>OZ005659.1:89008346-89608346 GCA_963930645.1 Salticus scenicus
TTTTCTTGCAATAGTGCAGATGCATTCATTTGTGCCTAGTTAAAATATAGATACATTGGTTATACTGAATATTATTTACTATTTAAAAATAATTTATTTTGAATTCGTAAATGTTAACTTCACAAACTGCAGAAAGATTTTGGTGTTGATGAAGCTTGTCGCAGAAAGCATAATAAATTTCTGCCACAGGGTATGTATGTATGTTTGTAACTGCTCTGGCAACAAACAAAAAATTTATATTGAAAAAAAATACTTTCCCTACGTGAACGATGTGGCGTTGAGGTAAGGCGCCGCGCTATGAACCTAATGGCCTAGCGTTCGATCCCAGTCAGGGGAGATTTTTTAAAAATGTTTTTTGTTTAATTCTAAGTTGTTTTAATTAAAGATTTAAAAGTATGTAAATATTACGGTGTGTCACTCGCACGATTTTCTCTTACCCTGCATTTTAATACTAAGATAGATATTTTGTGCTTTTTTAGTTCACATTTCTATAAAAGCGTGTTCTTTAATTTTTTAAAACTATTATATTATTTCTTCCGACATAGGAAGAAATATATTTACTTGTTTGTTTATTTTAAGCATCAATTATTATTATTATTTTTTTTTTCTCTTTAAAAATTTTAAAGTTATAGTAAGGTTTTTAATATCTTTTGATCCAATTGAATTAAAGAATACATCAATTTGTTTTTTCTTTTTAATAATTATTTTAAAGTTACATTGTGGTTTTCATTTATTATGTCTTTTGAACTAATTATTTAAAACTAAAAAATACAACATTAGCAGGATTTTGTCCTGATTAATAAGTGTGTCAATTTTTGCTAAAAATCTAGCAATCCGGACAGGTACAATGAAAAACTTTCAGCTTTATATATTCTAAACTAGCAGGCAACGCCCGCTTCGCTGGTCCCTATTTTTAAATGAATCACTACAATGAATTCTCAAAATTGCATTAATTTTTATCACATAAAAAAAAGAGAAACAAAATCTGAGTAGGAAAAATGTCGCACCGGGTTCTCACTGCCTTCGGAAAAAATTCCCAAAATGCTCTAACTCATATTTCTATTATTTTCCCACTTCGCCCCCCCCCCCCTCCTGTCTATCCTAATAATTTTACAAATTTGAAAATATGCGCAATCGATTTGTAAGTATCAAAAACCTCTATGCACCAGTTTTGAACGATATATCTCCATTTTTATTTTTTTACCGCTCTACTCCCCCCCCCCCTTCCCGCCCTCCCAATAATTTTAAAAATTCGAAAATATCCGCAATCGATTTGTAGGTATTGGAAACCTCTATGTACCAATTTTGAATGATCTAACTCTATTTTCTTTTTTTTTTTGCCCCTCTGCCTCCCCTTCCCGGCCCTCCTAATAACTTTACACTTTCGAAAAAATCCCCATTCGACTTGCAGGCCTCTAAAATCTATCTGTACCGATTTTGAACGGCCTAACTGTATTTCTATTTGTTTTTTACCATAGCCCTCCCCCCTTCCCGCCCCCCCTTCCCGCTCCACCTAATAATTTTAAAAATTCGAAAGTATCCGCAATCGATTTGTAAGTATCGAAAACATCTATATACCAATTTTGAACGATCTAACTCTCTTTTTATTTTTTGCCCCCCCCCTATCCCCCCCCTGCTGCCCCACCTGGGGGCTGAATTTCTAAAATTCCAGAAATTGGTTTTTAGATATTTGCATTAGCTATATTTTAGAGCAAAAACTTCACGCATATCTATTTTTTTGTTTGAGATATATAGGATTATGCGAAATCACGTTTTTACGCATGTGAAATCACGTTTTGCCCCCCCCCCCCGCCCCCCTTGGGGACCGAATTTTGAAAATTCCAGAAATTGGTTTTTTGACATTTGTATTAGCTATATTTTAAAGCAAAAATTTTACGGATATCTGTTTTTTTGTTTGAGATATGAAGGATTTTGTGAAATCACGTTTTGCCCCCCCTCCCCCCCTTGGGGGGCGAATTTTGTAAAATCGCTTCTTAGTGGATGCCTACGTCATAGAAAGAACATTGTCACAAAATTTCATGCTTCTAGGTCCAGGGGTTTGGTCTGGGCGTTGATAGATCACCCCCTCACTCACTAACTCACTCAGGAAGTGTTCTTTTATATATATAGATAAAAACAAAAATGTTTGCACGTTCATTCAAGGTGATAGAGAAAAATTGGTAATGACGCTGTCTGAAAGAAAATAGTACGACCTGTTGTACTAATAAATAAACTCATGATTTAATAATGTTACATTAAACAAAATAAGGGAAATTTTGCTGTTTGTAGTTCTTGTTTCATGGTTTGGGGCAAGCATAAACTCAACTTACTATACCCGTACATTAAAACTTTTTAAGCATTAGCAGTTTTTCAACATATTCGTTTAATGATTCATAAAAACTAATACTTTGGACAATATAACTATGCAAATTTGATACTGTATACCTCCATAGCAGAAAATGCGAGACGTGAGACGTACGTCACAGATTTTTTCTTTAGTCTGCAGATTATTTCTGAAACAGTATTGTGCAGAGATTCCAAGTCTCGTGATTTTGACAGGAAATATAGCGATTTTCAATCTTTCCCCATCTGCAATATAAATGTCAAACACACCTTATTAGATTCTAGAACCTACAAATAGGTAGAATTGTTCAATATCTCTCACTAATGTAATTTTTTGTGACCCTCACCTTCCCACTCACTAACAATTGGCGATCAAATGGAATGCATAGTCCTTGTGATTTCTAGTCTTTCTCCATCTGGCAATGTAAATGTCAGTTTTCTTTCTGAACTCTCCCCTCCCCCCCCCCCTCCGCCCGTTAACGATCGGTGATCTAACACTCCACAGAAGTCTTAATAATTGCATAATTGTTAATATTCATTTTAAGCACGGTTTATTAGATTTTAGAACCTATAAGGAGGTAAAATTGTTCAATATTGTACTTATGTATTTTTTGTGACCCCCTCCTTCCCCCCCTCACTAACGATCGGCGACCAAACGCTCTACAGAAGTGTTTAATTTTCAGTGTCTTTCCATTCGCAACATAAATGTCAATATTCATTTTAAACTTGTTTTGATTCAAGAAACCTAAAAAGAAGTAGAATTGTTCAATATCTCACATTCACGTAATTTTTTGAGATCCCTCTCCCCCTCCTTTATCATTTGCTAACAATCGGTAATGAAACTCCCCGCAGATGTCTTGTGATTTTCAATCTTTCTCTATATGCAGCCATAAATGTGTAGAACTTATTTTGAGGTAGAATTATTCAATATCACTCACTACTCATGTATTTTGTGCTATTGCTTCTTTGAATATTTACAAGATCATGAACAAAGGTATTTTTACTTCCTTATACAAAGTATAAGGAAGTATAGTAATCCCGATTTGCGAAATGGATATTGCATTTCACATTGCTCGAAAACGAATGATCGCTGAATGTTGCCAATTTATACATGTGACTGTCATGATGTCTAGTTGTACACTTGCAAGTGTCGTCTTAACACGAGCTCTAGTTTTAGAGATATAAGGGACTTTACACGATTTTTCGTGACGTCTGTATGTATGTGTGCGTGTGTGTGTGTGTGTGTGTGAGTAAGTATGTCGCATAACTCAAAAACGGTTGGACGTAGAAAGTTGCAAATTGGTACATATGTTTGTTATAACATCTAGTTGTGCACCTCCCTTTTTGGACTTTGTATGATTTTCCGTTTTGGAGATATTTAGGAAAATTAGGTTCATACTGGCCAAAATGTATCAAAAAACGGTAATAACTCAAAAACGGTTTGGACAAATCTTGCAATTTAACTGACTTCTCGACTAGCTAGAGATTTAAAACTTTCAGAAGAGTTCAGAATGCAATAACAATGCCTTTTTTTAATACTTTTAGTCAACTGTTTCTAATACCTGCTGTCTTCAGCAGCGTTTATGTGATTCAACAGAAAATTTATTTAACTAACTTCTCGACTAGCTAGACATTTGGAACTTTCAGACTAGATCAGAACACGGTGAAAATGCATTTTTTAAATACTTTTAGCCAACTGTTTAGGGTCCCTGCTGTCATCGGCAGCGTTACCAGTACAAATCTTGCAATCGATTTTTAACTAACTTCCCGACTAGCTAGACATTTAAAACTTCCGGGAAAACTCAGAACACGGTAACAATGCATTTTTTAAATATTTTTAGCCAATTGTTTTAGGTCACTGCTGCCTTCGACAGCGTATATGGTTCAACAGAAAATTTATTTAACTAACTTCCCGACTAGCTAGACATTTGAAACTTTCAGAATAGTTCAGAATACGGTGCAACTGCATTTTTAAAAATACTTTTAGCCAATTTTTTCGGGTCCTTGCTGCCTTCGTTAGCGTTACCAGAACAAATCTTGCATCGGTTTTTAACTAACTATCAGAAAAGCTCAGAACACTGTGATAATTCATTTTTTAAAATATTTTTAGCCAACTGTTTCGGATCCAATGTCAATGTTTTTAACATTATGCATATTTCTAAAAGTGTATAAGGAAGTCATGTGGTGCCCACATCAGATTTTTTCTAATGTGATATAAAGTATAATGGTTAATGCCAACTCTTTACCTAACTATATGTAAATAAAATTTCATAACTACAATGTTTTGAGATATCTAACAGATTAACATTATATAGAACTTATGATAAAAATAAGCTTATTGAATTTGGTAACTTTTTCCCCGTAACTTATTGTGAAATTATCTTGCAGATTATTTTTTAATGCCTAAATCGTGTCGCAGATTGACAGAAAAAATTCTGCTACTGGACTGTATACCGTTTATTTTCGTGTATAAGCCGAGAATATCTGAAGCTTTTTCTAAACCTAAAACATGGGAGTCGGCTTGTATCGTGACATTCGATATATTTTCTTTCTTTCTTTTTTTTTTTTTTGAAAATTCCTTTAACAAATATTACACCTAATAAAAAATTGGATTCTTCTTTCGATTCATAAAGATGTGAGTTTGTCTTCACAGTTTATATGTCCTATTTGTAAGGTTAAACAGCGCTCTCTCTCACATGAAGTTCTCTTCTTTTGATAATAATATATAAAAATAGGTGAGGCTTGGAACCGGAAGGGGAAGGAGGAAGCCGGTTAAAAAAAATTTAATTTAATCCGAATTGAAACTTTTTAAAGAGAGAGTGGCTGATGCTATTGTAATAAGACCAGCAGATTTTAATTTTAATTTTCTTTCTTTTGTTTTTTTTATGTGTGTGTGTTTATGTGTGTGAATTTGTTACTCCTTTCTTAGAAGCTTTCAAATTAAGAGAAATTCGAGATATAAACTATGGACAAACTCACTACATTTTACTCATATAGGCAAATGTCGATTCAGATTCTTAATATTTTCCTTCTTTCTTTATTATTATTATTATTATTATTTTTTTTCAAAATTCTTTTAAAAAATATTACACCTAATTAAAAATTGGATGCTTCTTTCGATTCATAAAGTTGTGAGTTTGTCTTCACAGTTTATAGCTCCCATTTCACAAGTTTCGAGGGTTACGCTTGTATGCGGATCCTCTGACCTTGTAGAATAGGTGTTCTTCCGTTAGACAATTTTGATATTTTTAGATTTGTATCACCAAAAAGAAATATTTTTTAATGAAATGATTAATTTGCTTTATGAAATTCATTTGTTTTATTTTTGAAACTGTTTACATTGATGATTTGTCGTCACCGAAAAGGAAAAATTTTATTTTAACGAAATTTGCACGTGGTTAACACATAGAATAATAATAAAAGGGTTAACATAAAAAAAAAGGCTTACTACAATTAAGTAAATTATTTGCATATAAAAATAACATTGAAGAAGGAAAAGCACTTTAATCTTTTAATTTAATTTTCGACGGTTTTGAATGCAACCGTTATGCATAAAGTGGTTTGAAGTACATTTTTTAAATCTGAATATCAAAAGAATCTAAAAAACAGAAGGAAAGATGAAGTTCTGAGACAAGAACTTTTTAAAAATTCATGAAATTATAGGTCCCCCCCCCCCCAACTATTCTTCGCATTCTGAAAAAAAGGCCGTTTTTTGGGATTATGGATAAAATATTCTACTAAAGCAAGAAATTTTTAACTTTTTCTAAAGCTAAATTACGAGAGTCGACTTATAGGGTAAGTGCACCAGTGATTGACACTTTTAGAGCAATCTCTGATGTTTTTAATTTTCTAGTCAATCAAAAAATATTTTTAGAAATCTTAAGTTAGTACATATGGTATGAAAGACATTCAGAACCACATATATGTTAAAATATATAAATTTGATAACAATTATTATTATTATTATTATTTATGAATTTTTATTTAACACTCACTCAATGTTCCAGTAATTGACACTGCCAGTTTTTCATTTTGACAGCAATTGGCACCCTATGTTCCAGTGTTTGACACTGCTAGTTATTCATTTTACCAGTTATTAGCACTCTATGCTCTAGTGCTTGACATAAGATGTTAAAATTCTTATATGTAAATTATATGATTTTATTATTTTTCTTATTTATTAATTACTTCGGGATAGATGCCAATCACTAGAACATGCCAATCACTGGAGCACCTACCCTATAAGAATTTTGAATTTTGTGTAATATTTTGTTGAAAAAAAGCACTTTTGGCTTATACGCGGATCGGCTTATGCTGGAATATATACGGTAGTATTAATTTTAATCTGTAACAAAAATGCAACATACATTTCAAATTTAGTTGCACACCAACTTTTACTATGCTAAAACAAACTTTTACTATGCGGAAAAAAAAGAAAAAAAACGCTTAAAGGGTTTTAAGGTATATTTAAAGCAAGCAATAGGAATATTTTATTAGAAATCAGTAATTCGGTTAATGAAAAGTGTAATTTCATTTTAATCATGATCAATAATGATGATAATAAAATCATAAAGAAAATGATAATTACATTAGTTATGTATAGTTTGCAAATGTAACAAAGTAAATCTGTTGTGGACTATTATAACATTATCATATTGGATATTACGAGGCAAAAAAAGTTATTTAATGCTATATCTAAATCTTTAAAAACCAAAGAAATATACAAGTCTGTAGCCAGAAAAAGATTCCATACATAATGTTGAGTTATCTTCAGTACATAATGTTGACAGTTAAAAATAAAGAATAATTTAACACCCCCCCCCCCCAACGCTGAACACTCCTACCCCCCTCTAAAGAGACTAATTTTCAATATTAAAGTTTTTCACAATCAACATGATTGATTAATACACAGATGATTATAATCTTAAAAATAAAGTTGTTTCTTTGTCATTTTGTACTTAACATGGAAATATCTTATTTAACATTTCTATACTAGGCTTAAAAAAAAAAAAAAAAAAAAAAAGGGGGGGGGGGGGGAGAAAAAAAAAAAAAAAAAAAAAAAGGAAATCTCATAAATGTAGATTGAATGTTTTTATCAATTTATGTCAGCAAGTCCTTTTAAAGCAAAGCTTTCATTTCTGTATGACATTTTATTTGCAATACCAACATGTCATTTTCTTATCCAAAAATTTAAAAAAATCACATTTACATAATCATTTAATAATTTTATATTCTTATTTTAACTTTGTAAAAAAAATTGTTAATTGGTAATAGAAATTCCAGATAAAAAAATAAAAAATTAAAATTTTACTTCCAAATAAAAAAGTTATTTATTTTTTATTTAATTTTTTTTCACAAAAATAATGTCTATAATAATATAAATGTGCACATATATGTATGTATATATATCTTGTTTTCATCTATTCAAAGTTTGAAAAGGTTTTCAATATATATATATATACATATATATATATAACTAATTTAGTAAACATGCAGAAACTTTAAGAGAAATAATAAAAATATTGAATGACTCCACTCGAATTTCTGAACATTAAGCAATTCACTGTTGTTTAAATGAAATAAAGTAAGAGAAGTCATTAAATAAATAACCGAGAAAATTATAAGTGTTTGATTATTTTCTCCCAACTAGTATATTGTTTAACGAAATAGAATGTATCCAAATTCTTTTATGTATATCTGTAAAAGAACTAATAATGCTAGATTCACCAAAGTGTATACAGTTTGTATGGCATAGACCTATAACATGTATATAAATTTAAAGCTCAATCGAATGAGGCATTTAGGCGCTATCACATTTTAAATAATTTCAGACTATCATAATATTACAGAATTTTTCGTTGTATCCCTGTAAAAAAACTATAAATTGTTAGATTCACCAAAATAAATCTGCACAATTTATTCGACGGTGACGTATAACATGTATATAAAGTTTCAGCTGAATCGAATAAGGAATTCAGATGCTATCACACTTTAAGTTATTTGAGCCCATAGGCTATAATAATAAAGAATTTATCTTTGTGTCCCAGTAAAAAAAAAAAAAAAAAAACACTATAAGTGCTAGATTCCATAAGATATATACAGTTTGTGCTACGATAACCTGTAATATATGTACCAAATTTTAGCTGATTTGAACAAAGCATTTAGACAATATTGTGTTTACTCAGACATACATACGTCATCGTAAAAATAGAAAAAATGAACTCATGGGGCCTCAAGACATGTGGATACACCAACACTACAAAGTCACGTTTTCGTCATGATTACAATACTTTCCTTACCAGTGTATTCTCAGAAAGTAAAAAATTCCATGAAAGATATGTGAACCATTCAATTTCATCATGCTTAATAACAAATAATTATAAGATAAAAAACTTTTTAAATACCATGTTTTAAATTTTCTGATGAATCATAGAGCTCTTATCAATGTGCATAAAATTTTTAGAGTGATAATGACGTCAATTTTTGTGAGATGCATAAATGAAATTTTTATAATTTTTTAACGTTCACGTTTAATTAAATGTATTTATTTTTATGTTGAAAGAAAATGAACTCTTTTTTTTTTTTTTTTTTTGCAATAATTAAATTATAGCTAATATTTTAATGGCTATTTTTATTGCTATTAGGAGCTTATTATTTTCATATTTTAATTAATTGAAAGAAAACTATTCGAAAATCTGACTTCGAAGTATTGTGTTGTCACCGGGTTCTGAGCTACTGTGAAAGTTTCGAATGTCTAGCTAGTAGGGAAGTTAGTTAAAATTCGATTGCAAGATTTGTACCGGACAAACAAACAAACATACAAACAAACAAACAAGAATAGAAGTTAATAAAAACATGGTAAAAAAGTTATTTATGACTATGAGAGAAGAAATGACATTGTAGTTGAAAGCAGTAGAGAAAGAGAAGTGAATTGAAACTATAAACTATTACTTTTGCATTCAATCCACCCTTAGAAAAATACAGATATATTTCTTTATTAAATATTGTTAACTTTGCATGTCTATTTCATTCATATTTCATTCATATCTATTTTGAAGTATTTTTAAATTGATTATATACACATACACAGGGTTCCAGGAATTTGTTTAAAAAAAAAAAAAAAATGGTCGCCAACAAAAATTTTTGTTAGCCCATAAAAAATATTCTTCCTCGTTTTCTTTCTTTTCTTTTTCAATTTTAAAATTTACTTGAATATGGAAATCAAAATTCAATGCATAAAAACCAATTATTTATTAGGCTAGAATGATACATCAGGAAACAACTGTTTAAATTTAACATCATGAAACCAGTTTTATTATTTTCATTAAAACAATGCACCCTCAGCATTCATACATCATTACACAGGCACAACAATTCAGCACCAGGTCAATAGCATGCGCAAACAGGAGCATGTAAACCAATTCCCTAAAACGGTGCAATAATTTAACACCGAGTTCTGAAACATGCACGGAGGTGTGTAAATAGCCAAATGGTGTATTGATTCATTGCAGTGTCTCAAAGTGGTGAGAGAAGCAGGAATCAAAACAGCAAGAGTTAGCTTACATCGAAAGTAGAATCGAAGCCCCGATTCTGGGACCAATTCTTTCACCAATATATATATATATATATATATATATATATATATATATAGAAATACATTAATATAATCAGTGCAGAATTTTTCTATTAAATTTAAAGATGACTCAACTTCAGTATTAAAACAATTCCTCGTATCACAAGCTAAGACTACCCATATCAAATCAAAGAAGAATTAAAGAAAAATCGAAATATATATATATATATATATATATATATATATATATATATAAGAGTTGAATTTCTTTTTAAGTTGAAAAGATCGCCAGTTAAAAAATAATGGTCGCCAATGGCGACCAGGTGACCGTATTTCACGAGCCGTACACATATACATATTAATAAGGAATTGTTTTCTATATATGGAAAAAATAATTTTTAATTTAGTACTCGCAAATAATTAATAGTGGACAAAAGTAAACAAAACGGTATTTTGTCCGGGACGGTTTCAACCAGGTTTTTTCCAGCGGTTTTTTGCACTATGGAAAAAACCGAACAACCCTGACTAGCCTTTCCCGCGCTAAACATCTGCGTGATAGTACTTACATACAGATTTTCAGAAAAGTGTCTTAAATAAAATCAATGAATCTTCCGCATTTGCATTATAGTTTCAATTTTAGAAAATATATTTTTTTTCCTCTGCTGAGTTAAAAATTCTTAGAATTAAATTATTGTTACATTAAAAACTAATTATTTCCTAAACTTTGACGGAATTAAATTACCATATCGCAATACATAACAGAAATTCCATAGTTAATAAATGTATCTACAATATAAAGAAAGAAAAAGAAATAACGTTCATTCTATTTCTGTTGAATGAAAAATTTCAAAGTGGTTAGAAAGTTTAATTTACAATCACAACTATTAACTAACACATTGCAGAACGCTGCGAAGAAATGCCAAAGGATGCACTGATTTTGATACACATGCGGAAGACTGGGCTAGTCTCACTTAGAGGTTTGCACGGGCCGAAAATTTCAGGCCCGGGCCCGGCCCGTTTATTTTTTTACTAGTGTACGGCCCGGCCCGGACAAAAAGCGGTAAAATCAGGCCCGACCCGATTCAAAAATACGTAAAATTACAAAAAAAAAAAAAAAAAAAAAAAAAAAAAAACCTTTCTACAAAAAAGGTTTTTAGTATGTGTTTTGCAGAGGTTTTATATAGCTAAGCATTAGAATGTTCTTTAACAAAACTGCTGAATGTTTACAAGATATTTATATTAAAGAGTATTTCATCATTACAGACGTACAGAAGGCACAAAGACAGACAGAAAGTCAAATCTAAAATATTAGCATACCTCAAACAATATAGGAGATATTTAAAATGGTTAATAGTACTAAAAATTCACTTTCAACCACTTCCTGTTATATACTGTAATGTATCCGAATCTTTCATGTGATCCGGTAAACAAAAAGAAAAGATGCTTTTGCATATGCTAAAAATGATGCTACTTTCATCCAGTGCCCCGGAGAAAAGAAAAAGAAGCCTTAGAGGAAAAGTTACAGCGGAAGGATTTTTATAGCCTTCATACCATCTAAACTCTGCAGACCATAGGACACATTATACACAGTACGTATCTAATTTCTTTTGTTTGTACAAGTGCGCAAACTAGTAGCGACAAGCATACTCTTTTGAATAGTAAACCATCTAATATTACTTTAAATATAATATATTGAGACATGTTTGAAATATTTGTGGAAAATCAGATCACGAACAGACAAACTGATAAGCAATTAAATTGAAGTTAGAGATTTTTTAACAAAATAAAATTTTATGTGATATACAAGCCGTAAAATTATGTGAAATGAATGACTGAAGAAATATTTTATCATTTTCCTTTTTCGTTGAATAACGATGAAACCAGAAAAAGATTCGGGCCGATACGGCCCGGAAAAAATTTCATTCAGGATCGGCCCGGCCCGAGTATACACAAAAAAATTGAGCCCGAGCCCGGCCCAAGCTTGCAAAAAAATTTTAAGACCGGGCCCGACCCGGCCCGAGAACAGATTGAAAAATTCGGCCCGTACCCGGCCCGAGGTACGGGCCGTAAGCCCGGCCCGTGCAGACCTCTAGTTAGGGCTACATTTGAATCGTTTTTTAGAGTTGCACGTTGCACTAGGCTTCAAGCGGAAGACGTTCATTTCATCTCTATAATTATAATCTTATTACCTCTTTGGAAAAATATAAAAAAAATATATATAATAGATGGCGCGACTATCGTTTTGCCGAATAAAAACTATAATGAAATATGAAGAAAACCAACCTAAATATGAGACTTTAAACATATATTTCAACATAAAAAATTAATAATTTTTCAATTTCTTTAAGAAAATTGTTTTCACACACTTAACATTATGAGTTTTTTTCCTTCTCGTCCCATGTTTTTCCCTACGTATTTTTAGCCTTTCTCTCTCTCTCTTTCTCTGCCCCCCCCCCCCGATTTTTGCATTCTGAAGTGTGGTGGGCCACTTCATCACCTCTTCTAGGGTGCTTCTCTTGCTTCTCGGTACAGTGTTGCTTTTGTTGAGTGGCTTGCGGACCTTTTGCTTGATCAATTCTTTTGGTACCCATCTATCACCCAACGGTTCTCTCTTCCTTTTGGATCTCTCTCTGTGCTCGGCTGACATTCTTGGTGAGAGGTGACCCTTTCGAAAGTGACTATTTTTCTGTGAGCATTTCAAGCATATTGGATTAAATTTTTGTAGCCGAAATTTCTGGCCAAAGCACTTACAATCATTTTATCTCTAGGAGCTGTATTATGCTTTTTGTCTGGGTTAACCAGTCAGATAACACCTTACGTCACTGTCAAAATTTAATCGTAACTAATCACGTTAGAGAAATACTACATAGATTTCCTTAGAGTTTTGACAAAGCTTGAAAATTTAAGTTTCTAAGATTTTTTTGTTCGTACAGTGTACATATTTAAAAGCATTCAGTAAAAATAAAGGTAAGAATGTGTAAAACAGTGTTATACCATTGGGAAAAAAAAAAAAAAAAAAACTGTTTATTGCTTTATTTATTTAAAATCCTCATGTATGTTTTACAGCATTTTTATATATTTTGCTGTTACATTTTACTTTCCATTAGATACGTGAAAAAATTTACAAGCAGTTCTTTGGTTACTACGACCTTTTGTTTCTAAAGCATTTACGGTTTTGCTTCAGGAAATAACTGCAGATTATAGCGGGAAGTATGCAAATATAATTTTTACTTCAAAGTAATGACACTGATCTTAAGAGTGTGATAGATCAAGGTCGACAAGTAATGAAGAAGAAAAAATAAATAAAAGTTAAAAAGAAAAAGTATATACCTTACTCGGGCGATTCATTAGCGTGAGCTCATAAAACTAAATTAGCTTCAGTGAAAGGATGCCACTCTTTGCGTTCCACAGTTTATATATGCAGTAATTTTCACAGTGCATTGAGAAGTTCAACAATTCTGCCTTTTTTTTTTTTTTTGCTTAATTCGTGTCGTTTTTGGAATTAAGGTATAAAGAAAAGCTCTAAACTTGGGGTAAGTACTTTTAGATGTTAAGTAAATAATTACATAGTATTTTCTGACTACATTTCTATTTAGATTAGGATATTATTATTACACTTTTTTCTTTTTCTTTTAGTAACCTTTGTAAAAGTGTACATAAAATATCGTGATCCATTTGAATAGAATGATTAATAATTAAGGCATAATGACCACATTTTAAATAATTCACTAAAATGTTACAGCTTCTTATAACTGTAGGCCTATTTTGGTACAATAACATTATTATTATTTTATTTATTTTTTATTTGTTGTGGAAGTGCTGCTTGTATGGTTAAAACCTGAATAAACTACTACGTTAGAAACGCCAAAGAAAAATATTTGAGATGCATACAGCTGTTTTGGTAGCCTTAAGCGTACCGTTTTCAGTGCAAAAAGAGCTTCTTTTTGCACTGAAAACGGTACGATTCCAACGCCAAGTCTCCTCTTATCTGCTTGTATGGCTGTTTTTGTTTGTTCTACACTTTTTATTCAGAAGTATGAATTACTATATAATTTCATTGTAAAAAAATTATAAAACAATAACACATTGTAAATATTTATTAGAGATATCGTGAGTATATAATATATAGTTCAAGAGTTATTTATAAATTACACACAGAGTGATTACAAATTCCATTTACCCCTTATTGCGTGTCCACATAGTAATAGATGGTCGCATTGTATTAATGCAGGATCATGGTAGAGGACAACTTGATAGTGTGACTATTCTTTACTACTTATTCCGTGTCTGTGTATGCACCATCATTTTTATAAACAGAGTATGACTCTCTTCTTCTCCATGTACGAAGTGAAATTCTCCTCAACATTGTTGGCGTAATGGCAGTAAATTCACGTCGCAAAGCATCCGTGGCAATACCTTTTTGTTTAATGGAGGGGGGTTACGATACTTTGTGATCATTCTGTACATACACATACACTATGTAATTGTGCATTAATTGTGAGTTTCATATAAACATGTAGAAGTATTGCTCGTATTTTAAGATGGGTGTTATAAGACATATCGCACCCGGAAAAGAAAGTGATACAACTCAAAAAATGGCACTTTTGAGTTCATGTCATGGAAAAATGTGTAGGAAGTGCCCCAAAGTGCACGAAAAGCGTCACATCTGTATCTTCCAATTTATCCGCCTAAGAGGCATTTGTGTCTGTTTTATTGTAGGCTAGTTAATATTTTACAGTGTCTTTAGGTTTTTTGTCAATACTGCATTTTTGAGTTATGGCACTTTTCTTGCCAGAGTGTAATATGCATAGGAATTTTTATAAATTATATACTCTCGTTTATAACCCATTTGATTTAACTGCTTTTGTGTTTATTAAAAAAAAAAAAAAAAAAAAAAAAAAAAAAAGGTGCTCTACCCTTATAGCATATTTTGAAGAACTTTCTTGTGTGTTTCAGTAACAATAAAATACTTACCCTATAGTTTCATTAAATTTTTAATAGTGACAAAAGAATTTTTCAATCACCAATGGTTTTTATTGCAACATTTATTATTATTAAATCAAATTTTACAATATGAGGGAGAACACTCAGGTAAGGTTTATATATTTATTAAAAGTAAATAAATAAATAAACATATGCATTAAAAAAAAAAAAAAAAAAAAAACTTTTGAAAAATATCTGCATACATAATAGTCGTCTTTGGCAACAAGCAAATTCGTTTTTTCGTGAAAACCGAGTTGAAAAACATTGCTGGATCCGGTCTGGGCCGCTCGAGATAAATTAGTCTTATAGTTCATCTCATGCGGCCCCGATCAACCCGTGTAGCCTCCTGTCTTCTATAGACCTCTATATAGGTCTATGTTGTACAGCAGGTGTTGCCCCGATCCGGTTTGCATATTGTGTCCTCCCTCCTCCTTTTAGAAGGGGCGAATTTCTAAAGTTGTTTTTCATTTATCTCTGTTTGTAATATTTTACAATAAACATCTTACGATATCTCTTTTTTTTTTTTTTTTTTTTTCTTTTTTCTTCTCCCACCCCACTTTCCCTTTCAGATATAAAGGTGTACGGGAAAAGAGAAGAAAAAAAAAGTATTTTGTTTGCCCGTATTATCCTAAGACAGGGAAAGAAGGGGTGTGTATGTCAATTCCTGAAATTGGTTTTCAGGTATTCGCGTTTTTTACCTTTTAGTAAGACAATCTTATGGATATCTTTAATAATAATAAAAAAAAAAAGAAGAAAAAGGAGTATGTGAAAACACAGTTTCTCCCCCCTCCTTAGATAGTGAATTCTTGAAATTCTCGAAATAATTTTTAGATATTTGTATTTTTCATATTTAAAAAAAAGGGGGGGATCTTTATGGATACTTGTTTTCTTATTATAATTTAAAATATGAAGGAATACGTCAAAAACACGTTCCCACCCTTGGTAGGAAATTCCTAAAATTAGTTATTTAGGTATTTGTGCATGTTACATTTTAAATTTAGAGCAACAATCTTACTGATATAATTTTTTTTTTTTTTTTTTTTTCTTTGAGATAAAAAGGGCTATGTAAAAACGATTTTTGCTCCTCCCTGCCCTCTTCTTGGGGACGAATTCTTAAAATTTATAAAATTTATTTTCAGATATTTCTGTTTGTTATACTTAAAGGAATAATCTTATTGATAATAAGTTAAAAATTTTGAATAAACACAATAAAATAGGGAAAAAAAACCCGCAACAATTGTTTCTGGTTGAAATAAAACACAACCCTCCGACAAACGAACAAAACAGGCACGAGTGCTGTAAACAAAGCAGCAAGGCACTCAGGGCCCGATTAACAAAACTTTGTGCCCAGGGCACTTTTAATTTTTCGTGCCCCCCCCCCCCCCCCCCCAAAAAAAAAAAAAAAAAAAAAAAAAGCTCCTATTATTATACTACGATTTATAGTGGGCGAGGCAGACTGACTGGAAAAAAGTATTTGAACAAAAAAAATTTCTGTTTCTGTTTTTGTCTTTAATGAAATTACTTCACTCAGCCAAATATAGGTGCTACTGGATTATAAGTTTCCGGATTATCGATGCTTCACTGTACGTTAATTGTATAATTTCATGTATTTCAAATGATCTGATGAGCAATATCAATCAAGATTTTATTTTAAAATTTTATTCATAAAAATAAAACACAATTGAGTTAGAAAACGACAAAAAAAAAAAAAAAAAACTAGGTGATTTAGTTCAGGTATTTTTAACCATTAGTAAAATTTTGTGCCCCTCAGAAATTTCGTGCCCAGGGCACGAGCCCCGGGTGCCCGTGCGATAATCAGGCCCTGAAGGCACTCATACCTCCTTTTATCACTTGACAAAGGGTCATGTTTAACTTCGACCCAAAACAATTGTTGCGATTTTTTTTTTGCACTTTATGCCGTTTATTCAAAGCTTTTAACTTATTACTTTTCAACGCCAGTCCTCAGGTGCATTATTATTATTATTTTAAATCTTATGGATATCTGCTTTTTTTTTTTTTTTTTTTTTTTTCTTTTCTTCTGTCACAGTAATCTTATTGATATATATATATATATATCCCCCCTGTGATAAATGAAAGAATATTTTAGAAAAAAGAAAAAAAAAGTAAATGCAATAAAAGTCCCACATAGGTGATTTTAGTAAAATTGCATCTTAGTCATTGTCTATGTCGTGGATGAGATGTATTCACCATTTTTCATGTTTTTAAGGTGCAGGGCTTTGAGCTGGTCGACGATAAATCAGTGAGTGAGTCATTTAGCAGGGGTGGCCAACCCGCGGCCCACCGCGTAGTTTCTTGCGGCCCGCGAGGAGACTAACGATATTTAAAGTTTAACAACTTTGGTTATCGAATCAAAAATTAATAAATACGTTTTGACTTTTCGAAGTGAAAATACCTTTCAACGATTATGGTAGACAAGGAACTGGTGTAATGGAATGTTATCAGATCCATTATTCATTCTTTTTATTATAGTTTTAATATATAGTCGTAATTTTTTTTTACAATTCTATTGTTAATTTATGAATGAAAATAATTTAAATTAATGTATTCTTCTCCGAATTTTCACCCTGCCCTTCTCCGAAAAAAGTATGTACATACATGAATCATATACTCACAAACATATATACACATATGCATATGTACAGTCATAAAATAATAATAATAATAGTAATAATTTCCTCCCCGTCTAATTTCGCCGTAAATCATCGTAGAAACTAGCAGCTGATGCCTAACGATTGGTAATGACATCTAATTTTTAATCCAAAAAGCTTGTCGAAATTGCGGGTTGCCTTAAAAAAAAATGAAGTTGATGCCAGTTTTAATATGTATACATCCTTTAAGCAAAATCTAACTAAACCGTCTAAACTAGGCCTTATTACTAATCGATTGCCACCAGTCGCAAGTCTCTACATTAATTTACGGCGGAATTAGTCGGTAAAGCAGGGGGGGGGGGGATTTTTTTATGACTGTACATACAGTGTGGCCCGAATGAATAAAATATATTTCTAATGCGGCCCACCAAGTGTTTTGGGTTGGACAGGCATGGTCATTTAGGACAAATGATCTTACTGTAAAATCATCTTTCAAAAGGTGTCTAGAATTTTTCTTTTTCTTTTTTTTTTCTTTTTCTTTTTTTTTTAAATGAGCATTAAAAGAAAAAATGTACGGTGTTTTCTTCTTCTTTTTTTTTTTTTTTTTGTGAAAGCAGTGGGGATTATTTTAAGATTTCTGGCAACCGAAATTTCGACGCTGGGGTATGTACATTTATAGTTTCATCCCCACCAAGAATGAAACGAAAATTGGTTCAGTTTCGAATGTTTTTGCTCCTTAATTAATAAATACTGTTTAAAAATTAGCTGAACGCAAAGCTGAACTTTAATATAAAAACGAATAATGTATAACATGAAAAAAAAATTAATGACATTCATAATTAATTATTTTTCGATTTATGTGTAAAAAACAGACATTTTTCTTTAAATATCAATTTTTTCATACTTCGATAATCCCTATTTCCCTAACCACCATGGGTAAAAGTAAAAAATTTTCGCTGGACTGAAGTATATATATATATATATATACATTTGTAATATTGAGTAAAATATAATAAACTCATACATAATGTATGTAGATATTCAAAACATACATTTCCAAATGTTACATTAATAAGCATAAGTATGAAAACTTAGCAAAATTATTTATTAATATAATTGAATTAACATTAATAGGGGCTGATTCAGAAAAAAAAATGGTACCTTTATTTGCCCCTAACAAAGATTAATTCCATAAAATTGGCCTATCTGTATTATAACACATAAAAAAAGACTGAATTCAATCAATAGACTGAAAACTTTCACCCATGCTAACCACTGATCAGAACTGAAATAAAATTAATTTCTTTTATATATATTGGTTTTAAATATGCTATAAAATTGCTGTTAGATCATTTAAATTTAGGTTCGATTTTAACGATTTTTAAATGATTCTTCTTAACAAATTGAAATACATATATGTATATACATTTTTTTCTTTTCTTTCCTGCATAAGCTACAACTAAGCCTTTTTTATATTTTGTTTCTCTTACTCACGTACGGTGGAGAAAGTATCGTTGTCGGGTTAATATTTGGAAAATAAGATTTTGATGTATTTGCAAGTTTTGAGGCTCCTGAGTCCAAAAACCAGGATTTTAATGGTTAGTCTATGTGTTTTGCTTGTCTTACTTAATATGTGTGAGTCAGTTATGAGGCTGAACTCCAGTCAGCTTCTCCCTTTCTATGTTATCCTATAGGATTTTTCTTGTTTCGTTTTATAAGGATATCTCATTCTTAAAAGAAGTTTTTCGAATATCAAATCTTTGAACAGGCTGCCTTAGCTTAGTGAGCAATTTAAAAATAAATAAATAAATTTAAATATTTCTTTTGAGATTGAAGGTTTTAAAGCAGCGAGTTTACTTTGCTGAATAAAATAAAATATTTAAATTTATTGTATTATATAATACAGTCGTCCCTCCATTAAGGGACACTTCCGTATAAGGGACACCTCTATTTAACGGACAGTTTTTTAAGTCCTAGTCCCTTTAGATAGGGATAGTAATGTATTTCTCTCCAAATAAGGGACAGTGACTGCAATAAATTCAAGAATTGGAGATTTTTTTTTTTTTTTTTTTTTTTTTTTTTTTTTTTAACACGCTTTTATTAGCTTCACCTGTATGTATGTTTGTATGTATCAATGTATGTTTGTAACCGCTCTGGGAACAAACAAAAAATCTATATTGTAAAAAAAAAGACTTTCCCTACGTGAACGCCGTGGCTGTGAGGTAAAGCTCCGCGCTACGAACCTAATGACCTAGCGTTCGAGCCCCGTCAGGGGAGATTTTTTAAAAATGGTTTTTGTTTAATTCTAAGTTACTTTAATTAAATATTTAAATGTCTGTAAATATTATGGTGTGTCACTCACACGATTTTCTCTTACCCTGCATTTTAATACTAAGATAGATTTTTGTGCTTTTTAGTTCACATTTCTATAAAAGCGTGTTCTTTACTTTTTTAAAACTATAATATTATTTTTTTTTTTTAAATCCTTATCGACAAATTTGTAGTAATCTAGTTTTCTTCCAAACCAAGATCAGAAGTGGATTACCATTCTTTCAAAAGTGGGGAATCTCAGTTCTGTTGTACTCAGCTTAGTGGATTGATAGGGGAGCAAATTTCACCCAAAGCATGCAAACATTCAGCAAAGGTAGTGACAAAACAGGTTTTAAATTGTAGTTTACAATGGAATAAGGAGTATAATTTTCAGTTGCTAGCATCAGGAGGAAATCGAAGAACAAGAAAATTGTGATATAAAAAGCATGAGTGACGCATTAAAATATGCTAGAGAACTGCAAAAGTTTCTTATCAAAGTAGGTGACAAAGGAGGACTACTTTTAACTTTAGCAAGTAAATTGAACATTCATTTAGAGAAAAATGCATATCAATTGAAAAATATGAAACAAGCATGTTTAACAAATTATTTTAAATAATACGCAAGTACGTTTTCATGTATACGCTAAATTCATTTAATATTTCATTTAAATATCCAAGAATATTCCAACTCGTCAACTGACAAAATTCAAATAATCAGTAAACCAATTTCAAGAAGGGAATTGTATTTGTTTTGACAAATTAAATGTTTTAATTTCTCTTATACAAATTTCAGGTTAACTTATATACTTTTAGATACTTGTATATGAATTAGAACATGTATATGTAATAGAGTTTGACAATCCCTCCTAATAAGGGAACCTCTGTATAAGAAACAAAACACTCGGTCCCATAGGTGTCCCTTATTGGGAGGGACTCAGGGACTACTATACAATAAAATTCTAGCTTTTCCCGAGTAGAACATCTGCGTGGTAGTACCTACATATGTGATTTTCAAAAAAATCTCATAAACAAAATTACTTGAAAATTTCAGTTTTTTTTTTTTTTTTTTTTTTTTTTTTAATTAATATAAGAGATTTAAATCTTTAATATCTGCATTATAATTTCAGTTTTAGAAAATATATTATTTTATTCGCTGCTAAGTTAAAATTTCTTAGAATTAAATTATTGTTACTTAAAAAACCAATTATTTCCTAAAATTTGACGGAGTTAAATTACCATGTCACCATACATAACAGAAATTCCATAGTTAATAAATATTATCTACAAAATAAAGATATAAAAAGAAATAACGTTCATTTCATTTATAATGAATAAAAAATCTAAATATATATATATATTATTATTATTTACATATTAAAGTATATTTGTATAAAAAAGGCGCCAAAGGCAGCACTAAAAATTATACAAAAATTATATAATTTTGAATAGAAAGTGATAAAAAGGATAAGTGGATTTAAGATAAGTGGGCGAGATTAACAAAAAGAAAAAATGTTAATAAATACAACAACAACGAATTAAATTATCGAAAAAACATCTGTAAAAATAAACATTTCATGGGAAAAACACCCATCCGCTTCCTCTTCAGTGGGTGGGAGCAGCAGAATAGACAATTATTAAGAAAATTAAAAAAAAAAAAAAAAGGCCCAACAGGTTTCGGAAACATGGCGAAACCAGCATACTCCCAAAAAAAGCGAATAACAATGAAATTCTAAAACAAAAATAAATTAACAGTACTAAAATAGATATAACTGTAGCAATTTTGTTTGATAAAATTAAGTCAATTAAAATCCAAAAAAAAAAAAAAAAAATTAATTCGATATGCGTGATAAAAGTAACTTAATAAAGGACATGCTAGTCAGCCATGTTCCCACCCAAACTTATAAGTAGTTCCTCTTATGGGTGGGAACATAGCTGACTAGCATGTCCTTTATTAAGTTACTTTTATCACGCATATCGAATATAAAAAAAATTTTGGATTTTAATTGACTTAATTTTGTCAAACAAAATTGCTACAGATATATCTATTTTAGTACTGTTAATTTATTTTTGTTTTAGAATTTCATTGTTATTCACTTTTTTGGGAGTATGCTGGTTTTGCCATGTTTCCGAAACCTGTTGGGCCTTTTTTATTTTTCTTAATAATTGTCTATTCTGCTGCTCCCACCCACTGAAGAGGAAGCGGATGGGTGTTTTTCGCCTGAAGTGTCTATTTTTACAAATGTGTTTTCGATAATTTAATTTGTTACTGTATTTATTAACATTTTTTCTTTTTGTTAATCACGCCCACTTATCTTAAACTTTTACATCTTTTTATCACTTTCTATTCAAAATTTTATATATATATATATATATATATAATAGATGGCGCCACCAAATTCCTGCCGAATAGCCACTATTAAATGTATGATTGTCTTGGCTGGCTTTAAATTCTTCAAAATATACTTTTAAATATGAGATTTTGAGCATATGTTTCAACGCAAGAAGTTTTTTCAAATTCGTTATGAAAATGTGCATTTCAAGTGTATTTGATTAAATTTTTTAGCCCAAATCTCGAGTCAAAGTGCTTTTTCTCTAGCTAGTGAATTTATGTTTAGGGTCTGGGATGACCAATCAGATAACACCTTACGTCACTATCGTATCGTTTCGACAAAATTTAATCGTAACTAATCGACGTTAGAGAAAAGTTATATAGATAATATATTTAAATTATAATAAAATTGTTCACGAAGCTAAAAGGTGACATGTTTAAAAAGACAGATTCAATAAACAGAAGTCGAGAAACGTCATTTTTGAGTGAGATATGTTTATTATACGAAGCGACAAAACCCCCCATAGTATTACAAAGGCAAGGAAAAAGAGTGAATGTGACTGATGTGCAGCCTAAAGAAGAAATATCAGCAAGAAGTCCAAACTCGGTATTCTAAATCCGTATTGTATGGAGGTGCGTGCTACTAGGAAAGGGGGGGGGGGTTTAACGTGCGTGATAGTGATTGCCACGGAACCGAGTTACGTGCATTTTCAGCTTCATGCACAGCGAGGTAGGGGTGTCCAGTGATGTTTTTTTTGGTTTTAAGGTGCATGATAGTGATTGCCGCGGAACCGAGTTACATGCATTTTTCAGAATCATGCGCAGCGCAGTGATTTTTTTTTTTTTTTTTTTTTTTTTTTGCTTCTTACGTGCATGGTAGTGATTGCCGAGTTACAGACGTTCTCAGATTCATGCACAGCAAGATAGGGATGTCCAGCGATTTTTTTTTTTTTTTTCCCATTGCATCTTTCGTTTCTTTCAGTGGAAGGATCTAAATTCATAACAGGGGTTTCAGGTAGCAGGAGGCGTTTGCATGTCCGAATGCAGTTGGTAGATTTTAAAGTGGAGGAAAAATATGCAAATGCAGTTGGTAGTCGCCCAAAATAAATAACCTTCAGAATATATGATAAAAAGAAATTTTTAAAAAGATTTTGAAATAAGATTTAAAGAAATGAATTATAAAGATTAATAAGAATTTCTATATTTATATCTGTACCCCGGACAGACGTAAGACTCCACGTCATAAACATGTAATTTTTTAAGATAACTTTTTACTTCCTTATATACAAAGTATAAGGAAGTAATAGTAATCCCGATTTGCGAAAAGGAATTTTATATTTCGCATTGCTCGAAAACGAATGATCGCTGAATATTGCCAATTTACACGTGTGACTGTCATGATGTCTAGTTGTACACCTGCAAGTGTCGTCTTCACACGAGCTCTCGTTTTAGAGATATAAGGGACTTTACACGATTTTTCGTGACGTCTGTATGTATGTGTGTCTCTGTGTGTGTGTGTGTGTGTGTGTGAGTATGTCGCATAACTCAAAAACGGTTGGGCGTAGAAAGTTGCGAATTGGTACATAGGTTTGTTATAACATCTAGTTGTGCACCTCCCTTTTTGGACTTTGTATGATTTTCCGTTTTGGAGATATTTAGGAAAATTAGGTTCATAATGGCCAAAATGTATCAAAAAACGGTAATAACTCAAAAACGGTTTGGACAAATCTTGCAATTTAACTGACTTCCCCACTAGCTAGACATTTGAAACATTCAGAAAAGTTCAGAACACATTGACAATGGATTTTAAAAAAATATTTTTAGCCAACTGTTTCTAATACCTGCTGCCTTCAGCAGCGTTTATGTGATTCAACAAAAAAATTATTTAACTAATTTCTCGACTAGCTAGACATTTGAAACTTTCAGACTAGATCAGAACACGGTGAAAATGCATTTTTTTAATACTTTCAGCCAACTGTTTAGGGTCCCTGCTGTCTTCGGCAGCGTTACCAGTACAAATCTTGCAATCGATTTTTAACTAACTTCCCGACTAGCTAAACATTTAAAACTTCTGGAAAAACTCAAAACACGGTGACAATGCATTTTTTAAATATTTTTAGTTAATTGTTTCAGTGGACTGCTGCCTTCGACAGCGTTTATATGGTTCAACAGAAAATTTATTTAACTAACTTCCCGACTAGCTAGACATTTGAAACTTTCAGAATAACACGGTGAAAATGCATTTTTTTAATACTTTTAGCCAATTTTTTCGGGTTCCTGCTGCCTTCGTCAGCGTTACCAGTACAAATCTTCCATCGGTTTTTAATTAAACTTTCAGAAAAGCTCAGAACACGGTGATAATTAATTTTTTTAAATATTTTTAGCCAACTGTTTCGGGTCCCATGACAATGTTTTTTAACATTATGTATATTTCTAAAAGTGTATAAGGAAGTCATGTGGTGTCCACATCAGATTTTTTCTTTTCAACTTTAAATGCATGTTTAAATGCATTTCTTTGCAGTAACAGTAATTGTTTAGTGATACTTTAATACATTATTAATGGCATAATGCACTAATGTAATAAAACACAAAATGTACATCAAGGACATGTTGCTAAAATAATGGACATGGTGTCCTTTATCTCTGGGGTACGCTTTATATATATATATTCGAAAAATTTAATTTATAAAAAATATATTAAAAATTATTATGTATCATTTTCTATCTTCTTTTTATAACATAAGAAAAGGTATTGGATTCATAAAAAAAATTCGATTGCAGCCACTGTAAAATATATGTCCTATCTGCTGCCAGAAATTCTCTGTAATTTGAGAAAATACGCGTACTTTACGAAAAAATTACGTTGTCAGAACGTATTTTCTCAAATTACAGAGAATTTCTGGCAGCAGATAGGACATATTTTTTACAGTGAGGTTTTAATTAAATTTACATGTTTTGAGATATTTTCAGAGCGATTTGACCGCAGTATGTAGTTTTGTAATTTTATGCAAACATACCATCCTAAAAATGAATTTCAAAATTTTTTATTTCCTTCTTTCTTTAGATAAGTCTCTTCCCTGCGATGATCTGTAGCTGACAGAAATATTCGATACTTGTTGACAGAAGTATCCGGCAACATGAGTGGTTACGTAGGAGATCTCAGTCCTGAGCAGGAGGAAGCTCTTAAAGAGGTAATAAGCATGAAAATAATAAGAATATAGTATTAAGGAAGAGAGGTAATAGGTATGAAAATAATAGGAAGACAGTATGAAGAAAGAGAGAACCTGCAATAAAATGATGGGAAATGCTGATGTTAACCCTTTAATGTTCACTCCATAGGGTAGGTGCTCCAGTGATTGGCATGCTCCAGTAATTGACATCTATCCCGAAATAATTAATAAGAAAAATAAAAAAATTATATATTTTACATATAAGAATTTTAACATTTTATGTCAAACACTGGAGCATAGGGTACTAATAACTGATAAAATGAATAACTAGCAGTGTCAAACTCTGGAACATAGGATGTCAGTTACTGATAAAATGAAAAACTGGTAGTGTCAATTACTGGAACATTGAGTGGGTGTCAAATAAAAATTCATTAAAAAAAATAATAATTGTTATCAAATGTATATATTTTAACATATATGTGGTTCTGGATGTCTTTCATAGCATATGTAGTAACTTAAGATTTCTAAAAATATTTTCTGATGACTAGAACATTAAAAACATCAGAGATTGCTCTAAAAGTGTCAATCACTGGTGCACTTACCCTAAATAAATAAATAAGTAAATTAAAAATAAAATAAAGTTAAATAAAAATTAATTTTCTAAAAATTTTTTGTTTTAAAAATCTGTTTGTTAATTTATTTAAATTCTAACAATTAATTAATTTAATAAATAAAATTTGAAGTAAACACTATAAATTTCCTCCCCGATAGTATTTTCTGGTCGAAATAATTGAGTACGAACGATGGAAAAGAAAAAAAAAAAGGCGGAATTTTCATTTGGCGGAAAAAAAAAAATATTGTATTTAAAATTTTTATTACTCATTTCCAAAACTTTGTATCTAAAATTTGTATTTAAATATCAAATACTTTAAAGATCTTGATATTTTTGAGACAGCGTATTTTCATTATTATTATTATTATTATTATTATTATTATTATTATTTATTTATTTTTTTTTTACAAAAATTCTACAAAATCTATGCTATATTTCTTTGGTGTAATACACTTATGTTATGGTTCCATATGCTTATAATGTTTTTCATAATTACTGCTTCATTTTTTGAACTATTTCAAAAATTCACCGGTCTCTATGAGACGCACTGTAGTATAAGTATTACAAGCTACAGTTACTGTAAGAAATTTAATAATATTTTTTATAAATTTAGGAATAATTATTAAGTAATGATAATTATAAATAATATTTTTAGTCTTGATTATTGTATAAAAGTTAAAAATATATCTATTTTTTTTTTATTTCAGTAGTGAAAAAGTTTTCGCAAAAATATTTCTCTTATCGATAACATTAAAAATACGTTGTTTATAGTATTTGTTTACGAATAAACGCATAGTTATTAGCTGCCTCATCAACATAAGAAAATATATTTATGTATTACTTTAGTTTGTAAATTTTTAACAGCCTGATTTATTTCTTTTCAGTTATAAACATAATTTATAATATGATAATTGTGCATTAATTGTTCTAAATATAATTTATATTTATTTAGAAGAATAATTTCCCGAGAATTAAAAATTCAACAGTTTTATCATATTCTATATCAAATTTTAAAATAAATCAATCAAAACCTAAGTTATGCTGTGTAAGAATTTCATTGATGTAAGTATTTAGAAGGACTGCGGAATTCAGCACTATATTGCATAACCACGGTTCGCTTGTTTTTTCCCGACCAAAAAAAAAAAAAAACTTTTGAAAAAAAAAAAAAAAATATATATATATATATATATATATATTGAAGATGCTTAAATTGCTCTATACAACAAAATCTTGAAAAAAAAAAAATCCCTATGTTTATATAAATCATAATCGTCTCATTAAAACATAATGAAAATATTATATAAACAAATAAACTAGGAAAAACAGTTGTTTGTCAATACAAAGAAAAATGGAAGAACTGTAAAGTATAAACTAAAAATCAAATTATATATATATGTTACCGTTAAAGTATGAAATCCGTTATTTCATACAATAACTAGGTATTTCATGAAATAACTAGACAAGTCAGTTAAAGTATATAAAATTATTGAATTTTACGATTTAACTAGGTATTCTATAGAATAACGATTACTTGATCGTTAAAGTATGAAATGATTATGCATAATCCCAGCTAAATTTTGGGGGATGTGATTAACTATTCAATATTTACCACATTTACCGGTTATTTTAGCAGTGCTGCGACACAAAATTTTGAACATTTTTCAGACACATGCACTTTGAGATAGGAGTACCCAGTGATTTTTTTTTTTTTTTTCATAAGCGTGCAGGCGTGCGTAATACTGGATGCTGCAGTGCAAAATTGTGCATATGTTTCAGATTCATGCATTTTGAGATAGGAGTATCCAGTGATTTTTTTTTTTTTCATTCATATACGCAAAGTGTACAGACATTCGCAATACTGGCTGCTGCAAAGCAAAATTGTGCATATGTTTCAGATTCATGCATTTTGAGATAGGAGTATCAAGTATTTTTTTTTTTTTTTTTTTTTTCATGTACGCAAAGCATACAAACGTGCGCGATACTGGCTGCTGCATGCAAAATTTTGCATATTTTTGAATTTCATGCATTTTAAGTAAATTTTTGTGCTACAGCAGCCAGTATCACGCACGTCTGTACGCTTTGCGTACGTGAAAAAAAAAATCACTGGATACCCCTATCTCAAAATGCATAAATCTGTAAAATATGCACAACTTTGTACTGCAGCAGCCAGTATTGCGAACGTCTGTACGCTTTGCGCACATGAAAAAAAAAAATAAATCACTGGATACCCCTATCGCAAAATGCATGAATCTGAAACATATGCACAATTTTCTACTGCAGCAGCCAGTATTGCGAACGTCTGTACACTTTGCGTACATGAATTTATGATTAATTAATTTATAAAATAACTTTGAATTTGTTTATTTTACACTTTAACGGTCTGTCATTAGTTATTTCATAAAATAACTAGGTAAAGTATGAATTTTTTATTTATTATATACTTTAACTGACTTGTCTAGTTATTTCATGAAATACCTAGTTATTCTATGGAATAACTGAATTATACACTTTAACTGTAACTTATATATATATATATAAATAATAGATATCGTAATAAGATTTAATCATAAAATTCAGCTATTAATAGAACTAAGACAATAACAGCACACTAAAATATAGAACTGAATTTAACATAGAGGAAAGATTTACACAAAAAGTTGCAATGTAGATTAAGAACCAATGAGTTAGGATAATAACTTAAAATACTTACGCCGACCTGAATGATAATAAAAATGACCATTAAGCTTAAGAGAGTGAAAACGAATAATAAATAATAAATCACAGAAATAATTGGATGTAAATGCTTAAACATAGAAACATACTTCTCAAGGGGTGCATGCTTCATAAAGCTTAAAAAACTGCAACGATTTCGTAAAACGATATTGCTAATCATAGCAATTAATATCGTTTCACACCCCGATCGATGCAGCAAAACCAAAAAGAATTAGAAATAATTGAAATATTAAATTAAAACAAAGATTAAAAAGATTAAATATAATCTTAATGGAATCCAAAGTAAACACATGAATGAAGCAAAGCAACCACATGTATAACAATTAACTCTAACAGGAGAAAAGGATGATGCCAAAACTTAAATTGAAGTAAAATAAAATAGATTTTATATTTAATTAATTTTAAAACTAGTAGAGTTGAATTAATTCGTACCATATACATTAATATTATATCATTTAAGTTAAAGACTGAAAAATAAAAGCATAAGAGATTTGAGTGCAAGCGCCATCTATCGGTAAGCTATAAAAACATTAAGTCAGTAAAATTATTTCAGGAGAAGAATCCAATGCAATAAGGGAAATTAAGATGTATTGACTGAAAGATTAAGGTAATTAGAAGTATTGACTGCAAGATTAAGATAATTTTTAGCGCCAATTAAGTAATTAGAAGAATTGAACTTTTGTGATTAACCCAAAACTAAATAATCTTGAAATCATAGTATTAAATGTTAAGTTTTAAGCAGACTCAATTACAAGCAATAATGCCAAAGAGTAACCATATAAGGATAAGCATTATAGGGCAGTCATTAATAATTAAAATTATAATTTAAAAGATTTTTTTTTTTTTTTTTTTTTTTTTTTTTCAATAATATAAGATCTTATTTTTGTTATGCATATAGATTGATTGTTCAAACTTAACAAGGGAAGCCTCAAATAACCAGATGTACAAAATTAAATTTAAGGATAAAAGATTTCAAAATACATAGTATCAACCAGAAATATAATCATGTAACTATGAGTAATCCCCCCCCACACATTTTTTTTTTTTTTTTAAATTTTATTCAGCATCAAACCCTCCCAACCAACCAGCCAAACAACACCGCCCTACCTCCTTAATCAAACATCTGCCCACCCATCCACCAGTTTTATATATATATATATATATATATATATATATATAGAGAGAGAGAGAGAGAGAGAGAGAGAGAGAGTGTGTCAGAACGTACAGTAGAAATATATTATCAGTACATACAGTTGGAATTTAAAGATACAGTAAAACCTCTCTAAGTTGGACACCTACGGTTCCAAGAAAAAGTGTCCAACTTAGAGAGGTGTCCAACTTATAGGGGTTAGACATAATGTTAATGGATACATTCCGTTCCGAGAAAAAGCGTCCAACTTGAGAGGTTTCACTGTATATATATCTGAAAACTTTAACAGTGAAATACTGTTAATTAACTCAGGGACAAAAATTCAAAGCATTTGATGAAAATTTATTGAATACGAAAAATTTAATGAAGCAACACTAAATAATTATTTTAAATTAAGTTTTTTGATGCAAAGAACAGATAAACGAAATTTTTAGAATATTTAAAGCACAATTATTTCACTTTTTACAAAATTCCTTACAACTTAATCATAAAAAAAAAAAAAAAAATCCCTAGAAATTTTAAAATTAATTTGTTTAAATTTTTGATTTTAATGAATAATTATCATTTGATTTTTTTTAAATAGCCTTATTAATAGCAAACCTCATGTTAAAAAATATAAATGAATGGCAGCATAAGCTTTCTTAAAGTGAGATTTTCAACTATATTAACATCTTCAACAATAACATGCGTATGACTTAAATAAGGATGATATTTTTAATCGGAGCAGGGCGGATTATTTTCATTAGAAAGTGTTTGGCAAACTTATTGTAATTAAAGTTGTTCTTCAAGAGTAATATAATATTTGAAGGTTTTATGTGTAGCAAAATTGTAAATAGGAAATTTATTACCAAGAGCATTTAATAAATAATAAAACTTAATTTTATTTAAAATTTGATTGGTGAAATTTCTAATTAATTGTGGATTGTTAATTTTATAAATATAAGATTTAGAGAAAGTTTTATATGAAACAATGGAGATCTATAATGTAATAAATCAAGTACAACATTATTGAAATGAGATTTGTTGAAGTTAGAAGTGAATACTTTAAAAAATAGAATGAAAAATTTCTTTTTATTGCTAAATATATATTTGCCTATATCCATTTAAATATACTTAAGATTAAGGGAGAAAAAAAAAAAAAAAAAAAGAAAAAAGAAACAAAGAAAAAGAAACAAAAATCCTTTTTAAATATAAGGTAAACACATCAGTAGTGGACACTTTTAATTTTAAACTCGGAAAATAACTACCTAAAAATTCTGAAGATTGGAGCAATGTTCAGGAAGGGAGTTATAGTCCTTTATTGTTAAACCCTTTAACAAAAAGTAATTCCGGTCATTAGTTTTAAAATAATGTTAGTTTAACTAAAAAAATTTGCACTTTTTGTGATTTTGCCGTTTTCTTCTTATCACTTTGAATAAGGAAATGAAATTTTATTTGCTCGCTCTCTGTTTATTTTTAACTGATTTCTTCTACATTTTGCTTTCATATGACTAAAGTAAGTATACAGAATTCATTTATTGTGCTATTTTTTAAATCTTGTATTAACACATAGTATTTTTATGGGTGTCCACTACTGGTGCCAAAAAATGTCATCATGACAAATAGTGGACAGCCCTGTCCACTACTGGCTCATGTGACTTTTAATGCCAGATCCAGTAGTGGACACAATTCTGTAATCTAGCAATTTTAGAGTTGAATTTTAAAGCAAAAATTTAAAGGGGTCCACTACTGGCTCATTTTAAGCTCTTCAGATTTTTGATTTTTTACATATATAAATGCTACAATTAGCAATTTTCATAATACAGTCGTGTTAAGAAAGAGTTATTAAAGGTCTGAAATATTAATTATTTTTCGAAACTCTAAAATTTAGGAAATTACACAAAAAATAGCCGGAAAATGTCCTTAAAGTGTCCACTACTGGTGCGTTTACCTTATGTTATCGAATTTGTTAGATTGAATAGATACAGAATTAATAGACTGTCTATGTTTAGTTCTTGTATTTTATAGTATGTACAATGAATGATTTACATTTGACATAGATGTTTTTATAAAATTCCATTTGTTTAAATTAGGATGGAGAAATGGAGGAAAGGAGGTGTTCTAAGCATCTTTGATTTAAGCCGTAAAGATAGATGTTATTAGTAAATTTCAATAACTGAGATTCCGTTAGTAGTTTTTCATTTAAATTTTTCATGATATTAAATATTTTGATTGCAATGTTAATGAACTTTGGGTTGTGAAAGGGTAATAAAGAAAACAAGCGAAAAATTTAATTCAGAAATTTAAACTTTTGAGAAATCGAATGTCTATCGATATATTGAAAGTTATAAGCCGTTACACTGGTATAATAGATGTGGAAATATAATTGATATTTTGTCCTTAATTTTTATTATTATTATTATTACTTGTTTAAAATTATTATTTTATTTATTCTTTTCAATTCGATTGCAGTTCCGCCAGGCTCTTTCCGACGTTTTGAAACAGAAGCACGATGATCATCTTTTATTGCAATTCCTCAGAGGTAAAAATTTCATTTTTTATTGAAAAAATAAACTTCTTTTTGTATTTTGTGCATTATAAAAAAAAAATAAAATAAAATAAAATAATAAAAAAAAAAACGTTATTGAATTGCATTTTCCCTTGCTTTAACGACTAATGCAAAAATTCATGTTTGTCTCAAGACAAATGCACCTATAATCAAACTCAATATATTTTTGAAATATTTGTGTCGTTATTGAGATTCCACATAAAAAAAAAGAAAGAAAGAAAGAAGGAAGAAAAGAAAAATAAAAGTGTTATTTGAAAATTTTGAGGACTTTTAGTTAAGGACTTTATTCTGTTCGTATTCATAGATTCACTGCATACGCGATTTTAACCTTTTCCTTGCGGACGGGATTCCCGCAATCCCAAGCAAAAATGTTTTTAAGAATACGGGGTTGGTATTACCGTCGTCCAGTGTTGGGCATAATTGATTAAAAAGCAATTGAATTACAATTAAATTACAATTATTTTACTGTCAATAAATTAACAAGTAATTGATTAAAAATAAATTGAATTACTTATTCAATTTATTTTTAATAATTCAATTTATTTGTAATCAATTACTTGTTAATCTATTGACAGTAAAATAATTATAATTTAAATGTTATTCAATTGTAATTCAAGTACTTTTTAATCAGTTATGCCGAACACTGCCGTCGTCCAAACATTTCTTCCCCTAAAGCATGGGGCTTGCTTGGGATTGCGGTAATCCCACCCGTAAGGGAAAGGTTAATGAATGTTTGAAACTTAACGTATAGTTAAGCCTCCAATAATAATAATAATAAATTTCTCAAAAAAGCTTCATAAACTATTTTTCTTTCTTTCTTTTTTCAACCTTTTTAAAAGCACGGCCGAAGTTATAAAGCTCTTTTCTAAACTGCAATCTAAAAAAAAAAAAAAAAAAAAAAAAAAAAAGAATAAAAAAAATGGCATACATGGGAAGCTAAAATGTAACAATATTAAAAACATTATTCTTTCTTTAAAACTATTTAAATTACATAACCTGGTGTGGCATTCCCGCGATATTCTCTTACCTTGAAATTTAATACTATATATACATATTGGAGATTAAGGGGTAAGATAACGAGTACTGTTATATAAACCCACGTTAAAAACAATTCAAATTAGGCTTCGGAACAGCTTTATTTAATGAATAATTCTGTGTGAAGGGAGCTGCTGCCCCCTCTCAACCCCCCGTTTAATTATATATACATTTATACAGAATTCAAATCTCTAATTAAATTTAAAAATTCATTTAAAATTATTCAGACAATTTTTACACCCACCATTCCTTGAAATTTATGCACCTTAATCAAACTTTTCAAGTAACAAACTTATATTAACTTCAAAATACATCATTTGAATTGCCTGAAATTATTTGTTTTGAAATTACTCTGATAAGAGATAAAAATCAAACTTTGAAAACTTGACTCCGGTGTTCAGGAAACCACAAAACGTGTAAATGTGGGAAAAAAAAAAAAAAAAAAAAAAAAAAAAAGCGATGAATATTTAGCTTAAAAATACTTTATTTACCGTATAGGTATGAGGAATTAATTTCAATTCCTGTGCAATTTTTCTAGACATGGTAAAATATCTTAGTAAAGCACTTTCCCTAATTACATCCAATAAAAAAATGTTTTCTTTTGATTATTGGCACCCCTGTATATCTTCTAAAAACCATGTACACACCACATGGTGCACATAAATAATATTATATTAATATTAACACAGCATAATCTGAAATATACTTCCATCAATTTTCAAGTATTGTTCCACTATATTCTAGTTATTTTGTGTAGGCCTGTAAACAAGCGGTGGAGGATTCTCAAACTGTATTCTACATGAAACCTGCATTTACGCATACAAAAAATGTATACTCGTTTCATTTGATTTAGTGCAGCCCATTAGATGTTAAACTCTACTTACCTGCAATTTTCCCCATTGACGTGTAATGTATTTGAATAATCTTGGGTGTCCCTATACACAAACTGTTTGCTTGATCTCAACGAAAAGTTTAGTGTAGCATCCCTATATGATGCATATTTAGGATACCGAGTTTGAACTTGCTGCTGTTATTTGTTCTTGAGATATGCTGATCACACACACACAAACAGAGAGACAGACCAACCGCTAAAAACATGTTTTTCGGATTCAGTAGGCCTTAAAATGAGTAAATATAACAAAAACTTAATTTCGGAATTTCGACCCCAAAATAATACTTCCTCTACCACATATATAGGTAAAAAGTAATTTTTTTTTTTTTTTTTTTTTTTTTTTTTAAGAAAACTTTTGAAATGTTCAATTTTTACTAATTTTTAATTTACGTTTTCAATTTCTCTGTATTATTGTTCAAATATATGTTCTGAACATATTTAAGTATTACTTTTTGGATCCATTAACAAGTTAATTTTTTAAAAATGCAGGGTGGACCAAAGTCTCTGACATATTTTAAACTTTAGTATAAAATCAAATGACTGACGTTGCGGTTGGTACTACAAATGCGTCTTACAATAAAAAGTTTTGTCTGGGAAAATGCAAAAGTTAGTTCAGAATCTTGCTCATTGATTGCGCTATACCTTAAAACAAAAAGGGTAATATATATATATATATATATATATATATATATATATATATATATATAAACACCAGACGAGAAATTAAAGAGCATTTATTTTGTAAAAGTTACTACAATATGTGCGTCCTTCATAGTTCGAATCACATACAAATGGCAATTCAGTTTAATCCACGAGTTCGCTAACATTGCTTGTAGAAGTGATTAGATTGCATACGTTGCTCTCTTTTTCAGTACTTCAATATCAGTTACAGGGGAAGCATACACTTGTCCTTTACATAGTCCAACAAGAGTGAAATCAAGAAGGATTAGTCTGGGTCTCAAAGACATGAAACGTTATATAAATATAGATGTCATCTGTAAACAAAATATGGAACTAATTTTTTTATTGCTTAAAACCAAATTTTTGACTATAAGAAACACTGCAGTATACACCACACTCTGGTATGCCATTTAATGATTTTATATTAAACTTTAAAATAGATCACAGACTTTTAGTCCGTCTTGTATTTATCTGTTTGAATGGGAAAATTTAATGAGAATTTCGGGGCTTTTAAAACTTTAAATGTGTTTTAAAGTCTAAATTAAGAACTAAAATGGATGTACATATCTATCTGAAAATCTATAAGGCATCTTTGCTATAATTTTTTATAATATTTCAACTTAAATTTTCAAGGTTTTTGCCTTTTAAAAAATTTTCAAACAAATCAAATTTTTGATCTTTTAATTTTTAATAAACCTAAAGAAATTTCAATACACTAAGTGCCTCATAAGTCTGTAGAAATTTTAAAGATTTATAAAAAATGAAGGATTTGGTAGAATTGAACGCGGTTTGCGGCAAAGTTATTCTCTTAAATGGGATTTTGTTTGGTAAAGTAAAAAGTAACAGTTAAAATTTTCGTTGATAGAGGGCGCTGTACGTGATCAAATCACACATTTCCATGAAAATCTATATTTATTTGCATGCAAATGTTTACAAGTAAATAACTTCTATTCTGTGTGTCCACCGTCACCATAACTTACAGTTTAGAAACGAGTTACATCATTAACAGCACGATTCTTAGCTGAGGCAAAACAACTTCAACACCATTAACACTTTATCCACCAAGTCGGTATCACAGTCGAAACTTCATATGTGCACAAGTAGGAGAGAAAAAAAAAAAAAAAAAAAAAATGAACTGTCAATCGTAAAAACATGGATTTCATAGGACTCTGATTTGCATATTTCGCGTTACACAGTTGTACAGCGCCCTCTATCGATAAAAATTTTAACAATTGTTTTCTTCCCCCCCCCCCCTTCAAAAAAATAAATAAATAAATAAATAAATAAAAAATCCCCTTTTTACGAAAATAACTTTTCGCAAACCGCATCCAATTTTACCAATTCCTTCAATGTTTATGAATTTTTAAAATGTCTGCAGGAAGGGGGGGAAGGACTTATGGGACGCCCGGTAATTAATACTGGAATATTTTAATGCACGTGTATTAAAAATTTCTTGCACACAGTAATTTACAAAAGAGCAGTACAATGTCTACCGTGCCCTTAAATGCAGAAATTACAATAATACTTACAGAAGATTAGAGCTATGGAAAGTTAATACAAATTGGGAATTATTCACATAAATTACTGAAACTTTATGCAGAATAAACTAATCAATCAACAAAGCAAGTTAGGTATTGACGCTTATTTTTGTGTTTTATTTGCACCATGATGTCAATGTTCCATCAAAATTGGTTGTTTCTTGATACTAATGGCCTTATTCGCCATTAACTTCAACCTTCAGTTCAACGCAAAAACTTGAAAGCGTCTAAACGCAGAGTGCAGCTCTTCAAGAAAATTTTCCACGTTGCTTCTGCCATCTAGCGTGAGTTTTCATAGAATTTTTGATTGGTTATTTTCAGCTAAAACACCTGCAAATAACAATGCCACTAGATGGCAGATGTAATGCGTCAAACTTAACTAAACAGTTCCACCTTGACTTTATACGCTTTTCAAATTTTCGTGTTCAGCCGGGAGTTCAAGTTATTGGTGAATACAGCCGTAAGAGTGTTTCTCGTCCATGGAACAATTTTTATTCTTTTCATACAAAAAAAGTTGGTACAATTTGTCTTTAATATTAGATGACATCCTTACCTTTTCTTCAGTTACATAAATAATTTTTGCATTCGATGTCGAAAAGAATCTTTCATATCGAAAATAGAAAAGGAAATTCTATAAAATGTTTACTGAATATTGCCATGGAAATTAACTTTTTTTTTTCTTTTTCCTGTAGATAACAAAACGTTAAATAAGTAAGAGTAACTAGTAAAATGATTATTCTCAAGGACTTTAATATATTTTCCTGTTATTAAAATACGTTAATGGAGATGTGTACAGCTAAATCTCAAGTATTAAATATCTATATTGGTAATGAATGTGATATCAAATTTCTTTAGAGATAGAATTTTTAAATGATTGTGTTATTATTACTATGATTTTAAGTGTCTAAGTTCAGATTACATTACATATTAAACAAAATTAAATGGTTACAGACCTCCATCAAGCCATTAGAAAACTATTTAAGTTTGATTTTAAACTAGAGTTTATACTTACAGTTGTTTGTTAACTAAAGTTAACCTGAAAAGAAAAGAAAAAACGATGAGAAGAGGGTATTATGGAATACCATTTACATTTCTTAAAATAACTTTACTTGTTTTTAATAAAAATCCCCAAAATCATGATGAGTACATAGTGTAATTATTTGTAATGAATTGTCAATGAAAAAAAATCCAAAAAAATTTTTTTTTGTTATAAAAAGTTTACTTAAAAAAAAAAAAAAAAAAGTTACAAATGGAGGTTAATATGAAATAGTCGGGTAATATGGAATAGGTGTTTTAAACTGTTTAAACCATAGAAAAACGAATTAGACTTCATAAAATTACCTTCGGAGAATTTTCTGTGACAGAAGATACTTTCGGCATCTTTATTTTCTGTTTCTTTAGAAGAGTACATGAAGTCAATTTCAGATGATTCTATGAAATACCTAGTATTCCATAGTACCCGACACGCCATCTTTAAAAATGAGCTTTTAAATTGATGGACACAAAATTTTAACTAAAAAACGACCAATGTATAATAAAATACAATTCTTTGAGCATACATTATCCTTAACATCAATGTTCAAATCACATGTGTACTAGTAAGTTAAATGTTTGAAAATTACCTGCAAAAACTTTTAAAAATCACAAAACATACTTTGTTCTATAGAGAATGGTACGACAGCAACAAGCGGTTGCTTCTTACTGTATTGCTTCATGGGAATCCTTCTTGAGTAATTCATAGTATTTTGAAGAGATAGCAGCACCAATCAGAGCCGAAACCTCGGTATTCGATATTTCCCGACTATTCCATAATATCCTCCTCTCCTCTAGTCATAGACTTTATATAAGGTCTATGCCTCTAATAATAACAATCATTATAATAAATTTTCGTTTGCCGAGAGTTTAATTGAATTCACCAGTAGATGAGAATACTATTATTATTATAATATTAGTCGGCTTCCGTCCACTAGCGGTCGATATTTCCAAATAAACATATATTTTTAATTAATTACATCTTTCCTGTTTGACTCTGAATCGAATTTAAATCATTTAACATCGGTTTACAGGATATTTTTAAATTAATGGCATCATCGTTTGCATATTAACAACATTTTAAAGTTCAAAAAGCTCAAAGAAATTATTTTCCTTATATTATTTTTAATATTAAATTATTTGTTATAATTTTAATTATTTTTTAGGTTTCCTCTAATTTATCTAAATGTTTTTAACATAATTCGATAGTTTATCTAAAGAAATTCACCAAATTGCCAACTCACGGTTTTCGCATAGTATCACATCATTTCTATATTAAATTATTTATTGACTTATTTAATTTTTTGCAAATTAGGGATAAAAATAATTTTTTCTCAATAAATTGTTGCAATTGTGACGTCATTTATCTCTGCTGAATCACTCTTTTTTCCATTGTTTTATTCATTCCTTCCTTCCAAACCAAGGAAAAAACTTAATTTCTTTATTTATACCAGTACATTATTATAGATATGACGTTATTTGTACATTATTGTAACTAATAACATCAACTTTACCTTAAGGGAAACTTAGACTTTTATTATTAAGAAGATTAATTTAAAAAACATTTTCTATACCTTGACGTTTTTATATTGCTTAAGGAGCCGCTTCACTTACCGTCACCAGAAGCCCAAGCTGATGTTATTTTATAGAAAGTTTTGTTTACTTATAATTCATTAACTAATACGTATTTTTAAATTCTGTTTTCAGATTCAGGGATTTTTTTTATTTTAAATGTTTATTTTGAAGCTGTAAAATACGAATTTTCAGTATGTGAAATTTTTCATTTTGCAGATTCAAAATAAAATATTAATATATATAATCTTTAAAAAAAAAAAAAAAAAAAACCTTGTTAATTTAAGAGTTTTGAATTTTTTAAATGTGAAAGGAGAATTTAAAAATATATATTAGTTAATGAGTTATAAGTAAACAAATCTTCTTCCCACAGACTAATATTGGCTTGGACTTCCTGCGATGGTAAGTGAAGCAGGGCCCTTAACATAAAATAATCGTAAAAAAGAATCATAATAAATAATAAAATAAATAAAAATCATTAGAAGTAGATGCAAATTTTTGGATCTGGCTGCGTTTTACTGTCTGTAGACTTAGACGACTACCAGATTGTCACGTAAATTTTCTTAAATATAGTGTTGTTGTTTTTCCCCCCTTATATTCTCGTTGTGTAAGGTCGCCATAATATCGTTGTTAGTTTAAAAAATATGACATATGGTCCAAGAGTCGCCTGTATGATATCACAAGTTTAGCATTAGGGACTTACCTACTCTCAGTTCGCCAAGTATCATTTAAGCTTTCGTGTTCTACATATAAAGAGCTTTAAAAATAATCCTAAGGTAATATCGAGTAGTTGTATATTTTTTCAGAAAGCTTTACTTAAAGTTCAATGAAGTGTTTATAAATTATTATTATTATTAATTTTAAATATTTCTATATGATTCTTTTTCTTCTAATTTCAGCGAGGAGATTTGACTTAAAGAAAGCTGAGGATATGTTTCGGAGGGTAAATATTTCCGAATTATCTCTTAATTTCATTAAGATCTATAATAGACAAATTAGGAAGAATTAATATCTATCAATTCACAAAACTCTTATGGAGCTAATCATATTGTAAATAAGATACGATATCTAGGTAACAAAAGTTAGCTCCTTATAGGCTCCATTTTACAATGTAAGCAAAAGGTCATGTTTATAATACAAACAAAAGGTCGCCAAATTTAAATTTATAATAGCAAATAGATTTTATTTAATATATTTGGCAGATATAGTGATCCATGACGATAGAATTCAATGTTCTATTGTTCACTGAGAAAAAATATATACCGCCTTCATCTAGAATGAATAAATGGTCATTTTCTAAATCCTTAACTAGAAATATAGATTTCCGAGCTATGCGCATAAGGCACGCAAATAAACTGAACAGACGAAATAGTCGAGAATTTCTAATCTACACATTTCTAGATGGTGAAACAATATTCAGAATATTCTGAATCTTGTATTACGAGAAATTCTCTCTTGATTTTCTAGAATTGGGTCATAAACCAAGATTATAGCTGCTGAAACCCGCATCTTGTATTCACATTTATTTGGAGACATTTTTAAATAGGTTTGTCCTCGATAGTATAGGCAAACGATCAAGAATTCTAATAGAGGTCTCTAGAATTTGCTTTCGAAGGAGACTAGAAAAAAAATTATAAGAAATTTATAAGAATGACATGGAACTATTTTTTCCAGAGCCACAATTTAGATTCTAGATGTCAGTTATAGAATTTTTTCTCAGTGTATTGGCCTGCCTTATATTCATAGCTCGGTAATCTATATTTCTAGTTTAGGGATTTAGAAAAGGACCACCTATTTGTTCTATATGAAAGCGATATATATTTTTTTTCTCAGTGTTTATATCAGTGATGATCAACCTTCAACTTGTTGCAGCCCAAATTAGAATCTAAAAAATTTAACGAGCCAAAATTATACATCGCGAGTCTAACAATTCATTTATAAGCATATATAATGGGCAAACTATAAAAATGTTTAATGTAATATGTTGAAGAAAGTGTGTAATTATTTACTTTTTAAAAAATTATTATATAAGAAATATTTAAATTAAATGCAAATTAAATACAGAGAAAGTATTTTTAATATGAAACCTGAAACTGCATATCTTTTGTGAGTTTCAATAAAATTTTACAAAACGGTACATAAACATTATTCTGAAACATAAAATTCACGCGTCACTGAGATATGAGCATTTTTAGTAAATATTTTTTTACTGTGCATTCGCGTAAGGTAGGAAAAAAAAAATATTATATAGGTTGAAAGCTAGATATATTAGGCAATTTTTGTTAGAAGTTCATTTGAATAGAGTAAAACTTAAGCAAATTATCGGCAAAAGAATGAGCTAGATTTTAGGTATTTTCCAGAGTTGAAATTTCATAAGGGGTTTTTTCCATGACGCACAATTAATTTGAAGATCCAATTATTTCAATCACGTTGCCAAAGTTCATTTTTCTGAAAAAACCCTTATTGGCTTGTAACTCTAACATATTTTTATTTATTTACTCAGATTTGTGAGTTTATAAGGGGTTTTTCAGGGAGAAAAAAAAAAAACTTTTGCAACGTGTCTGAAATAATTGGATCGTTAAATTAATTGCGCGGCATGGGAAAACCCTTTATGAAATTTCAACTTTAGAAAATATCTATTATAAAATCTAGCTCGTACTTTCGCTTACCATTTGCTTAATTTTTACTCTATTCAAATGAACTTTTGACAAAAGTTTCCCAATACATCTAGCTTTCAAACTATGCAATAATTTTTTTTCTGTCTTTCGTGCATGCGCATTAACAAAATATTTACTATAAATGCTTATATCTCAGGAAATATTACACGTATTAATTTTTTGTTTCAGAGTAATGTTTCTCTAAAGTTTTGCCAATTTTTCTGCAAGTTTTGTAGAATTTCATGGAAATTCGTTATAGCTATAAGCAAAAAACTTGCCAAAAAGATTGAAATTGATTGACAAGATAGAAAAGAAAAATTTTTGATTTATATATATATATATATATATATATATATATATATATATATCTGCCTAAATAATTGTGAAATTCTCGACATAAAACATAGAAATATTGTACATAGTATGTGCAACAATATGTTAAAGTTACAAGTAATTTGTAGCTTTTTATGATACATGGTGATCCAAAGTACTTGCGCTTTTCTTCAATTTGTGGTTGGTCCCCTAATTACACTATACACTAAATCGATAGTGGAAAATGTGAGTTTTTAAATGTTCTTTGCATATCTGAAGTTTCAAACAATTTCGTCCAGTATATATATATATTTAGATAAAAAAATGTAAAAAAAAAAAAAAAAAAAAAACTAATAACTTGATCACCCACTGTACACTTTAGACTTGATGAAAGAATATGTGGATTTTCAGGAGCATAACTCCATTTTGCATCTTTGAGTTGCATTTGCAGTTTGTAGAAGGAAATGCTCCACTCCATCATAACGCGGACATCCCTGAGAATGGATTGATTATTGATATACTTGAGCTTTGTTGTGACAAGTCTTCTGTAACAGAATTAGCAGTTGTCCGTGATGTATCCCATAGTGCCTCAAAAAACATTAGATTTAGTTCACGATGTCCAATACAGTAGACGGAGTAAAACTGTTTGACTCTGGCTTGTGTTCATAATGTCCATTGTTGTGGGGAAAAAAAAAAAAAAAAAAAAAAAAAAAAACCTTCTTATATTAACAAAATTAGATAACTTCTCAATAAATTGTTTCACGCATATTTAAAGAAATATGTTTAAAATCACTATTTACGAATGAAAAATTATCAGACATTATTAACCATATTATATAATGTTTAAGAAGAGAAATCGTACTAACCTACAAATAGAGACAGAAGCCATATTTAAAATAACAGTGGTTTATTCTCTGATGCAGTGCTACCATTTATGATCAGCAATTGAAAGATCAAATGATAAAGGATGAATAAAAATGATAATTAAATCTGTTAAGGCATAGTGTTCGAAAATACGACCATCAACTACAAGACATCATTTACAAAGGTGGCGCACGGATTGGTATATAGGTATAGAGTGCGTTGTTGAAGTTAGTAGAATAAATATATTTAATTTTCTGTATTTTACACTCATTGCTAATTGGTGTACGGCATGTTTTAATGAAACAGTGTACCTTCTGTAGTGAAATATTTAATTTCTATTCCATGTGTCCCCCCTCCCCCTATTGATGATTTCAAATGAAACATTCTAATGACTCGATATTTTGCAATAAGTGTTCGAAAATATGACCACTAACAATATGACAATATTTAGAATAGTGGTGCATGGACTGGTATACAGATGTAGAGTACTCTGTTGAAGTTAGAAAATGAAAAATGTTGTTTAACTGTTGTATTCTGCATTTCTAATTGCTGTTATTTTAATGTGTACCTTCTGTGCGCCAAGCTTCAATTTGCATTCCATTCATATTCACTCTATCACTGGTTTCACATAGCAATAGCACACCGAAGTTCAAATCTAGATTAATGAAAGAAAGTATCACAAACCATATCAGGGCTCATACGGACACGCCTTTTTTCCCTCAGTCTCACATCAGTATTCTGAAACAGTGGAATTCATCTTAAATTTATCGACTTATTTTATAACGAAAATCGTTATACAGAATTACTGGTATAAGACTGAGGGGAAAAAATAAGGCCCGTACGAACCCTCTATATGCATATGTGTCTCTGACTGTGTGCTTGATTGTGTTCTAGTAATCTCTAAAATACGGCGCAACTACGTTCCCCGCGCCTAGCACTGAGGACAATTTAGAGGCTTGGAGGAGTACCAAACTGACCGTCAGGTTGGGATTTGGTAAACATCCAGTCGTTCAGCGTTCCCTTATCACTTATTTTCTCTCAACCACAAGGGTTATCCCCGCTATTTTACCATGTTTTTATTAACTTCGAGTCTTGTTCGTTTGTTTGTCCAGTACAAATCTTGCAATCGACTTTTAACTAACTTCCCGACATAGCTAGACATTTGAAACTTTCAGGATAGCCCAGAACACGGTGACAATACATTTTTGTAACACTTTTAGTCAACTGTTTCAGGTCCCTACTGCCTTCGGCAGCGTTTATATGATTCGACAGAAAATTTATTTAACTAACTTCCCGACTAGCTAGACATTTGAAACTTTCAGAATAGTTCAGAACACGGTGAAAATGCATTTTTTAAATACTTTTAACCAACTGTTTCGGGTCCCTGCTGCCTTCGGCAGCGTTACCAGTACAAAGCTTGCTATCGATTTTTAACTAATTTCCCGGCTAGCTAGCTAGCCATTTGAAACTTTTATAATAGCTCAAAACACGATAACGATGAAATTATTTAATAATTCTAACCAATTGTTCTGGGTTCCGGCTGCCTTTGGTAACGTTTATATGATTCGACAGAAAATTTAAAAACATGGTACATAAAAAGTTCTTTTTATCTGGTAATTATTAACACTGGACTCGTTGAGTTAGTACTTGCTCAAAGGTTCTCATGGTCGCAAGAAACGGGGTTGAAGAATATCAAATTAAGTCCGTTTCAACTCCTCAACATACACATGGAAGCACGATTTTAAAAATTTTGATTAGGTTTATTTATTTATTGTATTAAAAAAAGTTGTCTTTTATGCATTTATTATTATTATTATTATTATAACTGATATTTTTATATTCTTTGATTAATTATTCCAATTTCCTTCTAGCATTTAGAATTTCGGAAAAAGTTTGACGAGGATTATTTGCTGAATGAATATAAGGCACCAGAGGTAATACTTAGTTTTTATACTCATTTTAACTAGATATAGTTAATATCAAAATTATATTATTGGCTACTGAAATATGTCATAAACTAAACATTTTAGGAAAAATCTTTATTTTTATGATTTATAAATTTTAAACTCTTACAGTATGAAAAATAAATGTTAATTTTGATTCTGGATCTCAAAGCCTAAATTATTATTCAGTTTAATCAAAAGTTATTCTTAGCGATGTAATATTAATAATAATAAAAAAAAGTTAATTTACTTTTTGTTTCTAGTATGTTTATTTATTTATTTTTTCAGATTTTACTACAATACTTACTCCCTCCTCTTTTGGGATATGACAAGGAGGGCTCTCCTGTCAGGCTGGTAAACGTAGGTCCTTGTGATCTCAAAGGTATAAAACAAAATTTTAATAGTGTCTGTAAAATAATTTTTCCCAACAGTATAGTATTTATTACTTTATTTTGATTTACCCTTAAGTTTTCTAACGTTCTTACATCCCATCTATGTTCATAATAGGGTCATTCTACAGAAAACTTAGGTTTTCAAAATTAGAATAATAATAAAAAAAAAATTCTTCAAAATTTTTTTAAATTAATTTATTTTGCTCTTTTTATACTTATTTCTACCCCCATATAGTTGGACACATTCTTTTTGATTCTTTTTTAACTTTTTTTTGTAATTGAAATTTTGAACGTGAACGGAGGATACATACATGTAACGGAGAATACACCCTTATGATGTATTTATACAAGTTAAACATTTTATGAATGTGTACATATTGCTTTTGTATATTAAATTAATTACACTGATTGCTCATGTAAAATGCTTTATTATAAAAATATTAAAGAAACTGTTTCTGTAATTATTAATTTGAACACTTTTCATTTTAAGTTATATGTGCCAAATTTTCACTAAAGACATATTGTTCTCTTTTATTCATAGTAGGTTGCTTCAGGACTTCAACAACATCACTTAAATATACTTCTGATATATCATCCTTTTCGGGGAAAATAAAAGTATCATTAGAGCATTTCTGCATGAATTTTACAGTAAATTCATTATAAGACTCTTGTGATATAATTAAAGCTACATAAAATTTGAAGCTTTTCTTGGCAGCTAATTTGATTATCACATAGTTATTTGGTCCTATCTTTGCACTGCTTAAGCCATTTCTCATTACTTCTTCATTAATAGCTGGAAAAAAAAAGAATAAGAACTTAAATGTTACAACCTGATATTCAGGACCTTTTTATTAAAAAGAAAACTATGTTGTATTAAGAACATAATTTAGACTAATTAAAAATTATATATTAGTTTTAAAATTGATTCTCTAAAAAAACTGTATTCTCCATTACACAATGTGTATTCTCCATTACATTTATATTGTAACGGAGGATACATATATGGAGGATACAAATTGCTATGTTTTGTTTTGTATATAATGTTGATTTAGGGTTAACACATCATGCTGATAAAGTTTACTTAAAAAAGTTATGAACTATTAACTGAGAAAATAATTTTAATAAATAAACAATTCTTATCTTTTAAAATCAAGAATGGAGGATACACAATGTAAAGGACCTATTTGACTTCAGAGAGAATAATACATAAATTCTTACCTACCAAGATGTTTAGCTCCACTGTGAAGAACAGGTAATTGAAAATGGCTGTCTGCGATTCTAAATCTCTGTAATGAGTTGGCAGTTTTGCGATCTATCGGGAATTCTTGTATTTAATTGCATTCTGAACGGAGGATACAAGAAAAACTGTGACTGTAATTCAAAGGATAATTAATGCAATACTTTTTTTTCTTTTGCAGCAAAATTCACTTAAACTGTAAAAAACCATCTAATGACTGAAACTGCTCTATATTAAATATTATGTTTTTTTGGATTCAACAAATAAGTGAAATAGTAAATGGAGGAACATATGGTGTGACATGTAACGGAGGTATACAAGTATCCCTCCGTTCTTTGAAAAAAACAAATAAAAACATCACCAGTTTTTATTAATTATTTTAAAAAAAATGTTATAATATTTAAAATCTCTTAAGAAAATATTTTAAAATACTTATTTTTAAAACTAACTACCCCAAACCAGAAATATTACGTTTTTCGTAGAATGACCCAATAGGAAAATTTTAAACTTTCCGAATTTTTATGAATTTATACGTGTTTTGAACAAGATTTGACTATTTATTGAAGACGTCTGTCACTTATTGTCAAATTTAGCGGCTGCTGTAATTAAAAAAGTTAGCGGACGGAATTTGAGGAAACTTTATACAGTACCCGCCGCTTATTAAAATCACATTCGTCCTGAGCCAAAGTGATTTTATTAAGCGGCTGATTTTTATATCTAGCGAACGTTCCTACACACAAGAAAAACTTATTTGTTTCTGAATTTGAAAAAAAAAAAAAAAAAAAAAAAAAAATTGAAAAAGTAACGAATTATGAAATTAATAAACAATATTAATTAATTTTTGAAAGATAATTGATTGTTCCTTCAATGCAATAAATTTTACAAATTCCAAGTTCCAATGCGCTTTTCTTTGAGGAAATTCATCACTACTACTTTTAAATTTAAAATCTTTTAGTTTAAACTTCTTGCTTCTTAGTCATTTCAAAATAAGAATTAGAAATTGTCCTTTAATAACTTTAAAAAAAAAAAAAAAAAAATCAATTGCTAATCAAATCAAATTTGTAATCATTACTGGGCTTTAAAGAATATGTTATTTGAAATTGTTACTGAGACAAATGATGGGGCGTGTTTAATATGTAACTATGCTGCAAGTGTAAAATTTTCAACAAAGATAGATATCGGGGGACTACTGTGTTTTATTTTTATTTAAAAAAAAAAAATGCGAATACAAAATTTGTTTATCGTGCATAAATGACATTTTTGCTGCTGAAGAGATGTTTTTGAGTTTATTAACCGGCGATGCCGATTTTATTAAGCGGCGGTTTTAAAATTATTTGTATTGATTTTATTATGGGCCTGGCCATTTGATCACATTAAGCGGTTGATTTTATTAACCAGTGATTCTATTAAGCGGCGGTTACTGTATTTAATTGGACGCAACACAGTGTGGTGCTGATAACACTTTAATATTGTAACAGCCAACAGATTACATTGTTATGCTATAATTTTTCATGTTTTGTTTGATGATATCCATATTACAGTCTTTGTGTTATGGAATTGCATCAAATTTGATACATAGGATGCCAATTAGTTACCATATATTTTATCTATGATGAATATTCTGAAAAACTGTATTGAATATTAAAAAAAAAGTTACTTAAGGAAGTTTAATTACATTATTTATATATAATAAATACCTTGAGTAAGTTCTACAGAACTCTAACGTTTTTGTACCATGCATCCGGCCGTCCTCAGGAGTTCTAATGACTTGACTGTCTTTCCTCTTTTGTTTTCATAAGCAACGCCTTCTTTTTTACTCGATAAAGAGCAGCATTATTGGATATTAAACAAACGATGTTTCAGGGGAAGATATGTGCATAAATATCTTTAAATTTCTTAATAGCACAAGTGCATATTTGCTGTTTTAATGATTCCCTCGTGCCTAATTTTTAAACCTGTAACAACACACTGTTGTAAGTTTTTACAATGTAAAGTATTTAATAACAACGTTATTAATTAAATCAATTATTATTTCAATTTAATCAGGTTAATAAATAGATGTATTAAACTTAAATTTTCTCGAAAATTAAAGATGCCATTTTCTCTTCACATATTTATGATGATCTATATGTGTAATAGCCATTACTTTTTCAAGTAATATACAGTGAACGTTAAAGGGTTAAGAGTGCATAGGCTTCAAAAAACTTTAAATTTCAATAGGGAATTCTAGCTGACATTTCGTTCTGTCAGGGAAACAATAGATGGCAGCACATGCGTATGGTATCTGACATCTTATCATATTCGAATGAGTGCTGTCTCAAAAATAAGAAAATGTCTAACGATTGCTATTTGAAAGTTTACTTTTTTAAAACTTTTGATCTACAATGCTAATTGACTGAATGATGTTTCATGCACCTAAAATTAATAAATAAAAGTCTTGAGTGTATTTTTGATTATAATGTTCTAGTTTCTTTGTTTTAAGAAAAATATTTTCAACGTATAATTTTAAAACTGATTTTGTTTCCATTCATTTATGTAGGTTTAGTATGTTGTTATCGAAGAGAAGAACTTAGGAAGTGTATAACGTGGTTCCTAGATAAGGATAAAGAAGACATGAAAAAGAGAAGCAAAGAGGTATCGATAAGTTAATGCAATTTTTTCAATGTCTACAAATGAAGATATATATATATATATATATATATATATATATTTTGTTGCAAAATTGTAAATAATTGTGTTTATTTTTGTATAAATTCTTTCAAAGAGGCTTAGTAAGTTGATAAAGTGCTAATTTTGTGCATTTCTAGTCGTTTTAGCGTTGAAATAGCCTTATTTTCCCTTAAAAACGCATTAAAAAAGCCCCAATGAGGCAGGTAATGGATTTGACGCCAAATTTGGCGACTTTTTCCCACCTTGGCGAGAAAATCCTTATAAGGGATATACCAAATATGGAAGCTCTAATCTCATTGGCTGATGAGATACGGAAATTTCCACACTTTTCTACAGGGGTATATAAGGAACGCTCTCTCGCCAAGGGAGTCAGTTCAGTTCAGTCTGAGATCAGAGTCGGTCAGCTTGCATTGCTTTGAGCCTCTTTGAAACAGACTTGCTTTAAGCGTTATTGCTATACAGTTTGTACTGTGGATTTGCTACTGACAGCTGTTGTTTAAGCTTTGTTTACTGGTTGAATTGAAGCTGATATTTGGTTTATAGACCTGTATTTTTCTGGAACTTTCTGTGAATAAATTACTGAATTTTTGTAAGTTTCGCCTTTCATTCTCGGACAACTCACGAACCCCCAAGTACGCAACAATATATATATATATATATATATATATATATATATGTATATATATATGTATATATATATATTTGTATGAAGTATACTTTATAAGTCACTGCACAATCAGCTTTTAAAATTCTTAAATAAGAAACTTTAATATTGTTTAGTGTAATGTATATTTCTGCAAAGTTTAGCGAATTAAATTGGATATATTTTATAACAAAATAAGTGTCTCCGTGTGAATATGTGCAAGATTAAAATCTTTGTCATTTCTTGTATAAATTGTCTCCCTCATTACATAAACTAATTAATATCTGGTTTTGCAGTGTGTTACATTCATGTATTAAGAAATTACCCAGTATTAATCGTCATTCCAACAATCTACGCTATTAAATTTTTAATTTTTTTATTAAATAAAATTAATGGAAGCAAAGACAATGCAAATAATCTGACTTGGATTACAAAAAAGTTATACAGTGAAACCCTGATCTATCGTTCCCGCATTGATCGTTTTATTTCCATGGTCCCTGCACAAATTGTATTTAAATTATGTTAATGAAACCCGCATGTATCGTGATTAAAAAAGTGCTTTTCCCGCATTCATCGTAACAAAATTTTTCTCCTAACCTTGTAAAAATTTTCTCCTGAAGCTCAAGCGGTTCCATATGACATACAAACTGGAATTACTCCTTTCATCCTAAAATAACTCTTTTTCCTCCATTTCCATCGAGGATCAAAATTGTGATGCTGTGTCTCCGGACTATCCATTCATTTTGCAATTTCAGAATGGCAGGAAAATAACCTCTTTAGTAATCCAGAAAATTGTTTCGTGAAATGCGGTTACGTGCGAAAAATGATAAAGAATATCAAACAAAAGGGCAAGAAAATAATGCTGGTAATGCAGATGGAGAGTGGTTGCGTGTAGCAGAGGATGCGTCTGGAACAAAATTTAGTGATAATATTTGCATTAATCAAGACGTTGCAACATGCGGTATCCTAAAGCATAGAAGAAACGTGTGATTTCAAAAAATGAAAATAATGGCGAAGAAACAGTGGATAATTTTCACCACGCCGATGACTCAATTGTGACGTTTAAAAAACGCGCGAAGTTTTGTATAAGCACATGAAATTACAGAAAACGACCAGAAAAATATTGCAAATCTTGATAAATTTCTGTTTAATTTATAAAAAAAATCCAATATAAAATTTTTGATTTTTAAAAATAAATTTTACTTAATGTTCTACAACATTGATTTATTTCATTGACAGCTTGTAAAGTAACAAATTAGTTTTTATTAGTAGTATACTGTATACATTGTATATGTATTAATCCATAAACATTGTTTTCTTCATGTTCTGACTATAACCCGCATTTGTCGTTTTTCCGCTTTCTTTTTTTTTTTTTTTTTTTTTACGCACCCCGTGAAAATGTTTGAGGTTCTACTGTATTTGATTCTAGACACGATTTGAAAATTAGAAATATGTTGTAATAACACTAACACTTTTAGAAAACGTATATTGTAAAACAAAAATGATACGATGCAAAATATTTTAAGCTTTGATGTATTACAATTTAAAGTCTTGATTAATTGTTATTAATAATAATAATTTTTTTTATAATATCTACTTAATTTCATTCATATGTATTAAAACACGTTCTTTTTATACTTCAAATTTTCAGACAGGAGTCTATGTGGAGACCAGGACTTTCATCTTTGATTTGAATGGACTGAGTCTTCGACAAATTTACCACAGAGATGGTAAGAATTTTCTTCTTCTTTTTTATGCAAAATCCCAAGATAAAAATCATGTGATGATTTTTGTAATATGTTTTATAGGGCTTTAAGAGAATACGCTGTTAAAAATAATAGTTGAACCATTAGTTGAACCAATAGTTTCACCAAAAGAATTGTGCCAAATAGGCATTTTTTAGCGGCAACCAATATTTTTGAGCTCGTTTCACCATTTCAGTTATGAAAATACACTACTACAATACTACAGAAATGGTATTTCTAAAATGGTGGAACGTTGTACCAAAATACTGGTTGCAGCTACATTGGAACCATTGTTCTGGTGAAATGTCGGATTTTTAAAATTTATTTATTTATTTAAATTTTGGCCTGTTTCCAATTAAAAATTCAGATTAAGTACCCATAACTGACGCAGAATCTCGTAAAAATTACTTTTAAGACACTATCAGAAGCGCAAATAGAATGGTGTCAAATAGGCATTTTTAACTGCAACTAAAATTTTGGAGCTAGTTTCACCATTTCAGTGGTGAAAATACACTACTACACTACAGAAATAGCACTACTAAAATGAAGGAACGTTGCAACAAAATATTGGTTAAACCCATATTTCTGGTGAAATGTCGGAATTTTTTTCTCCCCAATTTTGGCTTGTTTTCAATTAAAAATTCGGGTTATTTACCCAGAATTGACCCAGAATCTCGTAAAATTTACCTTTGACATTATCAGAAGCTCAAAGAGGAGTCAGTGGTTCGATAATGCCATACTGCTAAATGTCTTTTAGTAGTTTATTTACTTCTTCCATTTTCTGTACTACGCTTTGTTCACCATTTTATGCATTTCGAAGAAATTCTTTATTTTTAACTTCAAAAAACTCACCGGCTTGGATGGATGGTTACGGTTTATGAAATATACTAAACTACCATTTTTCACCAAAATGGTTTAAAGTAAAATATTTTATTTTAGAAGAACGTCTAAATATAGGGCTCTTTTTTTGCGGGGGAGGGGGGGGGGTAACTTTACGTGACCTGCAAGAAATGTGTTAATATCTTCGGAATTTTCTGGTCCAAAGTATGCCCTACAGGTTTTGGCTATATAGGTTATTATTATTATTTTTTTCTTATATTTATGCTTAAGAGTGGACATACTTAATCTCGCCGACACCCACAGCCCATGTTATTCTATGGGGAAATTTGTTTCACAATCTCTCTTTACCCAATGTGCTATTTAAAATTCCATTTTCACATTCGGAAAATTCACAACCGTTAAATTAGTGCTCATTTTCCAAAAATAGATTTTTCACATTATTAACATTTTATTTTAAAGCTGAAAAATGACTTTGGTGAATTTTTCACTAAAAAATAAACTATTAAAAAAAAAAGTAATCTTTGGAAAATGAGTACTAATTTAACGGCTCTGCGAATTTTCTGAATGTGAAAACGAAATTTAAATTAAATACTTCAGGTAATGAGTAATTGAGGAAACACATTTCCCCATTTAATAATATGGGCTGTGGCTGTCGGCGAGATGAGGTATTGTGCGCTCTTTATTCTCACGAAAAAAAAAAAAAAAAAAAAAAAAAAAAATCAAATAAATAAAAAATGATAATTTTATATAACTCTGTTTCTTATTTAAATTATTTATTTATTTATTTTGTTTTTTAGTATATGAAATGGTAATTTCGTTTTTGAAGCTTTATGAAGGCAACTATCCAGAAAACTTGAAAGTTGCTTATGTCATCAATAGTAAGTATGAGTAATGTTTATTACTATTAAAAAATATTGTTTGTATATATATATAAATGATAGATATCGTAATAAAATTTAATCTTAAAATTTAGCGATTAATAGATACAAAACAATACCAACACACAAAAATATAGAACTGGTTTTAACTTAGAGGAAAGACTGACACAAAATTGTTGCGATTTAGATTAAGAACCAATAAGAGACAAAAATAACTTAAATTACTTACGCCGACATGGATGATAATAAAAAAAGGACCATTAAACTTAATGACAGAGAAAACAAATAAATAACCACAGAAATAATTGGATAAAAATGCATAAAATTAGAAGTAAAATACACGTCAGGGGGCATGTACTTCCTAAAGCTGTGAAAGCTGTATCGATTTCGTAAAACAATATAACTAATCATAGCAATTTACATCGTTTCAGCCCCGATCGAAGCAGCAAAACCATGTAGAATGAGAAATTAAATCAAATATTAAATTAAATCAAATATTAAATAAAATCATCATGGGTACAAGAGAGAAAACTAGAAAAAAGCATAGTAGCCACATGAAAACATTTAACACAAACTAGAGAATAGGATGATGCCAACAAAAAATGAATATGTATATTGGTATAAGAAATGAATGTATATGTTTAATATGAGATCTGAAAACTATGTGAAATTATGACAATATCCAAACAAATAAAACTGAAATAATAGTAAGAAAGAGCAGAGGCCACCACGACAGAAGACGGGTGGATTGGGTTAAATAAGTTTGACGAGAGTCAAACTTTCCTCAAAACCTCTGCAAGACCACGTGATAAGAAAGAAAAAGTTAATATGAAAAATTTTATATTATTTGAAGAAAAAAGTTATTTTGTAATTGTTGATATTTTTAAAACAACTTATATGAACTAAATCATACATATGATTTGAAATAATTATTTATAAATAAATTTTATTTAAACAAAATCAATCATTTATATTATATTTTAAAATATTATCCACTCTGTGCAGCTATACTTAATGACATATCATAATCATAAAATACTACAAAGATATTTCAAAGAGGTAGTGAATCATTCGTAACCAAGCAGCACAATAACAGCGTGAGAAAAAAAAAAAAAAAAACTGATTATACACACAGCAAATGCGATTTTCCTCCTTTTCTTTTTTTTTCTTTCTTTTTTTTAGTTTCAGCAATTCACCCAACCAACCAAGCTAAACAACGCCACCCATCCTCCGTATATATATTAGGCTACAGAATAATGTGTTCTTATAAATTTTATTCACTGAATACAGTTATAAGTGTAAAAAATTTTAACCGTTCTGTGAAATCAAATATACATTAAATTTTTTTTAATCTTCAGTTGTCGTACGAAAATATACGCGCCGTGGAATTTTTTGAAGTGAGTATAAAATTAATAGAATTATAACTTACACACACTAACATGAAAGATACTTGACAAATTTAAATAAATAAAAAAAGAATTGAAAAAGGAATAAAATTATCTGAGCATAATAAAAGAAATTTTCAGTTTAAAAATTTAAGGGCATGATAAACGTTGTAAATTATTCGCTTTCAGCTGTGAAAGTTTGGATACATATGCACTGAAATATAACAATATTAAGTATATTAAAATTTATCGAAAACTGTTTAAATTTAAATGAATAAAATTTAGCATTTTATTTATTTATTTATTATTATTATTATTTTCATGACTTCGGATTTGTCTGTCTGACTGTCTGCTCTCTGACTCCCGTAAATATTAATGGAATTTCTTGAAATTGATATATGTTATCTGTTATCCATGTTCAGTATCAGATGTTCCCTATTCAAAATGGAGCAAATACCTCTATTGGTTTGTCTACAGGGACACCAGAAAGTATTCCAAAGTATTGCATTCTATGAGGTATATTTCTAAAATTCATATTTTAATCCCTTTATTTTGCGCAAATTTTAATGAAATAGAAACATGTTATTCAAATTCACTGTCGGATGTTATCTATTGAAAATGGAGTAAATAACACGACGGGATGGTACATAGACACCCGAAAATATTCCAAAGCATTGCGTTCTGTGAGAGGTATTTCTGTAGAGCATATTTTAATAACTTTACACAAATCTTAATAAAATTGAGTTATTCATATGTACAAAAATGTTTTCTATAGAATATTATAGGGAAACGGCTACAGACCAGTATAACATTACAACATTTATTAAATAAAGAAAAGGGACATTACAGAAACACTAACATATACATATTTTACGAGCGGAGAAGACCGTCTGTCTCTCACATAACAGCTCGACGTCGACTCAATAACTAAACATTGGTTTACATCCAAGCGGGAACGTCTTTCCCTCGACAACGATTAAACATCATCTGAATAAAACAGGTGCGCTTCTCGGTGCGTGCGCATACATTGAAAGGATGATACAAACAGTGACGTAGTAATATCGTCATAACTACATAGCAGTGACGTCACACAAAGGAAGTAAAGGTAATAATTGAGAAATATAATTTCCCATAATATAGTAGTATTAAGTTTTGAAGGGCCGCACAAAAATATTTAGTTACATTAAGGGCTGTTATTTGAAATTCGCTTGGAATTGCACTTTCGTTTACATTAAGCGTTTTTAAAAATTTCTAACATTTTTATAGTGTGAATATTATTTCAGTTTATGTATCTGTCTGTCCGACTGTCTATTTGTTCGTCTGCCCACCTCCAGCGTCTGTAAATATTTTTCAGAATTTTAAAAAAATGATATATGTTATTCAAGTTCACTATGGAATGTTCCCTATCTAAAATGACATTAATAGGTTCTATAGAACTGGTTTTTGTACAGAAAAATCCCAATTCACATTTAAATAACTTTCTACTGCAAAAAACATAAGGAAACTGTCATTTATCGTTAATTTGTTAAAATAATGTTTTGTATAGAATATATGCTTTGCCTTCAGATTTATAAGGCAATACTGAAATATTTAGATACATTAAAGACTACATTTGAAAATTGCTTGAATTTCTTTTCTCTTTGTGTTAAACATTTTTAACAGTTTCCAACAATTTTTATGGGTGATTATGAATTTAACTAGTCTGCTTTCTGTCCTTCTGTCTGTCCGTTGTGTAGTAACGTAGACAAAGAGCATTGAAGGTTAAACAATGCAACCAGTACGTACAGTTGGAAAGTGTTAATAATTAATGCGTACCGCATAATTTTTCGATCTTGTTTAAATTAATTCCCTGATAATACTTAATTTTATCCCTCGATTTTACATTATTACAATGGCAGTTTATCCATATATTGTAAATATACTTGGATATTACTTTGTACATTTATTGATGAGGGTTTTTCTTTCTTTCTTTCTTTTCTAAAAATTAATTTAACGTTTGAATGCTGTAATTTAATTGAAGTTTTTAGCATTCAAACATGAAAATGTTTTTTTACATTGTGTATTCATTGAGAACTTTTTTTTAAAAAAAAAATTACCTTAGTGTTAGAATGCTGTAATTTAATGCATATCATTAGCATTCAAACATAAAATATTTTTTACTTTTATTTTATGTATTCATTGATGATTTTTTTAAAAATTAATTTAATGTTTGATTGGTGTGAATTTAATGCTGATTTTTAGCATTTAAACAAAAGAATATTTTTTAAAAACTAACTTAATAATGAATCCACAATTTAACCTTTTCAAAGGGACTCTTATTAAATTCTACTGTAAAGTGTGACACTTCTGTTTAAAGGTTAATACCCAAATAGGTTTAGAATATATTGTTAAATTGTAATAATGTAAAACTTGGGCAGGAGGATTAAAAATTAATTTGCAGGGAATATTTTTAAAATTTTTGAATTTTACTTTATTAAGTGTAAACAATTTTCCAAAAACTTAATATATATTGTTATGTTTTAATGCATATACATGCAAATTTTCAATACTCTATAAGAAAGAAATTTACTAAAATAATATGTAATGTCTATCATCAATGTTTTTAAGTAGGGTGAATAATGAAATTACCTGCACATAAAATGGCCATTTCTAAGGTAATAAATGTTAGTTTTTGAAAAGAAAAAATATGCTAGTGCAATTTCCGATGAGATTTTTCTTTACATAAGTAATAATGTCTGCTAAAATATGACATTACTGTGAGTCAGTTGAACTTTCGGTGACCGGTGCGATTTTATTGCAAACGATTCATATAAATAGATATGGCCTAGTCAGAGTTACACTTTTTATGAATACGTCTGTATCGTTGCTGTGTTCATTATTGTGATGTTTGATTGCCATCGGCGCAAAAGAACCTTAATTTGCAAATGAGCAAATACGTGCTCCTCATTTAGAAATTTAAGATAACCTCAACTCAACTCGCTTCTCCAACGCTTTTTTCTATTCGATTCATTTGTTTGCGGAAGTACACATTATTTAAATACAATTTAGATTTTTCTCTGATTTGGTTTGATGAATAAACCAAACCTTGACTGACAATCGATGAAATGACCTTCACGTTATTGCATAACTTACTTATTTCTTGCTACGTTATGCTTAGGAATTGATAATATAATAATAATAATATTCTTTTATTTTTCCTTCTTTACAGAAGCTAGCATCTGAAAACCTTACTTCACTTACGGCCTTGTACTCGTATAATGAGTAAAGTCATAAGGTCATCTATGTGCTTTTTCCGCGAGAGTAGCCGTCGTGTTCATTTTTAAGGTAGATCGTTTTTTTTCAGGCAGGCATCGCAATCTACTTTTTAAAATTATTCACACCACAAAAAATAAATACATAAGTAAAAATAAAATAACACTTTCGTAAACTACATATTAAAAAACCAGTATTTGTAGCCATTACGAAACTTTCGTCTATATTTTCTTATACAATTTCATGTAGTGCGTATTATTATAAAAATTATTATTTATCAGAATTATTTTCCCTGATAAATGTAAATGGAGGTGATTTTCATCGCAGAGAAGTATAACACTAAATGTCTAAAGGAAATCTGTTTCATACCATTCAAAAAAAATACCTTAAGAAATGCGTTTTATTATTATTATTATTATTATTATTAATTTAAAAAATCGATAACTTTGTTAAATTATTAACGAACTATGGTTCAACCATTCGTTTTAAAGGTGTTGGCAAGATCTTTTAAAAGTTACCCATATTAAAAATTTTCATACCTTACGGAGGGGGTGTTACGCATCCGAGGCAGAGAGGCCCCCTGCATACCTTTTTTTTTTTTTTTTTTTTTTCTTTTCTTTTGCCCTAGATTGATATTACTTTTATCAATAATTCTTGTTAATTTTACAATAATTCATTAAAAATAATTCTCACTAGCAAACCCGTGCGAAATATTCGCATTTTATTTCTTTTCTTATTTACCTTTAAAATTTGAAACTCATAAATGTTATACCAATTTCACCATCTAATTAAAATTTTAATTTACCAGAAGCCAAATTATTATTAAAACCAAATTCATATTGTACAATAGTGAAACCAAAATCATTCAAAGAAAGGTTTCTAAATAAAATTCATGGTTCAGAACCCAATTTTCATACTTCCACAGGCAGTACAACTTTAATATAGGACTCTCACAACGCCTTTTAAATTTTTGTCGTCATGTTGGCGATGACTTTTTATTAATTTTGGTACATTTTTTTTTTTTTTTTTTTTTTTTAAATAAATAAATAAATAAAATAAAATAATTCCTATTTTGATTATATTTTTTATGATTGTGTTTTTTTAGTCAATTTATGACACAAAAGTTCATATTCTGTATATATCTTTAAAATATTGCTAGGTTTAAAATGACACTTGCAAAGATTCTGAAGAAACAACTGTTAAAAATACATTTTATACGTAAAATAATCTCATCAGACAAATGTCGTCATCTTTTTTTTATTAGTCCATTGAGCTATGTCCGCGCACTTAAATATTGTTCCTGTATATGTATTTTTTCATCGTATCGTTTCGACAAAAAATAATTGAAACTGGTCCACGTTAGAGAAATATTATATAGATTATGTACATTTAAAATAAATTTTTTCCTATACTTCATGTTAAAAACTTTTGAAAACATAAAATGACAGCGCTACGTGTCAAACGATTGATAACCAAATGTAACCAACACTAGTTTAGGTCAAGGTTCAACTAAGTATGAAGTTTGGTTAAATTTCATTCATTAATTCGTGGGATACAACGTCTTTAAAATTTGTGATACGCAGAGACAGACAGACATTCTAAAAATTGTCAAATCGTGTTCAGGACATCTGAAAACGTGCAAATCCATCGAAAACAGGAGGTTTAAATTTTTTACGAATCCAATACTTTCTTCTTACATATATAAAAGAAAGTAAAAATTACATCATATACAGGATAAAAATAGAATTTTATTCTAAACTGGTATATTGCGGTCATTACAAAACTTTTTCCGGTATCATTCTATGTAACAATGCAACCTATCATTTAACATGAACAAACATTTAATCCTAGCTTCTCACAATAAAGATTTTACATATGCAGTTTTAACCAAGATGCTGAGAGATAGCCATATGGAAAATCACAAAATGTGAGTAGTAACAGTGTCAACTGTCGGCCGATATGCACCCAAATTTAATTATAATTATTACTGTCTTCTATATGTGTATATATAGTGAAAGTATTAGAATCGTGAAAATTTTCGAACTCCAGTTTTCGATGGATTTACACGTTTTGGGATGCCCTGAACACGATTCGACAGTTTTTATAAAATGTCTGTGTGTGTATCACAAAATTTGTGGACGCTGTATCTCACGAATCAATGAATGAAATTTAACCAAACTTGGTATTTAGTTGGACCCTGACATAAACTGGTGCTGATTAGATTTGTGGAATAATTGCTCAACAGTTGGTGCTGTGATCGCATTTTTTCTAAATTTTTAACATGGCAGTATAGGACGAAATTTCGTATAAATGTACATTATGAGAGTTATTTTAATCATGTGATTGTAAAATTAATATGAATTATTGATAATAGTATCAGTTAACTAGGGAAAAAAAATTGTGTATGTGGGAGCATCGCTTTTCCCCCTGGGGGAGTAAATTATTAACATGGGTATCTTTCGAAAGATCTTGTCAATACCTTTAAAACGAATGGTTGAATTATAGATCTGTGATAATTTAAAACAAAGTTATCGATTTTTTTATCTTTTAACGAAAAAAAAACTTTGAAAAAAAATCATTTCTTCTGATTTGCAAAAAATTGAAATCTTTCGGCATTTAGTGATTATATAATACTGTCGATAAAAATCGTCTGAATTTATAATCGAAAATAATTTGATAATTTAATAAATAATTTGCATTGAATAAATATTGCGTAAAATTATACAGAAGAAAGTGATATGGTTATCCTACATATCAAGTTTGGTACATTTACACACTGTAGAAGCTGAGATATAGCTTTCCGTATATAGGAAAAGTTGAAGCGTAGCAGCGCTTCCTGTCGACCGATCTACATACGTCAGCATTCGTTTTGATAATGATTATTTCGCATACCAAGTTTGCTGCATTTATACGCTATAGAAACTAACAATAAGATACAGAGTTCCTGTACTCGAGGAATCAACACAGTGTTTCAAATTGGTCCTCTCACCTCACATATCAAGTTTTGTGCAATTATATCGATTTGTAACTGAAATATAGCCACCTGAAAAATGGGAGAAATAGTAGCATAGGAATGCCACCTATAGGGAGAATTGCGCCCAAATTAAACCAGTATAGTGTTTTATAATAATTTCTTTATATATCAAATTTTGAGTAATTATTCCTAATAGAAGCTGAGAATGGCCTTCCCAAAAAAGAGAGAAATTACAGCATAGCAGCGTCATCTACTGAATGATTTTCACCAAAAGTCGATAATCACTAAGACATGTTAAGGTACAACTGCATATACATTTGCTTGAAATTCCGTGCAACTTGTATTACAGTTTTTGAGTGTGTTCATGAGTTGGAGCTGTTACAAAATATTTTTTGGCACACACAGAGACAGACATTTTCTAAAAAGTTAAATCGTATTCTGGACCTCTCAAGACATAAGTTCATCTAAAACTGGAAGTTGAAATTTTTTACGAATTCAATACTTTCTTCTGTTGAATATACAAGAAAGTAAAAATGGTAATGATGTGATATGGACATAGAGTTGACACTATCTCACACGACGGTATAGTTAAAGCGTAAAAAAAAAAAAAATTCTTAAGGATTTAATTTAGTATTCCAGTCCTGTTTTTGACCCAGACATTTCCTCTTTGCTTTTTTGTAAACTCTTAGATTCTCTAATAAACCATTTCTTGCTATGTAAAATTCTAGGTGGTCTACAGCAAATAGTGACGATGTTTTTTTGTTTTTTTTTCTCTATCTTAAAAAAAAAAAAAAAAAAAAAAAAAAAAGGACTTGGATTCTTAAAAAGGAGAAAAGAGAGAGAGAGAGAGAGAGAGGCATGAGCGAAGCTGAAAAAATAATGCTCAAAATAATTAAACAGGAATAATATTTTAAAAATATGATTATGTGGAAAGTAGAAATAAGTAAAATTGAATATAAAAGAGAAAAAAATGTGAAAAAGTGATGGTTCGGGAGAAAAAGAAAGGGAAGGAGAGAGGGATACGGATATACTGAAAGATAATAAAAATATAATTTAACATCATAAAATTTCATTTCGGAAGTAGTTATTGGTTAGTCCTTTAATTAAAAACTAATTTGTTATGGCCGTCACGAAACTTTCTTTTATATTTTCATTCACAAATTCACTCAGTACAAATAATTTATTAAAATTATCTTCCATGATGAATGCAGGCGATTTTTCTCTCATAGAAATATAACTCTAAATGTCCAAAGAAAGTCAATTTGATGTTCTGCTAACAATATTTTGATTTTTTTTTTTTTTTTTTTTTTTTTTTTTTTTTGTTGTTGTTAAAAAATTAAAAAATAAAATAATATATATATAACTTTCTTTTAAGTTATCACAGATCAATGTTTCAACCATTGGGGAAATTTCTGGAAACGTAGAACCGCTGTTCTTACCTGTCCAAAATGGTTTTCCTTGTTGACGATTGCTATCTATCTATATTAATAAAATCAGAGTTTTGTCTGTAAATTTGTCGGAATCGAAAAATTTTGCGATATCTTCACGTTTTACACCCCATAAAAGCCGAAAATGACTTCAGAAAATTTTGCCTGTGTGTGTGTGTCATCGTGTCCGAATGTCGCTTTTTTTGTCCGGGCATCACTTGAGAACGGCTGGACGGAATTCAACGACGCTTGGCAGGAATTTAGGTCTTCACCCAACTTAAAATTATATCTATCAACTTTTCGGAAATTCCCCCCCCCGTTCCCCCCCTAGGGGGTAAAAGACTAAAACACGTTTGTCCGGGCATCACTCGAGAACGGCTGGACGGAATTCAACGGCGCTTGGCAGAAACTTAGGTCTTCACCCAACTTGAAATTATATCTATAGAAATTTTCAAAATTATGATTAGTGTTTAAATTGTGTGTAAAAAACGCCTGCGCATGCGCCATAAATACTTTTTCACTAAAATGCTTTGAATGAAAAAATAAAATATAAAAATAAATTTTTAAGTTAAAGACTTTTGTATTCGCGTGATTTTCACTACAAATTATGAAAAGATTGAAATGAAGTGTTGCCATCTAAGTTTCATACTTTAGTTAATTTTAAAAAATCTAATTGTCGTATCGAAAAACTGTTTACACCCCAGGATTCAGAAAAATCACCTCTTTCATTTGGTACTGAATTTGTAATGATAGGTCTGATATTTCTAATTTATTTTTCCCTTTATCCGTTTTTCCGTTGCCACTTAAATTTCATACTTTAGTTATTTTTTAAAAATCTAATTGTCGCATCGAAAAACTGTTTGAACCCCTGGATTCAGCAAAATCGCCCCTTTCATTCGGTATCAAATTTATAAATATAGGTCTGATATTTCTAATTTATTTTACCTTTTTTCCGTTTTCAACCCAGATTCGATATGGAACAGCTTTAGTATTGGATCCTTTTGGCAAAATTTGAAATTCGGCACCGAAGTAGCTCGGACGTTTCTCGCCAAGATCTTTAATTGCACAATTGAGATATCAGTTCATCGCAAAAATGGCTTAAAATATTTAAAGTCACCAAAGGGTTTCAATACTTAAGCTGTGCTTTTTGTATTTATTTATTTATAATACTGTCTATTAAAGACTTCTGTGGTCACGAAATTTGGTGTGTAAATTGTTTGTATGCATCCGGCACTTATTGTAACTGGATTTCACGAAATTCGAAATCCCCCCCCCCCCTTCTCGGAGTCGAAGGGCAATAAACGTGTGTAAAAACAAGTTTTTCCGTTTGAATTCGCTTTGAATTATCTTAGAATGGCGAATTTTGGTGTGTGGATATTGATTAAGTGTACGCATTATGTACATTAGTGTGATTTTGCAAAACTTCGAACTCACCTGCTGAGGGTGGTGAAGTAAGAAGTTGGTAAGTTGTGCCGAAGACAGTGGGGACCCAGACTCCTCACATTGAGAGCGAAAAAACCTCTACCAATCACAGCGAGAACTTAGGTTATTAATAAAGATATGGCATTTTGACAAATCATTTAAGTTTAACGTCCAGCGAAGCGGGCAAAGCCTGCTAGTCATAAATAATTATTTTTAATTTTATAATGATTTGTTAAAAATAATTCTCCTTATGCACATTTATAGGAAATTTTATCCCATACCGACATGCTTAGAATTTAGAAAAAGCTTGATGGCAACGGCACCTGTCGAAAGAATTTCACCAAAAGTTGGTAGACATTAATTTATATCAAGGTGCAACTACTTTTTTTTTTTATTTATTCTGTGCGATAGTTACTGAAATACAGTTGCCGCAAAATTATTGTCATACACACACGGAGACGGACATTTTCTAAAAATGGTCAACTCTGTTCTAGACCTCTCAAAAATGTGTATATCCATCGAAAACCAAAATTTTTACGAAACAATTATTTTCTTCTATTAAATATAATAGAAAGTTTATATATATTTATACATAAAGCACATACGTATTTTTAGGAAGCAATGTTTGTTACATTAATTATTTAAAAACTAGTTTGTTGTGGCCATCACAAAACTTTCTTCTATATTTTCCTATACAAATTTACGCAGTACAAATTGTTTATTTTTTTATTCATTACAATTGCAGACTATTTTTATCTCAGAGCCACTTTACACTAAACGTCCAACGGAAGTGAATTTCCATCGTGCAGATGACATTCTTCCCGCTTTCGAGAAACTTGCAGTATAACAGCGTCACCTATCGGCGGATATGCACCCAATTTAATCAGCATAATGTATCATAATGACCTTTTCATATATGAAATTTTGTTCGATTATACGCAACAGAACCTGAAATATAGCCTTCCCTTAAATTGCAGAAATCCCTGAATAGCAGCTCCATCTGTTGAGCGACTGGTACTAAAAGTTAACATAAACTAATTTATGTCAAGGTGCATCTGCATATAAATATATATACAATTTTGTGAAGTAGTTCCTGAGATACAGTCGCGACAAAACTTTTGTCACACACACACACAGACATTTTCTACAAATGTTCAAATCATGTTCTGGTCCTCTCAAAGCGAGTAAATCCTCTGAGACATGGAAAATCGGAAGTTCAAAAATTTTTACGAATCCAATATTTTCTCCTAGTGAATATAAAAGGAAATTTTTTTTAAAAAAAAAGGGGGGGGGGCGTACTATACAGAAAAAATATTTGACTTTTTTTTTTTTTTTCATACCATTCCATTTAATTTCAGCTTGAATTTTTTTCTTTACAGCACCATCTTTCTTCGCTTGGATGTTCAACATGATTAAGTCCCTTCTCTCCGAAGACACCGTCAAAAAAGTCAAAATCTACGGTTACAGTAAGTATAATAATTATATAGTTGTTCTAGCGAGGAACACTCACGAACTGTGACGCGCCTATCGTAATTCGTAACCAAACTTTACAGGTAGTTAAAGGGTACGAAGATATACTCTTACAAATTTAAATCGGCAAACGTTACGTTACTTCAGAACAGAGGAATTGGTGTTCGAAGTTGAAACTATTTTTTTCCAATATTATGACGTCATTTAATTTATCTATTTGACGTTTCTATTTCTATTTTATTTATTTTTTCATTTTTTTCATCAAGCACTCGCTGCTGTTGATTTATTTACTTAATTTGTATTTTTTAATCGTCTGCACGTGCATAATTTTCCTTGCTCTAGCTTTAAAAATATTTATTTATTTTTTAAAGATTTGAAAAATAACGTGTTTTTATATGAGAGATTTCAATCAGAATTTTTAATAGTTTATTTAATTCCTATTTTATTATATAACATGGTAACACACACAGAGAGATATAGATAGTGAGTAATATTTCCTCATACCCTAATTGAATAATGTACAAAATTTTAGCAGAAAAGTCCTAGAGATATGTTTAAACAAAGTTGTTAACAAACTATTATTAAATTAAAAGGTAAATGTGTTTATGTGCTTTAGTATAGTTTTCAGCAATAATTTGTCTGTAACCTTTGAAACACTACAGTTTCTGTGTTCTGAAAATCTAAGTTGAGACCCTGGAAAATAATTTAAGTTAGCCTTTTACTTGCCTAGTCATATCTTTGATATATTTTATGAAGCACAGCTGAAATTTTGTATGTTATTTAATGAGGGTATAAGGTATATTTTATTTATTTATTTATTTATTTTTGTAGGGGGGCTATATAAAACTTAAATTTTGGAACTCTTAAAATTGAATTCCCGGAAATACACTGCTGGACAATTATTAAGGATGGAGGAGAATAGATAAGCTATCTACACTTTTTTTTTCTTTTCCGAATATCTAAACAATTACTTCTCGGATTCTCTTACAAAGTTAGGGGTAGTTCAGTAAACGTTTTGTCCCGAAGGCTAAAAAGGGATCCTTCACAAATTTACCAAAAATATTTAATCTTTGGAATCATTCTGTAAAGCTTAATGTTTGAAATGAGTTTTAGCTATAGTACATGATTATGAGATTGAGATATAGATATAAATTTATAAGAGAATTACACATATATTAACGGAAATATAAAGGATAGTTTTTTTTTTACTTTACTTTTTTTTCTTTTAATAACATCGACAATTTTTCGTACATTTTCTGTTTATAACATGCAGGTTTAAAAAAAAGAAGAAAAAAAAAATCACTTTTAGAAAACTTGGCATATTGCATTAATCACAACATACTGCAATCAGAATATAAAAATATCAAATATCTGATGAAGTACGAGCATCCTTGCTGAATAATTTTTAACTACCCACGCGCAAGCGCTAGCGAAATTTCTTTTGCATAATTTATTAGCTAAATGCATAGATTAACTCTGAAAAAATCTTCAACCAAATATCGTTAAAACTCAGAAGGTTATCATCGATATAAAGGTTGATTTTCAAGTAGGTACTTTCAAAAAGGTGCAAAACTCTAAAGGGTTTTACCTATATTTCCATTTTGAATCGACGGACAGTCATGGGCATAAATGAAGGCACACTAAGCATTTTACTAGAAACAGAGAATATTTGAAAACAATTATTTTTACTAAAACATATTATTTATCTAATCTTTAGAATATTGGTTGATAATTACAAAATATTAATATTAAAATTAATAAACTTACAAAAATAAACAGAACTTTTCAAACTGAAATTGAAAGACGAGAGAAAGCAAAGTAATATTGGTAAAACCTCTTAGTGTTTAACATCTTTTTGAAAGTACTTGAAATTCAATTTTTTTATCGATATTTGCTTGGGGAATTTTGTAGAGTTAGTTACGTTAATATAGGTAAAACCCCTTAATGCTTAACATCTTTTTGAAAACACTTGAAAATAAACTTTTCCATCCATATTTGCTCGGGGATTTTTTTAGAATTAGTCTATACGTTTGGTTGATAAATTATACAAAAGAAATTTTGCTAGCTCTTGCGCGTGCGCAATTATAAGTTATTTAATAAAAATACTCATATTTCATTAGATATTTGATACTTTTATATTCTAATTGCAGTATGTTGTGTTCATAGGTAAGACCCCCCTTAACGCTTAACACTTTTTTTTTTTTTTTTTTTTTTTTTTTTAAGTACTTGAAAATAAACTTTTCCATCGATATTTGCTCGGGGATTTTTTTAGAATTTGTCTATACGTTTGGTTGATAAATTAAACAAAAGAAATTTTGCTAGCGCTTGCGCGTGCGCAATTATAAGTTATTAAATAAAAATGCTCATATTTCATTAGATATTTCATATTTTTATATTCTGATTGCAGTATGTTGTGTCTAATTTAGTATGTCAAGTTTTTTAAAAGTGATATTGTTTTGGTTTTTAAACCCTGCATGTTACAAACAAAAAACGTACGAAAAATTGTCGACGTTATTAAAAAATTTTTCATATCTCCATTAATATAAGTGTAATTCTCATATAAATTTATATCTGTGATTAAAAGAAGTCTCATAATCATATATTACAGCTACAACTTATTTCAAGCATTATTTTTTACAAGGTGATTTCAAAGATTATATATTTTTTGTTAATTCATTGCTGATCCTCCTTTAGCCTTCAGGACAAAATTTTCGCTTTAATATATGTGGTATAGCATGTTCTTTTTACTCCTAAAGTTTCAAGAGAATCCATGAAGTGTTTGTTCAGATATTAAAAAAAAAAAAAAAGTCTCAGCTCCAACAGTGTATCTAATTGATTTTTTAAAAATTCTGTGCCGTTTTTTTACACAGTTTGCAATTTATGTTTAACAAAGAAACACTTTCAAGTGCTAATTGCCGATTTTCTTAAAAAAAAAAAAAAAAAAAAAAAAAAAAAAAAAAACTGGCATAAAATTTAATCAAGAATGGCATTTTCCAAAAATATTAAAGGCTGAGTATTAAAAAAAAAAAAAAAAAAAAAAAAAAGTTGCTAAAAATGAGTTTATGTCTGCAATATATCCAAATGAGCACCTAAGTTGATGACTTTATGGTTTTAATCTACGGTTGCTAAGAATTGTATTTAGGTTGTACTAAACCAAACGAAATGAATATATATTTTTTATATACATAAAAGCATGTTTCAAGTAGAATATGGTATGAAAATCATTCACCATTCGTTTACAGGGCTACACAAAAGAACTAGAATGTAGTTGTACAATACTTGGAAATTAATGGAAGTGCATTTCAGGTTGTTCTATATATTATTAATATGAGTGCCACATCAAATTATTTTCTAGCCAATCGAAAATTAGCACTTGAAATCTATCAATATTTAAGACACTGAAGCCGAGATCAAGATTTTTCGAACATACTGCATATATGTGCGCGTTTATTTACAGGTGGTTGGAAGGAAGACCTCTTGGAGGCTATGGATGCCGAGATATTGCCAGTTATCTACGGAGGAACGAGAACAGATGAGGACGGAGATCCACGCTGTCGCAATCTGGTGAGTACGTACATGTTTTCATGTAAGAATTAGAGGATAAAGTTATGTCATCTTGTTCTATGTAAATTTTATGCTATCTTTTCTCTATAAAACTTTTCTGGCAGTTCAGCTACTATGGCACTTTATTTCCTTTATCGTCACTTAAATATTCAATAGTTTTCCTTTAATTTGAAATTTTTCCTTGATATCGGATAAAAGTTCCATATATAGGGACATACAAAAGAATTCAAACACTTACGTCTATATGAGCGGGAATTTCTTGTTGGTTACATTTTTAAATATCTTCAGATTGTACTAAACATAATATAATTAATATTTTTAATATGCTCAAAAACATTTCCATAGAATATAATATATTATGAAAGTATAGGGAATAATAATTCGGATACATTAAAGACTATGTTTGGAAATGACTCGAAATGCATTTAAATTTGTGTTACGTACTTTTTTTTTTTATTGCCCTAAATTTAAATACACTGTTTGGTACTTATAAAATCTATAAATAATACACAAAGCTAAAATTTGTCGAATACATTCTTCTCTAATGGATAAAATTGATAGAAATGCTTTGCTGAGTTGTCTAAGAAAACTAGTAACATAACACCTATGCCCACACAGAAAGGTTTAAATTAGAGTTTTTGTTAATAAAAATTTTTTTCATTAAAATGCAGGGTAAATGAGAGCAGTGTGAGTGCCTCGCCAGATTATACTTCCCCGACAAATTTGGATTCCTTAGTCAAATATTTGTAGATCACTGACTGGAAGTTTCTCGAATAAAACATTTAAATAGAAGGAATTATTAAGGAACTAACTCGAAACTTTCCCCAGGTATAAAAAGGGCACGGGGCAAATACAGAAAGCAAACTTTTTAGATTCTTGGGGGCAGTTTCAGATTTTTAAGGACGCATTTAACATTCAAAATTCAGACAATCATTTCAAAATTCAGCTATAAATGCACAAACATTTTTTTTTTTTTTTTTTTACTTGTTACTGACTGTATATTTAAATAAATGCCTATACTCACATATAATCAGGGCCGTAACCAATGGGGAAGGGGGATTCAACTCTCTCCTCCTCCGAAATTTTCAGATTTGTCGAAAATTTTGGAATTATACTTCATTTTTAACACTCAACGTTATGTAGAAGAGTTTGAACCCCTTCCGAAATTACTTTCTGGCTATGTCCTTGTGCACAATAGGTTTTTTTTTTTTTTTTTTTTTTTTTAAGTACATCATTTACCGCTATTCTTCAGTTTGGAAGTTGTTTTCTCCTAAACTTGTGTAAATAAGAGTTAGGAATCTTCTGAAATATTTCGCATAGAAAGAGATTTTTTCTTTTGATTCATATCCTTCACATAGATAATAATTGACTATAACAAAATAAGCAATAGCAACACCATTTTAACTGTCTTTTAGTAGTAAGTACGTGCTAATGGTTGATTTGATTACTTTGATATATCAGTGATCAGTAGAAAACTTTCCGTTTATAATATAAGACATGCGCTAAAAACCGTGCTTGTGAAAAATTTAATCCTTTATCTACCGCATTATCAAACAGACAAAAATTGTATTTGAAACACATATGAAAGGTTAAAAATAGGCAAATTTAATTAATTAAAAACCCACTGAAAGTGTGAAAATCGTTAATCAAAATTATAAATCGCAAATAATTCGTAATTGCCCCTTTCAACTTTGTTTCACGACGAAAGACTTTATCGCGCAGAAATCAGAAAATGAAGGAAATTATAAGCCAAATTCTGCTGATGCAAGTGCGATTTGCAACTCAATAAGCCCAGAAATTCTTTTAGAAGCCCTAGGCGACCGATGGTCGAATGAGAAACTCGGAAAAAAAGCTGAATCATAAACGCCACGGTTAGTCCAGGCAACGAAGGCCAAAATTTGACGAATAGAAAAAAAAATCGTGTAGTTTTGAAATTTTGCATATTCATAGCCGAAAGGGTCCTGAACAATATACTAAAAGTCCCCGCCCGTGGTGGGTGAGCGGGGGGCAGGGGGGCATTTAAGGGGGCACTTTTCAGTTTTTATTAAATATCTTAAAAACTATCACATTTAGAGAAAAAATGTCAATTACAAAATTAACCTACGTAACATTTCCTACAAAACTGTATATTATATTTTGTTTGTATGATCAATAGTTTAGAAGATATAGGGGATGAAATAACACATTTTCTTGAAAAATTCTTTTTTGCAATAGTAAAATCAACTAAAGTGTGCAATTAAAAGGGTTCTTGTCAAATATTTTCTAATGTACAAAACAAATATATACATAGGGAATATGCCAGGATAATACAGCATGTTTTCTAAGTTTTAAGTAATTTTAAGGCTAGTAGGCGCAAGTGGCGGTTTGAGTAAAAATCCAGATAACGAAGACCCAAAACCGATCAACCTTAAAAAAAAAAATCGTGTAGTTTTGAAATTTTGCATACTCATAGCCAAGAGGGTCCTGAACAACATACTAAAAGTCCCCACCCGTGGTGGGTGCGCGGGGGGCATTTAAGGGGGGCACTTTTCAGTTTTTATTAAATATTTTAAAAACTATCGCATTTAGAGAAAAAATACCAATTACAAAATTATTCTGCGTAAAACTTTCTACCAAAATGTATATTACATTTTGTTTGTATGATGTATTTAGAAGATATAGGGGAACGAAATAACACATTTTCTAGAAAAATTCTTTTCTGTAATAGTAAAATCAACTAAAGTGTGTAATTAAATGGGTTCTGGTCAAATATTTTCTAATGTAGAAAACAAATATATGCATAGGGAATATGTAAGAATAATACAACATGTTTTGTACATTTTAAATAATGTTAAGGTTAGTAGGCGCAAGTGGTGGTTTAGGTAAAAATCCAGATAACGAAGACCCAAAACCGATCAACATACAAAAAAAAAATCGTGTAGCTTTGAAATTGAGCACAATTATAAAGTTAAGTGTCGCGAACAACATACTAAAAGTCCCCAACCATGGGGGTGAGCGGGGGGCAGGGGGCATTTAAAGGGGGCACATTTCAGCTTTTATAACGTGTCTTGAAAACTATCGCATTTAGAGAAAAAATGTCAATTACAAAATTAATCTACATGAAATTTCCTACAAAAATACACATTACATTTTGTTTGTATGATCAATAGTTTAGAAGATATAGGGGAACAAAATAACACATTTTCTTAAAAAATTCTTTTTGCAGTAGTAAAATCAACTAAAATGTGTAATTAAAAGGGTTCTGGTTAAATATTTTCTAATGCACTTAACAAGTATGTGCATAGGGTATATATAAGGATAATGCAGCATGTTTTGTACATTTTAAATAATTTTAAGGCTAGTAGGCACAAGTAGTGGTTTAGGTAAAATTGCTTTTTAATCCCTGACTTGAAAGAGGGGTGTTATAAATTTGAAGCCTTTGTTTGTCTTTATACTTGTAGTCATTTCATTTTAACATTTTTTTTTTTTTCTTTTTTCTGGGGAGTTATTTCAGGCAGTGCAAGAGAAATGTTTTTGATTCATAAAAAAAACTTTTTTATTATTAAAAATAATTATTTTTCAGGAATTTAAAACACTGCAAAGGAAATATTCTAAAACTATCTCAATATATAAAAATGAAAAATTGTCATATAAAATCAGTCTTTGAAATCATAACTACTCGTTTTATAGGCATATCTATTCTGTTTTTTTTTTTTTTTTTTTTTTTTTTTAATTATTATTTACAATAGTAACGTGTACTATAGTTTGTAATTAATGAGATTCGGGTTAAATATTTTCTACTCATACAAATAAATATCTATATGTGCATGTGCGCGCGCAATGCGCCAAGTTTAAAGAGTGGAAGTCAAAATATACAAATCGAAAAACTCCACTTTTCTGTAAGATATCCGTAAGATACAAAGCAACCTTTATATTTTCTTAACTATTGATCATACTAACAAATAATGTAATAGGGATTTTCATGGGAAATTTTACGTAGTTTAATTTTGTAACTGACATTTTTTATCTAAATGCGATAGTTTTCAAGATATTAATAAAAACTGAAAAGTGCTTCCTTTAAATGCCCTCTGCCCCCCTCCGCTCTCCCTCCACTGTTGGGGACTTTTAGTATGTTGTTCAGGACTGGACACTTAACCTTATAACTGTGCTCAGTTTCAAAGCTATACGATTTTTTTTTTTATGTTGATCGGTTTTGGGTCTTCGTTATCTGGATTTTTACCTAAACCACCACTTGCGCCTACTAACCTTAAAATTATATAAAATGTACAAAACATGTTGTATTATCCTTACATAGTCCCTATGCATATATTTGTCTTGTACATTAAAAAATATTTGACCAGAACCCATTTAATTACACACTTTAGTTGATTTTACTATTGCAAAAAAGAATTTTTCAAGAAAATGTGTAATTTTGTTCCCCCATATCTTCGAAACTATTGATCAAACAAAATTTAATATACATTTTTGTAGGAAATTTTACGTAGATTAATTTTGTAATTAACATTTTTTCTCTAAATGCGATAGTTTTTAAAATATTTAATAAAAACTGAAAAGTGCCCCCCTTAAATGCCCCTGCCCCACCGCTCACCCACCATGGGCTGGGACTTTTAGTATCTTGTTCAGGACCCTCTTGGCTATGAGTATGCAAAATTTCAAAACTACATGATTTTTTTTTTTTAATGTTGATCGGTTTTGGGTCTTCGTTATCTGGATTTTTACTCATACTGCCACTTGCGCCTACTAGCCTTAAAACTACTTAAAATTTAGAAAACATGCTGTATTATCCTTGCATATTCCCTATGTATATATTTGTTTTGTACATTAGAAAATATTTAACAAGAACCCTTTTAATTGCACACTTTAGTTGATTTTACTATTGCAAAAAAGAATTTTTAAAGAAAATGTGTTATTTCATTTCCTATATCTTCTAAACTATTGATCATACAAACAAAATGTAATGTACATTTTTGTAGGAAATTTTACGTAGATTAATTTTGTAATTGATATTTTTTCTCTAAATGTGATAATTTTTAAGATATTTAATAAAAACTGAAAAGTGCCCCCCCTTAAATGCCCCCCACCCTGCCCCCCGCTCTCCCACCACGGGCGGGGACTTTTAGTATGTTGTTCAAGAACCTCTCGGCTATGAATATGCAAAATTTCAAAACTACACGATTTTTTTTTCTATTTCTCCTATTTTGACTGGACTAGGTGTTTAACTGCTAAACAACTTCACGTCACCCTTCCGTCCGAAATTACTCTGGGGCTAAATCGTCCGACCCGACGCCCCTACGGAGTGTCGCGGCGGGTGCCGCCAGCGCCGATCGGACATCGGTTAAACCTCGGCCAAGCCTCCACTGCCTTCCATGAAGCTCCGATCTACTCCTATGATAGAATCATAGACATATTATAGAGTGGACGGAGCATTCCATTATTAAGGGAATATAAGAAAAGGTGCAAAGATGAAACCATGTGAATGTTGAAAAAGGTTACCTTTTTTGGCATTTATCGCGTAATTGGCTGTTTTTTTTTTTTTCTTTTTTTTTTAATATAAATATATATTATTATTATTAAAAGATAAAACTAGTGTAAAATATTACAGCTGCTGAAATTTATTAGGACTGAGGGCCTATTAGTCTCAATCTGGGATTTTTGCGTTGTCGATTTCGATAGTTGGACATTTGTAGAAATCTAAAATTTATCGAAAAAATATAATTGAATAATTTGAAAGCGATGTTATAATTTGAAAAAAAAAAAAAAAAACTAATAGTCCTCCGTCCTAAACTAAATTCTGCTTTTGCCAGAATTTCATCAAAATCTTTTTATTATTATTATTATTATTGAAAGAAAAAGAAAAGAAAATTAATAATAATCAGTATCGTTACAAGCGATATCGAAAAAGTTTTTTTTTTAATAATTTTGAATTAGGAAATAAAAAGTGCCCGGGAAATAATATGAAATAAAAATAAGTAAAAAAATGAATTTAATGTTTTTGTTTTTCGGGGGCTGCTCATGCATATAAAAAATGCGTATTAAAACGAGTCGAAGAAGGAAGCGAGATAAGTATTGAGTTACATTACGATAAATACGATATATAATATGATACGATATATTAGACCTATCGTCCAGGGTTAGTAGGCATTTTTTTTATCTTGTTATTAACATCTAACAAAGTTCAAAAGTTTTTATAACTTTGGTTTGTCTATAATCGTTTTAACTCTCATAAATAATTATGGACATTTTTGAAATAATATAAGATATAATATAGTTAAACTAATTCAATTTAGCGAAATAAGTACAGCAATTATAAGCATTTTATAAAAATAATTACTTAAAAAGAACAAAATAATAAAATATTAAAAGGAATCTTATCTGTGAAATAAGATCCTTATTTTGCATAACTTCAAGGGTTTTTAAAGTACATCTATTTACTATTTCTTGCTATAAAATTCTTTTTAAACCAAAACAATCTAACTTTTAAAGTGAAATAAAATTTTAAAAAGAACTTTCAAAGAAAAAGGGAAAATATCGTAGCATGGCGAGTAAATTTCAATATTCGCCAGTTTGGCTTCCTGTAGATCAACATTCACATGACCTTTTTATGAGTTATCTTTGCCACTAAAAAAGGTTGCCATTGTCCTGTCCACTCTTATATTAGGTCTATGGATAGAATAAAGATGTTTTCCTGAACGATTCCAGAGTGGTTCTTGTGTGCCAGCGATTGTAACCCTCTACAGACATGACATATATTTTTAGTTGCTTAAAAGTATTAAAGACATATTCAATAAAATTATGCATATCACCTCATTATAGTGATTAATGAGGATTTTGTGAGGTTATATTTTGTGAGGAATAGTGATAGAGATTTCAGTGTACCATTTGGTACATAGAGATCGAAAAAGCTATTTCGACCGTAAAAAAAAAGTGTAAAAAAAATTTACTTTTTATGCTCCTTATATTTTTTCTAAGATTAGTGAAAGATTCGTGAAATATTAACACGTTGAATGCCACGTCAGTCATCGGTGGCTGACACTGAACTTTCCGTTTAGGCCGCGTCAACCACTAGTGGTTGACAGTATAAAATATGATATGAAACTTTAAAAAAAAGATACATTGTTTTAAGTAATTACTGACAAGTTGTCTAAAATTTACTTACTTTTTATTTAGTACCGGATTATATCATTTGGGCATTTTAAAGGATTTTATTGAAACACGGTAAACATAAAAACGCATTGCTATACCGCAATACCAGAGCTTCTAAGACGCGCGTGGCCTGACGGGAATTTCCTGAAGAGTTCACGTAGCGCTCAGCGTGTTAAAGGAAGTAATTAAAACATAAGTGTAAATCGTAAAAACTGCAAGAGCACTCTATAAAATCCTTTCTGGAACAAAAACAGCTACATGTATCGTCGCGTGTTTTGTAATAAAATAAGATTAAAATGAGGTATATGCGTTCTTTTCTTATAAATATCTTTGACATTTCTCCCTTAAACTCGATTTTACACGCTTTTTTAACTAATGGTACTTTAAAATACCATCGGTAAAAATTAAAAATAATAATACATTAGAAAACTAAAAGGTTGCTTTAAGTGTAATAATTTTTCACAGCGATCTTAACTTTGGCCATATCACACGGGAGCATATATACTCAACACAACATTATACTCAACATGTTCACTCAGCGTCGTTCGAAGTTGGGGAAGCTGAACGAACCAGAAACCGATCAGCTGTCCGTAGGGTTCCCCGGAACTGATAACGTGATGATAACTCTTCTCTAAAGTAACTCTTCTCTAAAGTGACCATATTTTCAAATACTGATTTGAGGACAAATTACTGTTTGTCCCCGAATCGAAGTAAATTTCGAGGACATTGAAAACTCAATTTGGGGACTTTTTCGAGGACGTAACAGACTAATACCATTATGTATTATTAATAAAAAGAACTCTGATTTATACATTACAAAATACTTTGAAACACTTTTTTCTATGAATAATTATTGAGCCAAAGATATATTTATGCAAACTATACTATCCTAGCATTATTAAAATAGTTAAGTCTATAGAACCCATTTGTACTTTATGATGATAGGAGAGAACACGAAATAACAGCATTTCATTTTAATATTCAGAATCCCCACTCCCAGTAAAGCATAAATTATTTCCGATTATATAACCACATGAAAAGAAAACCATTTAATTTTTCTTTCCTATCAATAATGTATCAATGCAATTTGTGGTGGTCGTATAACTGCCATTTTTGTTAAAATTTCATTAAACAAATTTTATTTTTCACTTCACATAAATCAGACAAGATAGAATTTATATGCTGATGAGCAGTGCATGATTCTTTCTCTGCTCATGAAGTATGGTGGTGTTTATTACAAAATTTTGTTGATTTCCAAGATTATGCAATTACTTGTGCATTTGACTGTGATTTTGAAAGAAAAATATACAAATATTTAAATTTGAGGGCATTTAGTGTCCCCAAGTAGGTCAATGAATTTTTGGGGACAAAAATAAAAAAGGTCAAAATTCGAGGACGTGTGGTCACCTTACTCTAAGGGTATTCCAGGAAAAAATCCTGTCTATTCCTCCTATTGGTCAGTTTTGATCAGCACGCTCAACACAGTCAGCTTTTTGTAAACGGCTTCGGAAAAGCTGATCATCCGAAAATGTACTGTCCTTGAACAAGATCTGGCTGAGTGTGTTGGGTATAATGCTGTGTTTATTAAAAAGTTGAGCGAAAATCTCTCGTATGATATGGCCAGTGAATAAGAAAGCAATTATCATGCACATTGCGAAATTCTTTAATACAAAAATTAATAAATATCCAAATTTTTGGCTAAAGGGAGAGAAGGGTGCAATTTTTAAAACCAAAGAGCAGGCAGGGTTCAGTATCCTCCTGTAACTGTCTGGGGCAAAACTCTGCAAATGTCGTAAATATTTTAAGCTTTTATAAATTTCTTTGTTTCTTTCTAACAGATACCTCAAGGGGGAACTATTCCTATAAAACATTATCTTAAGAACCAACAGAGGTTGTCTCAAGATGATGAGAACGTCCACAAAGTAAATATAGGACGACGGTCTAAACACAGTGTACCTTTGACAGTGGAAGTGGCAGGTTCCACCCTATGCTGGGAAGTGGACTGCAAGCGTTGCGACGTCGGACTGTACGTATTGTACCACGGCGCCGGAGACAATGGTACGGCTGAAGTAGTTGTTGATCCTACCAAAGTCAACGATGCCTTTGGTGTAGAAAAGGGTTATTTTCTGGCAGAGAGAACTGGGAAATGTAAGTAGACCTCAATTTCTTCTAAAATATATTATATGCCTTCAGCTTTTTTCCCTGTACTATGACAAAATCAAATAGAAAGTACTTGAAATTAGTATATGCCATATACAAAAACATTGGTTACAAAGATCTACATCTAAAATTTTGATTTGATAATTTTGGCTGATCTTTGTTGTTTGGTGTTCTGACACCAAAAGTGAAGCCATTTTTTCTCTATCACGCATAGATTTTTATTAATACAAGATGTCTACCAACACAATTTCTTCGGTGACTCTTCCACCAATATGGTAACTTTTATAGTATGTTATTAATTATAATTAATCATAGAAATTCTAATATAATTAATCTATTATAATTAATCATAGAAATTCTAATATAATTAATTTATAATTAATCATGAAATTCATTCTATTATAGTTAATCATGAAAATTCCAGAAACTACCGAAAATGAAGAAATTATGTTGGTAGACTCCCTGTATTGACAAAAATCTATATGTGATAGAGCAAAAACTGGCTTCATTTTCGGTTTCAGCAAACCATAAAACTTATATATTATTAATAATGATAATGACCATCTTCTGTCAGGAACAATTCCGGTTAGACCGCTTCAAAACAGAGACTTTTGGTAGCCTTTTTTTCCCCCTTAGAAATACTATGTATTTTTATTTTTTATTTTTTTAATTAATCTTCATAAATGTTACATCATTAGAAAGATCTTTCAAAACTGAACATTTTTTGTGCTTTCACTTTTCTCTTAATCTCAATACGTAAAAAGATTTCAACGAAAGTTTATAACTACCATTGCAATTCTAAAATACCCATGGAGGATAAAATTAAAATGTAATATAAAATTCAATCATAAAAATTATGAGCTAACAGTTATTACATCATTTTCTTGTAATCATGATAATGTACTTATCTGATATAAACAAACAGTTGATTGTGACGTCATATTTATCAAATTAGTTAAAATAAATAAGGTTACAAATAAGGTACCTAAGGTTACTTCATTACAAATATGGTACCTTTCATTTGGTACCTTATTTGTAACGAAGTTTTGATTAGATATTTTAGAATTAATTAAAATATGAAAATAATTTCAAAATTGGACATTTAAATTTATGATTGTTGCCAAAAAAATTTACCAGTTATTGTTATATATACAGTCGGTAACAAAAGTGTCCGAACACTAGCAAAAATTCCTATGTAAAAAAAGTACACTTCATACGATTTTGTTAAATAAATCCTTATCGAATCATATTCTTACATTGACTAAGAATAGGATTCTACAAGGATTTATTTAACAAAACCGTATGAAGTGTACTTTTTTACATAGGAATTTTTGCTAGTGTTCGGACACTTTTGTTACCGACTGTATATATATATATATATATATATATATATATATATATATATATATTTTTTTGGGGGGGGGGAATAAGATGAAATAATGTCTTCACGCGAAAAATTAAAAATTAAAAAATATCAAATTTCCCATGCATATAAAATATACTTATTAAAACGAATCGAATAAGGAAGCGAAATAAATAAGGAGTTATATTACGATAAATACGATATATAATATAATACGTCATTTTTGACCTATCGGCCAGGGTTAGTGGGTATTTTCGTTAAAAGAAATAGTTTGTTCGTTCGGTGCAACTTTCACATTAGTCCCGTCAGGTGCAACTTGCACATTAGTGCCCTTTAAATATAGTGTCTAGTCCAGCGAAGTTGGCAAAGCATTCGTTGATTCACTATACCTTAACTGATTTCACATTCCGTCATTTTTGACGGGGTTATATACTAGTATCAGAATAAAATTATCAAGTAAAATTTTGCCAACATCATTTTTGTAGACCTGTATTATTCTAATATGGATAAACTACTACATTACTACTTTTAACTACTACCATTAACTACATTTCTTAAGGACATGACAATGCGAATAAAGATGGATGAGTTCATTTCTTTAAATTGGCCGTAAAATATTTGAAGTAGGACGCAGATGAAGCTTCTAAATGGATACAAGTAGATAAACATCAATTTACAGAATAATGCAATGAAATCACCCTTTTTCGGTACAGAAAAAAAGGCTTGTAACATAGGTTTATTTCTAAATGAATAAGAGTCGATACATGAATTACTCCAGATTATCCACGGGTGTGGAAAAGGACGGGATCAAGAAAACGTGTTTTCTCAAGAAGAAATAAAAACAAATGGTCGATTTTCACAAAAAATATAAATTTAAAGAACAATGTTGTTCTTGTTATTTTTTCTTTTTCTTTTTTTTTTTTTTTTTTTTCTTTATTCTTCGTATTATTATTTTATGCACAGGGTGGCTACTAGTCAGAGAAAGTCAGGGAATTAAGTGAGTCTAGAAAAGGCATAGAATATTCAGGGTATTTTGACAAATTTTATGAAAATAAGCCATATTTGAAAGCTTGTTATTGTAGATTGCTAAATAGTTCGTTAATTTTGTGATTTTTTATTTTTTATTTTAAATAAACTGCGTAAGCAGGCCTTGATTAACGCCAGGGCATGCGGGGCAGTTGCCCTGGGCCCCCCATCTGGAAGGGGTCTCCCAACAGGCGTAAGCAGAAATTTTGCAACCTAAAGACCTCTTATGCCACTGGAAGGGGGCCCCCAGAATAAGCTTGCCCCGGGGCTGGAGGTAGTCTAAGTCGGGCCCTGTAAGCGCAAGTCAGAGGAACATCAGGGAAAATGGTCTAAAATAGTCAAGGAAAAATCAGAGAATTTGGAAAAGTTCTAATGTTAGCCATCCTGTGCGCAGTACAATGCGGAACTGTTTAATTTAGTGTATAAATTAGCCAACAAATTGCATCTTGGCTTCATCGTAAATAATATTTTTTATTTATTGTTTTTACATCCTTTAATCGCACATAAAATACAGATATTTTTTATTGTATTATGAATATTTTCATGGTTTGTATTATGTTTTATATTATTAGGTCTGCCGGAAAGTTCTGTCCTTTTAATTTAAAATACTGATAACGGAAATTTACCTGGATAATATTTAAGATATTCTTGGATAACTGTTTAGATAATGTTGTAATGTACCATATAAATATTGTTAAACAAAAATTTCCGGTGTCATTTTATTAATTTAAAAGGACAGAACTTTCCGGTAAACCTAATACAAAATCGTCAAGTTTATGAGCTAGAATAATTTTCATCTTCCCTTTATTTTCAAAGGGTTTGCGGTATATCCGCGGAATCCATGCCACTCAATTCCGTGGATAATCGGGAGTTTGCCGTATATTAAAAACATATATATTTGCGTAATATATAGTCATTTATATGTTTAGTATACCTTTATTAAATATGCAAACCCTACAAACATAATTTTTATGGTTTTGACAGGAGACTTGGCGCTAGATAAATAAACACAGGAATAATAAACATAATCTTGAACGCCAAAGGAAATAAATTTATGTTGCCAAATTTAGACTTTTTTGTTCAGTAATCACCAATAATTTTGAGGAATGATATTTGATATTTTAATCATCGAAGTGATTAGGCAACCGTTACACGTAGATATAAGTAATTTATGTAGATCTATCATTCCCATGTCATGTTAACAAGCAAAGATTTTTTATACCGAAAAAAAAAATTTTTTTTGGCGTCGGCCATTAGTAGGTATGAAACTCGGCGATAGTAATAGAATAGAATGTTGATGAATTTTGAAAATGCCTAAATATTGTGGGGCTTTTAATTGTTCTAATAAATATATGAAAGGATAAGGAATAAGTTTTCATAAATGAGTTACATTTGACTAATTTATGAAAAATATAATTTTATAATCATTTGCTTTGTTATTATTATGAAATTAATACTGTTTTCATATTTAATGGAATTTTTTTTTTCTTTTTAATATTTTATATTAATAAGTAATATGGAATTTTTTAATAAAAAGTTTAACTTTAATTATTAACTAAGTTAATAGACATAGTTTTTTAAAAAAAAGGGCGGGGGGAAGAAAGAAAAATGAGTTTGAAACTATATCTGCATCTGGAGTTATCATTCGCCTTCAGTACATAAATTATCCATAAATTTCATTTGCTAAATTATCTGTGTGTATTCACTGGGGAAAAGACGGCCATCTTTTTCCAGGTGAAAAGGAATATCATTTTTCCTCTCGGCGATCAATTTATGTCCTATTACTGTATCTATGCCTTTACAATTAAAAATTAGTGGTAGATGTTGAATAAAAAATTCCCTAAATTTGGCAACAGTACAGACAGCTGTTTCGGATTCCGATACATTATATATATATATATATATATATACACACATACATTACATACATACATAGCAGAGCATTTTCGTTTCGTTTCTTTTATCCACTGAAGATGGTACGCTAAAATTTAATGATACCGAAACAGCTATCTACTAGTTTATGATTTTCTTTGGCGTTTCAAGACGTTGTTTATTATTCCTATGTCTACAATTATGTGGGTCAACATAGAAACAACTGCTGTTTTTGTTGGCCAATAGTCGTAAATGACCGTTGACTGGATAGATTAGCCCGACCATTGATAAACCATTAGCCCATATGCAACATTTTACATTAGCAATTATATTTTGGTATTTATTGGGAGTACAAATTAATTCGGTCCGTTTTCAATAGATGGCTCTGGCTGATTTGTTTACTGAATAATGATAGATGTTTTTGGCATTGTTAGAAAGGTTTGACCTTTGTCAACCATATTCAGTCAACGAAGCTTCGAGTTTTATACAACAACATTGGTTTTTTGAGCATTCAATATGTCGAGTTTTGTGCTAAAGAAACAACATTTGCGGGAAGTTTTGATTTTCTTTTTTAATTAGAAGAAAAGTGCCGCTGAAGCGCATCGATCGCTTGTGGAAGTTTATGGTGAATCTGCGCCATCTGATAAATCATGTAGAGAGTGGTTTCGACGCTTCAAAAATGGTGATTTTAGTGTCGAAGACAATGAGCGCCCGGGCCAGCCGAAAAAGTTCGAAGACGCCGAATTGGAGGAATTGCTCGATCAAGATCCGTGCCAAACGCAACAAGAGCTTGCAGGATCGTTGGGAGTCACTCAGCAAGCAATTTCCGTGCGCTTAAAAAAAATGGGAATGGTTCAAAAGCAAGGAAATTGGGTCCCATACGAGTTGAAACCGCGCGACGTTGATGGCCCCATGTGGCAATTGTCGTTAAAAATTACTTGGAAACGTTGAAATGGGAGGTCCTACCCCACCCGCCGTATTCGCCAGACCTTGCTCCTTCTGATTATTGGTTGTTCCGACGGATGCATCACGATTTGGCTGGACACCGCTTCACTTCTTTCGAAGAAATTCAAGAATGGCTCGATTCATGGTTTGCGTCCAGAGAGGACTCATTTTTCAGAGATGGAATCCGAAAATTGCCAGAAAGGTGGACAAAAGTTGTGGCTACCGATGGACAATACTTTGAATAACATGTTTTTTCATTTTGATAATAAATAAAATGTTTTTTTAACGAAAAAAAACGGACCGAATTAATTTGTACTCCCAATATTATTTGCTATTTTTATGCCTTCGTGCGAAAAAATGACATTTTCGACATTATTTTAATGCATCTAATGAAATGTTTTCTTTGAAGTTACACGAAGGTTAGAAATGAGCCATTATATGCAAATTTTACATATCATTTGCTACTAGAGTCGTAACGTTATTTTTTATGATGGGCTTACCATAGCTACCCGCAACAAATAAAATACTGGCTAAGGGGACAAAAAATGTGCCTTTGGACAAACCGGCATTGTTTCAATTAACCTGATGCCAACTGCACAAACTAAATATCTAGTGATGGTCAACTGCTCATGTTTATAGAGAAGATATTTATATCAAGCAAATTTCTTCTTATTATTGATTTATATATATATATATTTCCACCCGACTAGACTCATTAAAAACTAAACTCAGTCCGATCCGGAACCCGGGCCACAAAGAAAGAATTTGAATAATCCCAAACCGAACCCAACAGACAGAGAAATAATTTCGTTAAACCCAATCCGAACTGAATAAATAAATAAAATAAATAGATAAACTTGACCAGGTGCAAGTTTTTAGTTTGTACTATCATTTTATCAGAGCTGCCACCCTAATCCGGAAAATAGTTAGTACCGCCCTTTTTCTACACCATTTAATTTTTAGTGTAATTCTCTTCAAATATATTTACGATGAGTTAAGAAAACAAATACTCTAAAAATTAAGTGGTGTAGAAAAAGGGGCGGTACTAACAATTTGTCGGATTAGGTTGGCAGCTCTGTTTTATGCATTTTTCTTAATACAATTCTCATGGTTGTACAATGTTTTTTATTTTTCAGATAACCTGGTATTTGACAATAGCTACAGTTTTTTCAGAAGCAAAACTGTGTTATACAAGGCATATGTATCTACTTACACGGTGGCTAACTACAAAGAAGTGCACGACAAATGAAAGAATAAACTTGTAAATCAAGAACATTCCATTTTTATTGTATGATGTAACTTTTTGTTTCCATCAAAACCCCTGTGATCAAACTTATTCGATAAGTGTTTTTCGTTGAATGTTTTTTATTATTTGGTAAAAAAAACCGTGAATTATTTATGCACAAGTATTTTTAATGTATGTAGAGTCAATAAAACAAACTTGCTATTTGAGGGGTGATGGACATTATAAATATTGTTTTACAAACTACTCTCCTTGAGTAATGAAAATTTGTATACAATATAACAGTATTAAGGGGACTTGGCGCCACCACTGAAGGTTTTATTATAAAAGCTTATATTTCCATTTAATATTTATAAATTGAAATATATTATGTTTGCCCAATAAAATATATATTCAGGCAACAATTCTTAAAGCTTTTAAATATATTTTTTACAGATTTGAGATCTTGAAATTGTTTTGAATTTTTTCATGATTTCATAATACTTAAACTTCCATAGATACTTAAGAAAAGACATATATATATATATATATATATATATATATATATATATATATATAAACAAATATTGCTATCAATTGAAGTATTTCAGTAGCACTTCAATCGATTAATCGTTTCTAAACTTTTAATCTTTTCTTTTTACTGAAGTTCGTTTGGCAACCTGCTTATTTCTACTATCTCCGTAAGTAACGTTTACAATGTGGATCGCTTAAATTACTTATTCCTTGTTTAAATTTTTGATTGTGTTATTGATTAATTAAATTCCTTTTTTAATTTAATTCAATTTTATTTTTTTTATTTTTTGTTTTGTTGTAAGATAGACTTGAGCTGTATATTGCTGGTGTTAGCTATACAGTTTTACAAAATCTTGCATGTGCTGATAGAAATGCAAGTTTCCTGATGAGTACATTTCTATTTTTCAGCATTTAAAATTCCAATTTTCAATTCATGAATTCCATTTCCCCCCCCCCCCCTTTGAATGGAACTCTTTGGTGATTTTATCCTTTCTCTTTTCTCTCAAATGTTGACTGTTACTAATAATTCAAAGTTTTTGCAAATTCTCTCATCGTTAGGCTTATGTATTATGTTAGTGTAATTTCTCTTCTGCGTAAGTACTTTAACTTGTTTTTACTAATCATTGGTACTCAAATTAAATTAATACTGTGACTAATTTTAATCTAAATAAATCTCAATTAAAGTTTATTTTATGTTGGTATCTTCATCTATCTTTTGTCTGCTGAGTGTTACAACGGTACTAAACAATTCAAATTATATATATATACTGGATGTTTAATACAACCTACTTAAAAGAATTAGGGATTGATTTTGAAATTTATTAATTGGTTTTTGAGAAAAAAAAAAAAATTAAAAATGCATATCAACATCTGCCAAAAAATAAAAAAATAAATAAAAACATGATTTTTTGTTATATTTTTATTTTTAGTATTTTTCTTCTTTTAAAGATATTGCAAAATCCATCCCTAATTCCTTGAAGTATGTTGTTATAAACATTCAAAAAAAGAAATATTAAATCTTTTCTGAAATATCTCATATCTATTTCAAAATCACGAATTCATGAAAATATGCAAACTGAGCAAACGCAAAATTTGAATATTTCAAATCTGTAAAAAATCTATCAAAAACCATAAGAATTGTTGCCTGAATATCTATTTTATTGAACAAACCTAATAGAGTTCAATTGATAAATACTCAATAGAAATACTATAAACTTCTACATAAAACCTTCAGTGATTCCAAGTCCCATTAAGTATATTAAAATTTCTCCAACACTATTTGGATTTTATTTTATTAAGTTTAAACAGTTTTCGAGAAGTTTTTATATACACACACTGTAAAAAAAAAAAAAAAAAAAAAAAAAAAAAAAAAAAACTGTTAAAAGTACAGGAAAAATCTGGCAGCTGGGATGCCAGTATTTCTCCGTCAAATATATAGGGCAAAACTGTACTTTTAACAAAAAAACCTGTTTGATTTACAGGATTCCTGTGTAAAATATATGTCAGTGATGCAATTTTACGGTTTTAAACTGTATATTTGACGGAGAAATACTGGCATCCCAGCTGCCAGATTTTTCCTGTACTTTTAACAGATTTTTTTTTTTAGTGCAGTAGACTCTCGTATAAAGCGGGGGGATACGTTCCGCGTGATAGGAAATCGCGTTATAGGAGACATACATTGAGCAGACGATTTCATTCCGCAATAAGACCAAAAGTATCGGGTGTTGGCATAGTAACGGAGCAATCCTTATCTGCAGTGAAAAGGTAAGTAACCTTGAACAGGTTGAAAGTAGAAAAGATGTCTGCACGTGCTTCCTTTATCTTACGCGTTATACAAGACTCTTTATCGCGTTGTATGAGTAATAGTCTCATTTTTTTCGTCGCGTTTTGTGGGAGCGCGTTGTACGAGATTCTACTGTACTTAATATTATTAATGCATATACATATATATATATGTGTATATATATAATATACACATGCAAATTTTCATTAATCTAAGACAGTAATCTACAAAGAAGATTTATAGCGTTAACCATTCTCTTAAAGAGAAATTTTAAAAAGTAGTGTAAAAAATCTTCCTTCAATAATTGATCTTTTGATATTTCTCATAAGAAGGATTTATAGGACATAGAGCTATTTAAATCCATGTTTCTGAAAAGTAATATGTAACCTGTTCTTCATAGTTCATAGTGTTACTTATCCAAAATTATTATTGATAGATTAAAATACAATCTTTTTTTTTTTTTTTTTTTTGAGCTTTTTGTGATAATGAAAGGATGGTTCCTATCAATTATTTTGTCACATAAAATATTATTTTATATTATTACATTTCTGTATAAAATTAGATACAACTGTATCGGAATTTTTTATTGAGATTGGTAAAAATCATGTAAATTGGAATAATATTTGTATTTTAGTTTGTGTTACTTTTAAAATAGTTTGATTAAACACACACACACACACATATATATATATATATATATATATATTATAGAAATAAATTAAAAAAGTTGAAACATAATTATTGCCAAAAGATTAAATGTGTTAAAATGCTGGCAGTATTATACAATACATTGTTCCAACACTATTGTATCTAAACGAGCCTAATATTGTTAGGCAGTTGAATCTCATCTAAGTTAAGTAGAAGAATATAATTCTTTAAATTTTAAAAGAAAATTAATGTATCTATACTAATGCACAATTTTTTTTTTTTTTTTTAGAAAAGCCAAATTTTATAAGATTTTAAACTCACAAAAATGTTTCTGAAAGTATTTAGTTTTATGAAACTTAAGATTTTATGATAGAATATTTTTCAACAACGTATGGACACCCGGCAAGAAAAGTAACAAAAATAAAAAAAAGAGACAATTTTGACATTATGTCACTGAAAAATGTGTATTAAGTGCCTCAATGTGCACGAAAAGCGTCACGTCTCTATCTCGCAATTTATTTACACGAGAAGAAATCCTGTCCGCTTATTGTAAGCTAATTAATGTTTTAATTTATTCTTTAAGTTGATTTTTCTCAAATGTTGCATTTTTGAGTTATGTCACTTTTCTTGTCAGGGTACGATGTACTAATTATTTTGATATACATGTGTTTAACCATAACTGTTTGTAATGTTCTTTATTGATTATTTATTCATTTTTTTTTTTTTGTGGGGAAAAAATTATTATAAAATGTTCTCAGGTGTTTATATGGTGTTTTTCAAGTGATATTGTTACTTTTCTCCTCACGAAGATTTTAACGTAATAAACTTTCAATATGTACCTCGTTTGAGAAATTTATAAAATAGAGAAATTTAACTAAATTTGTAGAATCTAATTATATGTCATTTTGCAAATATTTCACTATGAATATATTATTGTACTTACATTTCTTAATACAGAATAACTAATTTCATTATTTTACATAATATAATCATTCCATTTATTTGTGTAAGTGCTTTTTTAAGAGCGTAAAATATTTAATTTCGCCAACAGCTAAAGCTCATGTCATTCTATGGAGAAATTCGTTTTCAGAATTACTCAATACCTTTTTCTTCTTTCTTTTTTTTTTTTTTTTCCGTTTTCATTTTAAAAAAAATTCACAACCGTTAAATCGGTACTGTTTTTTATTACCATGTTTTTCTTAACTTCGATTCTTGTTTGTTTGTTTGTCCAGTACAAATCTTGCAATCGATTTTTAACTAACTTCCCGACTAGCTAGATACTACTTTCAGAACACGGTGACAATACATTTTTTTAATACTTTTAGTCAATTGTTTCAGGTGTCTACTGCCTTCGGCAGCGTTTATATGATTCAACAGAAAATTCATTTAACTAACTTCCCGACTAGCTAGACAGTTGAAACTTTCAGAATAGTTCAGAACACGGTGAAAATGCATTTTTTAAATATTTTTAACCAACGGCTTCAAGACCCTGCTGCCTTCGGTAGCGTTACCAGTACAAAGCTTGCAATCTATTTTTAACTAACTTTCCGGCCATTTGAAACTTTTATAATAGCTCAAAACACGATAGCAATGAATTTTTTAAATACTTTTAGCCAATTGTTTCGGGTTCCCGCTGCATTCGATAGCGTTTATATGATTCAACAGAAAATTTAAAAACGTGGTATGTAAAAAGTTCTTTTTATCTAGTAATTATTTTTTATTTATTTTTTAAGAAAGAGAGAAAAAAAAACTGCTTACATTTTTTGTAAACATAATTTAATCTAGTACGACAAGACTTATTTTAATCTATTCTTCTATATAAAGGCATGCAGTTAACTGCATTTCATTTCCTAGCATCAGTTACTATATTCGTTTCTCAAAATTACTTTAGCATTGCATTAGCATAGGAACCGCCTGGCGGTTTTTATATTTTTGTTGTGAATTTGGCGATGAATTAAAATAGGTATCGCAATTGCGTAAGTAAACATCTTGGCTAGAAACGTCCGAGCTACTTCGGTACCGAATTTTGCCAATAGATCTAAAATGTACCATTGTTTTAGCAAGATTTTTCTCAATTTTATTTTAAATATTTTTTAACTTAATACTAGAGGGGGAAAGGGAAAACAATTTTTAATTGGTCTAAATATACAAAATGTCTTCAGGTAAAATTTTTTCCGTTTATTATTAGAAAGAAAATGGCTAAAGTAGAGTAGGTAACAAAAGTATCCGAACACTAGCAAAAATTCCTATATAAAAAAAAAAAATACACTTAAAACTGTTTTGTTAAATAAATCTTTGTCGAATCATGTTCTTAGACTAAGAACATGATTCGACAAGGATTTATTTAACAAAACAGTATTAACTCTACTTTTTTTATGTAGGAATTTTTGTTAGTGTTCGGATACTTTTGTTACCGACTGTTGTTTTTCCTATATCGTTGACATCTCTATAAATCAAATTAAATTATCGAGTACTATTCTATTTCATTCTCCACGCGCGCTTTTTATTTTCTAAATTAAAAATTATCTGAATCTTTAAAATAATAATAATAATATGTAATACAATAAGTTCATCTTACAACTTAAAAAAAAAAAAAGAAAGAAAAAAGAAAAATGCACTTAGTTAGTTTTTTGCATTTTAAACTCAAAAATTAAATATTAAAAATTTAAAAAAAAAGGAGGTAATGAGTAATTCTTTATACAAATCTCCCCATAAAATAACATGGGCTGAGACTGTCTGCGAGGTTAAGGATTGTACACTCTTAATGAAACTGGTGGTGTTTTACTTGTTTTTAAATGTTACAGTTTACATATCATTTAAACTTGTTGTAGGATGTGTCTTTAATACATTTAATATAGTTTTTAATTTTTTTTTTTTTTTTTTTTTTTTTTTTTTTTTATAAATTTTAAGAATAATATGTTTATTATCAATGTAAAAAATCTGTTTTATTTGTTGTCTTTATGCCAGATCTGATAACAGTCTAACCATAGGAGTGATGTCAAAACAGTCTTTATATATTGAGTGTTTTTTTAAGCATGTATCACTGTGTTTATATTTCTTTTTCATTAAATAGCTTTTTCAAAATAATATTTTCTAGTCTCAATCAATATATATATATATATATATATATATTAAGTTATTTAATATTTCTATTATGCCTTTAAGGAATTTCTATTACAATTATTAAAATAATAATTATTAAAATGATATTTTTTTTCTGTTTTTTAAACGATCTTAAATAATGAAAATTAATATGAGATACAAATACCAGAAAAATACAAAAGTAACAAATTTAAACTTAATGGCGTAATGGAAGATCTATTTTATTATTTTTTTTCCTTATAAAATTACATTTTTGGCTATGGCCAAATTTATATTTAAATTAATACATTTATTCTGATATATATATATATATATATATATATATATATATATATAAGTTGTTTTATAAAAATTGTATTTGGGATTAAAAAATGAACGAGTTAAAATTTTTATTGTATTTAATCCATAAAAAAAAATTTAATGTATGTAGTAAAACTATTATAAACAAAGATATTTATCTTTCAATGTAGTCTATTACTTATTTTACTAAAATTGTATTTTTAAATGTGTATATTTACTAAAATAATGCAAAGTATCCGTGCGCTTTGGAAATATTATCCAACATATCAAACTTTGTATTACCTTTTTATAAAAAAGCTTCGGAAGATTAAATCGCATTTTACTTTTTTCTTTGGTCGAAGAATATATATATTTTTAAGAAATAATTTATGAAAAGTCATTAAGTATATACATACACACATATATACATAGCTGTGTGTATATACATATAAACAATAGAATATGCATATAAACTTCTGTTTCTCGAAACGAGATTTGCCATTGCCATAATTCAGAGTAGTCTGTGAAAAATATTAGTAATATTTATTTATATAAAATATTGAAAAACATTTTTGTTTTTAAGTTCTTATTAAACAAGTAATCAACATTTTCCTCTTTTAAAAATAATAAATGAACTTAAATACACATTCTAAATAATATTTGTAAATGTATTTGTAGTAAATAGACTATGGATTGTTACATATATGATTGCAAGGCCTCCTAGTGAAGAAATCCGAAAATTAATGATTCTATTTGGAAAAAGTATGAGATACAGCATAAAAGAAGTATTTTAAAATTATAAGTTTTCTCAATTTAGTAGAAATGATCTTACATTTAAAATAGCTTCATTAAAAACTTTAAAATGGTAATTTTCCAGTTATGGAGTAATGGAACAAGCCAACTATGTACTATGTTGCTTACTACCATTAAATACTGATTGGGATACATAGGTATAAATTATCCAATAAGAGGCTATCGCTTCTGTTTGTAGCACATTGAGTATAATTAGATTTCCTTAACCCTTTAACTGCCCCGGGTGTGTATATTCGTCTTTCCAAAGTACGATGTATTGTACTGCTACCAGTGATACTAATGACACGATTTGACAGTGCAATAAAATAACCTCGAAATGGACAATATCCGTTTTCTTGGGTTCGAGGTTAAATCATACCCAACATCTGATTCTCCATTTCCCTATAAATTTCCCTTTAGGATACACATATTTCCCTATAGAATGCAAACGTTTCCCCATAAAACACAAATGTAAATATTATAATTCTGCATTTTTCCCTGTAGTAGTCACGTGTCAAGGGATAAAGTCCATTGATCTTGACAGTGTTTTCGAATTATTTACTCTTTTCAAAGTTGAGAGAGAACGATGGCGCTGGGAAGCGAATCTCGTAAATTTTCATCGGCAGGTAAGGGGTTAATAAAATAAATTATTTAATAATTTGTTTAAAAAATATACACATTTCATGAATAAAGGATTGCAAAATAGTACCTTAACGCCAACACTGTAGATCTGTCTACACCTAAATACTATTCTAGATATTTTCTATAGAAAATTTTTCATATTTCATTTCATGCTATTCAATTGTAGCTTGATATATCAATATACATTCAATTTTCAAATGGGAAATTATTTATCTTTTTTGAATTAGGTAGGAGTTGTAATAAATGTTCGTGTAATGTTGTTATAAAAATGACAATAAAATGTGCTCGTATCTTATCTTGTTGCGAGTCAGCCTTTGAGCTGGTTTAACGTCGCTCTAGAGCTACGCAGTGGGTCATCGGTGACGGTCTGGAAAGGCGGGGTCCGAAGACAGGACATAAAAATTTCGATCTCCCGCGGAGAGGATGACTTCATTGCTTCGATAACCCACAGAAGTATTATTTTTACAGAACATGGAACACAGTGAAGCTACAACGGATTTTACGTCCACCAACCACCATTAAGAATGTATCTAACTTCACCGACAGCCAAAGCTCATGTTATTCTATGGGGAAATTAGTTTCCACTTTTACATTCTGAAAATTTATAACATTTAAATTAGTTTCAAAAATTTATTTTATTTATTATCACATTTTATTTTCCAGCTAAAAATTCAAAAACCGCACTTAGTTAATCTTTTGATTTTTTTTTTTTTTTTTTTTTTAACTTTAAAATATTATTTAAAAAAAAAAAAAAAACTATTTGTGAATTTTCTGTATGTGAAAAGGGAATTTAAAGAAAACACATTGAGAAAATGAGAAATCGTGAAATCAAATTTCCCCATAGAATAATATGGGCTTTAGTTGTCGGCGAGGTTAGGTATTGTAAGCTCTCGATGGTGATTAGTGTTAGAAATATCCGTCGTAGTTGCATTATTTTTCATGTTCTGTAAAAATAGTTTTTTTGAGGGTTACCGAAGCAATCTTCAATTTGATCCCCTCCACGGAAGATCAAATATCTGATGGATCAGAATGATCAAATTCTTCGGACTCCGTCTTCACAGACCATCGCCGATTACTCACTATGTTGCACTAGAGCGACGTTAAACCAACTCAACCTCAAATTATTAATATCGCCTCGAAACAAGATAAAATGCGAGCACATTTTATTGTTATTTTTATAACTACACGCACACTAACTATGTAATTTAATGCATACGCAAATTATACGCTTTTAATGAACACGACAGCCTTTGACCGACTCGTGTATCGAACTTGCAGTCCTCCGATTACGAGGTCGACGCTATGCCAACTGGGTTAATGCGACCCGCGGAAAGGAAGTTGCATTGTACATTCTCATCTAATTTGCACCTCTTAAAAACTTTGTTTCTATAACTAATATTCAAATATCAACATTACGTATTTTATAATGGCACTTTTTTTCAGAGGGATTTTTCAAAATGTTACTTTATTCTAAAGAAAAAATGTCATTAAGAATATTTTTATCAAATCACAAAATATCTTAAAGCTATACAGATACTTTAATTTTACATGTAAAAATTATATTATATAGCAACTGGAACTTACTGTATAGTATAATATCTTATGCCAATAATAAACGTATTTTTGCTCAATTCTCTTATTTTCCAATTTTTAATTATGTAAAATACGTGATGACTTACTTCCGGTAGAAAACTCAGAATACAATGACTTTTCACTGTGATAAGCAATCTAAATCGAACAAAAACTCATCGTGCCTTGATGTGCAATGTTAATAAAAGTTTTCAGCCATGTTTCATTCTCTTAGATCCTGAACGCAAAGCTCTCCTAAAATAAATACATATTCTATTTCTTTCTTCCCTCCCCCCCCCCCCCTCTATTTCGAAATTTCTTAAAATATGCTTCGATTTTATAGGGGAAAAATAATAAATATTATTTGACTTTTTAATGTGTGAACAAGCGTGAGTTACAGTTTTCATACAATCACGAATAAAAATATCGTAAGAAAACATCAGGAAGTAACGAGATTAGATTTGAGTGTATAACTTCATCAATCAATCAATTGGTTGGTCGTGATTCAACGGAGAGTTACTTCAAATAAAGGCAAAAAACTACTAATTGCAATACTAATGCAGTAAATTACTTAAATATATTGTTTTGGTTCGGATTTAGTGTTGAAACTAGATCAGCGATGCTTTGAGCAGACTCAAAAAATCCCAGATCTTTATTACTGTATTTACTAGTCGGTCTGCGCCCGCCTAGCGCTCGAATTTTAAACATAAATTCCAAATTTATTTCTACTTGTCAGTTCGAATTACTCTACATTGATTTACATGACATTTTAAATAAATGGCTTCATCTTTTACATCATAATATTTATATGTTTTGAAGTCCAAACGTCTCCAAGGAATTATACAGTGTGTCCTAAAAGTTCCAGTACTCCAACTTAAAGAACTCATTGTGTCCATGATTTTTTTTTTAATATTAAATTTTATCGTCTGCTTATTATTGCATCAGTTCTTTAATTTTTATCCGCGATTGTAATGAAATGCTCGCCCTCTGGTGGGCTAAGGTGAAATTATCACACCACTGCATATCCTCATATTATGCAATCGACTTTCCATGATGAAATGGCGGAGAAAGAATAATAATTACACGTGGCTGTTATATTTACTAACAACTGCAGTGTTCAGAGAGCGCCATCTATCGAACATTACAAACGCGGATACTTTGTTTCTTTTCTCGCTCAAGTTGTGTGAGAATGAAGTTTTATGTTATTTTGTTCTTCATAGTGAAATGTGTTTATCACGCATTCAGAGAATTACGCTGTTTGAAGCTTATTTTGAATGTAAATCGCATGAAAGATGCAAAGATGTTTGGCGATATAAATATCCAGATGATGCAATACCGAGTAAAAATATGCTATATCAGCTCATTCGACAATTTCATAATACAGATTTTGTGCAGGTGGGTACAAGTTTCTCTACAAGAAGTCTCTCCCAGCATCTTAAGACGCGTTTCTAAACACATGCGCAAACGAGTTCAGCGTTGCCTCCTAGAAAAAGATGGACATTTTGAACATTTATTATAAATGCAAGTTCTGTATTTTTTCCTCCGTTATTTTAAATGTGCCTTTTATCATTAGCATAAAAATAATCGTTTTAAGGTTTGTTGTTTTGTAAATAAAAAATACATCAGCGTCAGTACTGGAACTTTTAGGACTTAGTATTATTAATTTCTTGTAGTAGTTGAATTTTACACATTTAACCTATTATTTTCTGACTTATTAAAATTACGCATAGCAACGAAAAGAATTCATTTTAAAAATAGAAATTATTTTGTGTTATTTAAATTTGTTTTATGGACGAATAAATTCTGGTTAATCAAGTTTTGTTTTCTGTGATAACTATTATATACTGAAATATATATATTTAAATAAATCTCTGTAAATGGACCAGTGAATTTTTTGTTTAATTTATTACTTAAATCAATGAACGAATCTTCCAAAATCATAAAAATCAAATATAAAATATTTTCTTTATCTCAATACTTTGTTGCAATTGTGATTTCAGTTAAATTATCCTTTTTCATTATTTTATTCTGTTCAAATGTACGCGGGGAAACAATGGATAAAATATTACTTTCTTAATTCCAAAACATTGTTTTACTTATGACATCATTTTCAGGTTTAGTTTCGGAAAACTTTGTCTTTTATTCTTTAGAAAAATTATTATTACATAGCTATACCAACTCTCCCGTTTTTCCCGTGAGACTTTACACCAGAAAATTTCTATTAAAAAATAAATAAATAAAATATAAGTAATCGTAAAAAGTAATATGACAGTTTACTATTTTAAAATAGTGGTGATAAATCTGATTTAAAAATTCTTATGGTTGAAAGCTATGTTATTATTATTGAAATGAGTTTCTGCAATTTAGGAAAAGGAGGTGAATATTTCTACTCCACGCACACACTAATAAATTCTTGATATTTGCAGGTGAAATGTCTTCCTCAAATTTCAGATCTATGTTATCACAGTGAAAATTATAAAATATTATTCGAAACCTTCCTTAAACAAACCGTCTTGCTGACTTTGTATATTAGATGTATTTATGCATAATATTCTGTAAAGATGTGTAAATAAAAATAATAAAATAAAAATGAGTCTTGTTTCAATGTTTCTGATAATCTAATCCATACTTCATACAAAGTATTTTTGTACAGATCAAAAACACATATAATTTTAAGGTTTACATGTAAATGTTTTATTGAATGATGTCAGTTACTGAAATACAGTTTTAAAGAGGGGCTGAAATGGGGCTGAGTAAAGAATAGAGCCATCAGGATTTAACCTGTCAAAAAAATTACTTTAGCATTTTAGCGAAAATAGGCAAGCACTATTTTAGCTTTTTCGAAAGTTAATTCTTTGGATACCATTGATTTCTTTTACTTAGCTTTGTTATCCTCAGTTTTGTTTTCTATTCCTTTTGTTCATTGATGATTTTAACCAAGCATCCGTATTTGTGACTTTAAAAATATGAATCAAAGAAACTATGTTTTGATTTTAACAATAGAAAAAGAGGTAGTCAAGTCATATCATATGTGTAAAATGAAAAAGCAATTTAAAAATTAAGTGAAGTGTAGTGGTATAATCGTGCAATACTAAGAATGCTTCTATGAAGTATATTTTGAATTCTGACATACTTTTGAATATTTTTGCATTTAAATTCAATCATTGAAAATTAAAAATAAATCCAAATTACTATATAAATAATGATTCCCAAAAGTTTCAGTCCTTTCGTAGTTTTTGCCTGCAAATATTACAAAAAAAAAAAAAAAAGATCTGAGTTATTATATAGAGATATTTTATACAATTATCCAGTTTTAGCTTTTTAGCGAAATTCTGACCGACATGTTTTAGCAAAATATGATACCTTTTAGCAAAATGCTAAAAAAAAACTAATGGCAGTTTAAACCCTGGGACCATTGTTCTATAAATATATATGCAGAAGAAATCGGTGTAATATAAATTCAAGGACAGCAAAAAACATGTTAACTAAATGGGAAAATGGGGTCCTATTATTATTTCCCACGAGCAAGCTTTGCCCGTACCTCTGGTCCCTATATTTAAATGAATTTTCAAAAAAACATGTTAACTAAATGGGAAAATGGGGTCCTATTATTATTTCCCACGAGCAAGCTTTGCCCGTACCTCTGGTTCCTATATTTAAATGAATTTAAAAAAAAAAACATGTTAACTAAATGTGAAAATGGGGTCCTATTATTATTTCCCACGAGCAAGCTTTGCCCGTACCTCTGGTCCCTATATTTAAATGAATTTTCAAAAGGAAATTGAATCACTATTACTTTATATCACTTTATAAATAAATATAAATAAGTAAAATAAATAATCCATTGAAATCGTTCAGAATCTCGTTTCGTGTTTTCTCGCTTCAACTGAAATGAAAGAACAGGCAATTTTAATAAAAGTTTAAGAAAATAAAACAGAAAAATCAACGGAAAAGAATCTTGAAAAAAAAATAAGAAAAAGTTAATTAAAACTGGAAAATCGAAAAAAATCTCGATGGGGGAGCACTCTTGCATGGTCCACTACACCTATGTGAAAATTCTTATCCGCGATTGTAATGAAATGCTCGCCCTCTGGTGGGCTAAGGGGAAATTACAATAAACATGCTTTATTTCGAATTCCATCAAGCCGCCATTGCTAGCCGATGTTTAGTTTCACATATATTTATTGAATAAAACTGAATAAATCCGGTAAAAAAGATAACACATACTGTTGTGTGCTCCAGTGTAACTCCAAAGGACCAAGAAATCCAGAATTAAGCTTCCATTTATTTCCAAATGACAAATTTAAAATTTCAGTTGCTTCGGCTAATGGAAGTAAAGAATTAATCAGATGATTTGAAACTAATATTTGTTCAACTTCAGTTAAAAATCTACTTCCGATCGAACTTTGAATAAACTGAAATATTTTTTTCCAAAAGCAATCAATTTTCCATGATGTAATGGCGGAGAAATTATAGTACGAATATTAAGTAGAATAACAAAAAGAACAAAAATAGATATACGTGGCTGTAATATTTACTAACAACAAGAGCTGAAAAAGCGCCATCTATCGATCATTACAAACGCGGATCACTGAACCTAGCTCCAGAGTGAACCCACACACATATATGCCTCTTTTTACTTATAAAGATTAAATTATACTAATACATATTTTTAAATTTCATTTCCACATTCAAGAAATTCATGACTGTTTCTAATTCATTTTGAAATTTTAAAATTGAAAGTTTCGCTTAGTGAAATTACGTATTTTATAGCTATTTTTGTTTTCTAACAAGGAAGGTCTCCATAGGCGCATGCGCAAAAAATATTGAAAAAAATTACAGAATACTCTTCTAACGAGGTTAAATTTGTTTATAAAAAAAAAAATTCTGGCGGAATCACCATATATTGTTCGTAAAAAAATATCGAAAATGTCCGATTCTTGGCTATTTATCGCTTGTTGGCGACACAATGAAAACTGATGTAAAACGTTTTTTGAGAAATACTCATTATAGAAAAAAGTTTAAAAAAATCTTCATATTAAACTAGTTTAAGAAATTTTACTTTAAATAAATAGACTTTTATAGCTACAATTTTGTCAAAATATTTATAAGTAAACCTAACGATTAAATTATATAACTTTTAGTTTAACGGGAAATACCTAAACCAAGCTTAAGTTTCACTTGAGCTTTAAATATTATGGCTTAAAGTAAAACAGTACGCACATTTATTTATATTGCATAATGAAAAGAATGCACATAACACTTTAGACATGAAACAATGGTGAACGGCAGTCACTTATGAGTGCGATATTTTGTGTTTTCGAAGAATACCGATTTCACAACCGGTAATGATGAAAATTTAAATCGATAGAAATACTTTTTTGCTATAATTTACTTTTTATTACACTGAATAAAATTTACCAAGTAACTTTTTTAACTTCACTTAAAAAAATACTTTTGTATTTGTAAAAAATACATTTGTATATTTTTAACTTAAAAAAAATACATTTGTATAACTGCAATTTTTTAACCATGCACCTTTTGTTAATTTATTCAAACTTTTAACCAAATTTTTATGGAAAATTATAATGAACTGAAATTTTTTAGCTCTTGAGGAATTTAAATAATAATCATAGATTAGAAGGAGGAATAAAACAGATCTTTGGATTAGCAAAAATGCACAAAAACAAATTTCTTTGTATGAGCATACCTTTGATATTGAAAGATGCTTCATTAGAAGATCTAATTCTAACCCCCTCCCCTTCCCTCCTCCCAAGAAAAAAGCTTTTTATTTCTGAAAAAACTATATATACTGCGCCATGAAAAAATTTGTACCATGAAAATTTGCAGAATCATGTAATCACAAACTCTTTATAATCTATAAATCTATAGTTCTAGTGTTCATTTCAGTCATAAAGTCAGGTTGGGAGAGCATAAATACTTTATTTAGCGATTAAACACAAAAGAGAAATTATTTGCATAATATTAAAGACTGATGCACAATTTATAATTATTCATTAATTATTCGGGTGGTAATATTGTTTCTCCATAAAGGAGCCAAGATCATAATATTTAAATCATAACTTTCATGTTCAAGAGAAAAAATTATACTTCCTGTTTAAGACAGGCCGCGAAAACTAACTAAAAAAAAAGTAACATTCTCAAAAAGAGAAAAAATCACCTCTCATTTGGCAAAGAGCCAAGTCGGGCGGGATGGAGCAAATCGAAACCAAAATCTACGTTCAAACATGCTCCGCCCCCATGAACGAAGGTTCATAAAAATATCCTAAAAAGTACAATAACAACATTAATGTTGTCACAGGTTTTTCATGTTCTATCTTCAAAACTGCAAATAGATAAGAAAAAGAGAGATTAATATACATAATGAAACATTGTAACTAGCTGATTAATAAGTGGATAAATACAGGAACAAGAAAAAAAAAAAAATAAATAAATAAATAAATAAATAAAATAAAATAAAATAAAAATAAAAAAATAAAAATAAAATTGAGCTAAATGTTTAGAGTTCTGTTCAAAGTTTAGAATGGCAGAGGAGATAGTTTGGCGATCGGACGCTTCAACTCCCCATAAATAGTTTTCAACAGAACTACACGAATCTTGCCATCTGCTCCAGGAAATAATTTGATTATGCGACCCAGTTTCCACTTCAAAGGGGGCTGATTATCATCATTTATTAAAACCAAATCGTCTTTCTTGAAATTTGGTTTATTTATTAACCATTTTCATCGCCTTTGCAAGTCTGATAGGTAATCTGAAGACCATCTGTTCCAGAAACTTTGAAAAATTTTTTGTAGAAGTTTCCATCTTTCTAGCGGGGTTAGGTTAACTGAAGAATAGTCAGGTTCTGGTATTGAAGTCAAGGCAGTGCCTATGATAAAATATCCTGGAGTTAGAGCATTTAAGTCACTTGGATCATTCGAGAGCGCAACAAGAGGTCTCGAGTTCAAACACGATTCAATTTGAGTAATTAAAGTAAGGAACTGTCATAAGTTAATATTTGTTCGCCAATAGTTCTTTTTAAATGACCTTTCATCTGTTTTATTCCAGCCTCCCAAAGTCCTCCAAAATGGGGGGGCCGATGGGGGATTGAAATTCCATTTGATTGTTTCTTCGGACAAATATCTGTGAATCTTTTCGTCAGAAGAGATCAAGGACATCATTTTTTTCATTTCGTTGTCGGCACCTACAAAGTTCGTTCCTCTGTCTGAAAACAATTCTTCAGGTTTTCCTCGTCGAGCAACAAACCTCTTCAAAGATGCGAGGAATGTTTCAGAGGTGAGATCACTGAGTATTTCCAAATGAATTGCTTTTGTGGAAAAACAGATATATAAACAAATATAACTTTTATAAGATCTAACACCTCGGCCCTTACGAGGTTTGATGAGAAAGGGGCCTGCAAGATCAACCCCGACTTTCGAAAACACTCGCGATGGCACTACACGAGCAGCTGGAAGATCACCCATCAGTTGAGAGGCTAAGTTCGATGTGGTTCTAAAACACTTCATACAGTTCCGCAGATTCCTTTTCACGGCGTCTCTTGCATTAATTATCCAATATTGTTGTCGCAGGACTGAAATTGTTAACTGAGTTCCACTGTGAAGATGTTTTTCATGAAAGTACTTTATAATTAAGTCTGTAATGTGGTGCGTTTTAGGAAGTATCATTTGGTGTTTTTGACTCTCAGGTAGGTTTGCGTGTCTTAATCTTCCACCAACACGAAGAATTTCATTTTTGTCTAAAAAAGGATTTAAAGAAAGGAGTTTGTTACTAGCATTCAGGTTTCTTCCAGATTTTAAAGTCTTTATTTCCTCTCCAAATTCATGCCTTTGAACCAACTTCACAATAATTTTAGTTGCCTCATCAAGTTCTTGTATAGTTAAAAAGCCAGTATTTCGCACAGATCGACATTTAGTATTTTTGATAAATCTAAGACACCAGGCTGTAACACGTCTTAATTTAGACCAAGATGAAAACTTATATAATAATTCAAATTCATTATTGCCATGAGTTAAAGAGCAAACAGTAGTTTTCCGTTGTTCTCTCAAAATCTCTTCTTCAGGTATTTTGACTTCATTTTCCGGTAGTGGTGTCGGTAAGTGCTCTTCTTTCAACCAGATTGGTCCCTTTAACCATTCTTCATTCTTCAACAATTCAGCTGCTGTGCAACCACGAGATAGCACATCAGCGGGATTTTTAACCCCTGGACAAAATCTCCACTGAGATGGGGCCACTAATCGTTGAATTTCACGCACTCTGCTCTCTACAAAGGGCTTCCATCTACTAGCACTTCCTTTGACCCAATAAAGGGTAATTTGGGAATCACAAAAGCATATTATGTTTTTGACGGGAATTGAAAATAGCTGCCCAAGATAATGAGCTAATCGAGCAGCTGTTAAGGCTCCCATCAATTCAAGTCGAGGCAAAGTAAGTTTTTTGAGAGGAGCTACTCTTGTCTTTGACATAATAAATGAAGTTTCACGGGAACAAGTATCACAAAAATAAGCTACTGTACCATATCCCTTCAAACTGGCATCGCAGAAAACACAAATTTGAATAGCTTCAGGAGTTAATTTTTCAAAATTCGTGAAATATTTTCTAGGCACTTCAAAATTTTCTAAATCCTGTATTTCACTATGCCATTTCTTAAATTTTTGTGTTAAAGCATCAGGTAAAGCAGAATCCCAATCAACACCCTGCTCCCATAGTTCTTGCATTAGAAATTTAACTCTTATTATAAAAGGGGAAATAAACCCTACAGGGTCATACACCTTTGCTACAGTTTGTAAAACAATTCTCTTAGTGATAATTTCATTATCAAACCCTTCTAACAGAGATTGAAAGTCTATTCTTAACGTGTCATTATTAGTTGACCACATTATTCCCAATATCTTAGAGATATTTCCCTCATTTATTTCTTCATCAACGTTTATTCCATGTTTTTCCCACAATTTGCTTAATTCGTAAGAATTGCTTTTAAATTTTCTTAATGTCATATTGGCATCTTTAAGTATTTTCACAGCACCAGACGATAAAATAAATGCTTCATTTACAGAATTAGCGCCATGAAAGAGATCATCAACATATAAGGAAGTATCAAGCATATTAACGACTTTCTCAAACAAGTTCTGATATCCTTTTATGTGATGTTTAATGGTAGCTGAGAGCAAAAAGGGTGATGTTGTAACACCAAAAGTTACACGAGTCATGCGGAAAACCTTTAATAGAGGATTTTTACTATTTATATCCTCAAACCATAGAAATCTCAAAAAGTTTCTATCATTTTCTGCAACCTGTATTTGCAGAAAAGCTTTTTCAATGTCACAAACAAAGGCAATTTTATGAAGGCGGAATTTCAAAATAATATCCAAAATATTAGGATTTAAATTGGGGCTTGCAAATAAACATTCATTTAAAGATTTTGCTTCCTTTTCTTTGGAAGAAGCATCAAACACTATTCTGACCTTTGTAGTGGACTTATCTGTTCTTATCACCGGTCTGTGGGGCATATAATATACACCAGTTTCATTTTTGTTTATTTCACACTCCTCTATTATACCCATTTTCTTTTGTTCCTCAAGAATTTTTTCATATTCATTTTTAAGCCATTCATTTTTAGACAGTTTTGTTCTCAAACCCCAAAGTCGATTTTTGGCTATTTCTATATTCGATTTTAATTCATTTCTATTTTCCTTCCACAAAAATTGAATTTCATATCTTCCCTTAACAAAATTTAGATTTTCATTGAAAGAATTAATAATTTCTGTATCTCTCTGTGACAGAGAATCATTCTTACTGTCACATATTCCAAGTGATTCTAAATCCCAAAAACGCTGCAAATCAAAACTGTCAAATTTATTTACAGATACAAAATGCGAATTAATTACTTCTGTACTATTATTATTCAATTTCCCCACTACAGTATATCCGAAAATAGTATTAGCAACATATAAATTATCATTAATTTTTTCAATGATACCTCTCTGTATTTTCCAAAAATAATCCGCTCCTAGTAATATATTAATTTTGGAATCACTTAATGAATTGTCTGCTAATTTCCAGTTTTTATTTTTAATATAACTTTCAATTTCTGGTTCGCCCCTTGGGCTTTTCAAGGGAGTCGCGGTTATTAAGTCTGTAGCTAATACTTCAACATGGATGAGCCGACGAGGATTTATTTTGCTACGCAGTTCAATATTAAAAACCTCGAATTCCTCTTCTTTACCTTTATTTATGCCAAAGGCAAAAACAGTTAGCTTTTCTTTTCTTACACTGTTTAATTTTAATTCGTGAGCCAATTCTTTAGTAATAAAACTTTTTTCACTTCCGGAATCCAATAAGAGTCTGAAAGTTTTTGATCTAGCATCAGATTGTGCTATAACGCGACATGTTTGCAATAACGCTGCCTGATTACTATTTTTCAAATGTGAATTCGATACTATAGTGTTCTCTACTACTTCTGGTTTCAAGTTTTTTGAAAAACAAAATAATTTGTTATGATCTGTTGCTTTACATTTTTCGCAAGGCTGCGATTTCACCCTGCACTGTGATGACAGATGAGATTTTAGAAAACATTTATAACACCTGCCATCCTTCTTTAATTTTAACCTTTTCTCAACATCAGTTAAATTAGTACATTCAAGAGAATGATGATCATAATTCTTGCAAAATATGCATATATTTTTTACACCTACATTCAATGAATTCATTTTATTTGAAAATTTTCTGTCATTAATTTCGGCTTTATTTTTATTTACAATTACCGAAGCATTTTTATAATTAATCAAACTAAGTGATTTTTCACGCGATTCAAGTACTACTTTAAGAAAATTAATTAAGTCTGTCACATCAGACTCATCCTTCCTTTTATCACTTTGCCTGTAATATTCAACTACTAGATCGTTTGGCAATAATTTTAATAAAATTGGATTCAGTAAATGACCATATTGGCCTTTTGTCACCCCTAAATTAGATAAACTGCGAATATTTACTTCACAAGCGTCATATAGCTTTCGCAAAGCAGTTATATTTGATGAACTTCTTACAGATTCTAAGTTGAGTAATTTATTCATGTGAGCATTAATAATAATATCCTTTTGCCCAAAACGTGACTTCAACATCTCTATGCAATTATCATAATTTTGGTCCGTAAGTGAAAACCCTTCAATAACATTGTACGCTTTGTCAGTTAAAAGCGTTTTCAAGTAAGTGAATTTTTCAATCTTTGTAAGATTTTCATTTAAATGGATTGAATTTTCGAAACAATCGAAAAATTCGTTCCATTTTTCTATTTGTCCACCAAATTTTGGTAAGGACATTTTCGGCAATCTCACTGCCGAACCAGTTTTTGTTTGGGTTTCACTGACAGAACAATTTGAATTATTTTCATCTTTGTTATTGCATCTTTTTAATCGCAATCTAATTTTGCATTTGGCAGAAATTATTTGCTCGCCGTATTTATCGCTGGTCGCGATATCTTTTTCATACTCTTTAATATCTACTATTAAATTTTCAATTTCATTATTTAAATTTTTTAATGCAATTTCTCTTTCACCTATCATTTCCTGAATTTCTATCATTTCGTCTGATTTTGTATTTTCTATCTCATCTAATAATAAATTCTCTAATTTATTAATTAATTTGGTTACATTAGAGCGTTCCGTAGAACGCTTAGCTTTTAACTTCTCTATGTTCATAGCGAGCAAATAATCAAACAAAATAATTCAAATAATTAAAATTTCTAATTTCATTTAATCAATGTTATAAATAGTAGTTAAATTTTGCTTACCTGGTTCCATATCCAGGCAGCTATCCAATAACGAATCCGGAATTCCAGTCATTATTATTTTTCAGTTTCGTTTTCACAATAAATTATCCAAGCTTTCAAATCCAAATCCAGATAAATTAATATCTAAAGGTAATTTCACTTTCAAGGGATTTCACTTATCCCGAGTTTCGTTCACCATGAAAAAAATATTATATACTGCGCCATGAAAAAATTTGTACCATGAAAATTTGCAGAATCATGTAATCACAAACTCTTTATAATCTATAAATCTATAGTTCTAGTGTTCATTTCAGTCATAAAGTCAGGTTGGGAGAGCATAAATACTTTATTTAGCGATTAAACACAAAAGAGAAATTATTTGCATAATATTAAAGACTGATGCACAATTTATAATTATTCGGGTGGTAATATTGTTTCTCCATAAAGGAGCCAAGATCATAATATTTAAATCATAACTTTCATGTTCAAGAGAAAAAATTATACTTCCTGTTTAAGACAGGCCGCGAAAACTAACTAAAAAAAAAGTAACATTCTCAAAAAGAGAAAAAATCACCTCTCATTTGGCAAAGAGCCAAGTCGGGCGGGATGGAGCAAATCGAAACCAAAATCTACGTTCAAACAATTTCTTTCCTATTTTCTCTACGATTAGATAAATTTTCTGTTTGTTTCTCCCAATGATACAATTCACTTTTTTTTTTTTTCTTTTAATAATATTTAAATTTTGTTTTAATACTTTTTAATTTTCATCAAAATTTTGCTATATTTCGTTAGGACGAGCATCAACAGGAATGCCTTCAAATTTTTCATAACTTACAAACTCATATTTTTAAATATTTCAACAATGTGATTTTTTTAATTTAATTTCTTCTTCTATAACATTTGTGAGTGCAATATTTTATTCTATGTATTACTTATACAGTATTCAAACTATGTTGTACGTGTTAATTTTCAAAGACATTGTCTTTTATAAAGAAATAAAATAAATTTAATATTCTAAATTGTGAAATACAGCTGTGTCAATTACCAAATAAAAAATAAAAGATATGTTTAATTTAAACGTCTATTTTACTGAAATTTAAATATTTGCAACTTGCAAGGAAAAACTAGTATGTTGTGGCCACCACAAGACTTTCTTCTATATTTTGCTATACAAATTCACGCAGTAACAATATAAAAAAAAAAAAAAAAAAAAAAAAGATTTTTTTCATTTTTTTTTTCGTTAAAAGTAAAAAAAATCGATAACTTTGTTTTAAATTACCACATATTTATAGTTCAACCATTCGTTTTAAAGGTATTGACGAGACCTTTCGAAAGATACCGATCTTGAAAATTTACACACACCCCCCGGGGGGGGGGGGAAGCGATGCCCAAAATTTTTTCCCTAATTAACTACTACTATTATCAATAATTCATATTAATTTCAGAATCATAGGTTAAGAATAACTCTCATTATGTACATTTATACGAAATTTTTTCCTATACTGCCATGTTAAAAATTTAGAAAAAATACGATCACAGCGCCACCTGTTGAGCGATTGATCCCCAAATCTAATCAGCCTCAGTTTATGTCAGGGGCCAACTAAATACCAAGTCTGGTTAAATTTCGTTAAAAAAAAAAAAAAAAAAAAAAAAAAATGCGATTTTTTTTCTAAGTTTTGTTTTGTTAAAACTAAAAAAAATCGATAACTTTGGTTTAAATTATCACAGATTTATAGTTCAACCATTCGTTTTAAAGGTATTGACGAGACCTTTCGAAAGATACCCATCTTGAAAATTTACTCCCCTCGAGGGGGGACTTCCCCCCCACGGGGGGTGGCGAGGCTCCTACGCATACAAAATTTTTTTCCCAGTTGACTATCTCTATTTTAAATAATTCTTGTAAATTTCATAATGATTACTAAAAAATAATTCTCTTTATGCACATTTATACAAAATTTTGTCCTATATCACCATGTTAAAAATTTAGAAAAAGCGGGATGGCAACGCAACCTGTAAGACAATTTTTACCAAAAGTTGATAGGCACTAATTTATGTCAAGGTACAACTACATACCAATTTGTATGAAATTCTGTGCAGTAGTTCTTGAGATACAGTTGCCACAAAATTTTGTCACACACACACACACACACACACACACACAGACAGACAGACAGACAGACATTTTCTAAAAATGGTCAAATCGTGTTCTACAGCTCTCAAAACGTGTAAATTCATCAAAAACCCGAGGTCGAAAATTTTTACGAATCCAATACTTTCTCTATATTACATATAGAAGAAAGTAAAAAGTTTTTTTAAAGCTAAAATGAAATATTTTTAATAAAAGACTACATGCATATACTATACAAGCCTGTAGGAGGAACAGGCAACTCTTTTATCGAATAATTTCAAACTACATTAATTGTAACGCCATAGATATAGTAATATATATAGATCTATCATCCCATGTTATCGAGCAAAAAATTTTGATGCCGAAAAAAAAAGTTCAAAAATCAGCCATTAAGTGGTACTGAAAAAAAAGAAAATTGAATTTTAAACTGTATCTGGAGTTTTTCCATTCACCTTTAGTAAATAAATTATTCATAAATTTTATTTACTAAATTATCTGTATGCATTCCTGTGTGTAATTTATTCGGGAAAAGACAGCCATTAGAGGGACTTTTTCCGAGAAAAAAGGCATCAATTTTCCCCCTCCCTGACCAATCTATGTCTTATTACTATATCTATGTATAACGCTATTCAGAAAGATTTATTTTGCAAGAAATTCTTAAACGCATTTAAATTTTAGTTGCATTTGACGGGAAAGAAAGTTGCTCGCCAAATCGCATGCACTTTTTGCCTTTTGGCGCCAAATATTCTATACTATATAATTTTTTTACAGACTATCTATTGGGATTCCGCCGATAAATTTGACTGATCTTCTATTACCTATGTAAGTAGTATCTCTGTAATTTTTTACACAATATTCTGAGTATGCGCTTTAAGGAGACCTTCCTTGTAAGTAGAAGATACAAAGTTCCGCACAAAAGCAGAATTTAATTTAGTACGACAGGATTTATTTTAACCTATTTTCCATATAAAGGCATGCAGTAATTGTGTTTCATTCCCTATCACCGGTTACTATATTCATATTTCTTAAACTTTCTTTGGTATAACTTTAGCACAGGAGCCCTTTGGCGGCTTTTAAATTTAATTTTTGCCACTTTGGAGATGAATTAAAATGCCTATCGCGATTGCCAAGTAAAGATTTTAGCGAGTAACATACGAGTTACTTCGGTGCTAAATTTTAAATTTCACAAACAGGTTCTATACTGAAGCTGTTTCATTTCTTTAGCACAATTTTTCTCAATTTTATTTTAACTATTTAAAGAAAAAAAGTGTTTGCACATTCTTTTTCAATTCCTACTATTAGTTCACACTCTCCCAATGTATCTTGCAATCGATTTTTAACTAACTTCCCGACTAGCTAGAAATTTGAAACTTTCAGGATTGCTCAGAACACGGTGACAACACACAATACTTCGAAGTCCGATTTTCGAATTTTTTATTAGTTTTCTTATAATTAATTAAAATATGAAAATAATAACATCCTAATAGCGTTAAAATAGCCATTAAAATATTAGCTATAATTTAATTGTTGCAAAAAAAAAAAATACGAGTTCATTTTCTTTCGACATAAAAATAAATACATTTAATTAAACGTGAACATTAAAAAATTATAGAAAGTTAAATTATGCATCTCACAAAAAATGACGTCATTATCACTTTAAAAATTGTATGCACATTGGTAAGAGCTCTATGATTCATCGAAAATTTAAAACATGGTTTATAAAAAGTTTTTTTATTTTATTTTATAATTATTTTTATTTCGTTTTGCACGCGCGCTTCTTATTTCCTAATTCAAAATTATTTAAAAAAAACTTTTTCGATAGTGTTTGTAAGTAGGAATTGACTTTAAAAAAATTTCTTTTTTATTACTTTTTTTTTTTTTTGACTTAAAAAAAATATATATTTATTTTCGATATCAATTTTTTTTTTTCTTTTTAAAAATTTAAAGTTACATTGCGGTTTTTATTTAATATATTTTTTGAACCAATTATCCGATTGAACTAAAAAATACGACGTTAGCTGGATTTTGACCTGATTAATAGGTGTACCAATTTTTGATAAAATCTAATAATCCGAAATAAAAATCCGGACAAATACAATGACAAACTTTCAGATTTTTACATATTATAAATAAAACAAAGATGTTTGTACGTTCATTCAGGTGATAGATAAAATTGGTAACGACGGCAAAATCGCTGCCTGAAAGAAATAGTAACGAACTGCCGCACTTAAAAAAAAAAATTAATAAATAAAATAAATAATAATAATAATAATAATAATAATAACAACAGTTTTCGAGAAACAAGGACTGATTTAAAGACTATGGATATTCTAAATGTGAAGACAGATTTTTCAAGAGAAATATACAGGGTGACTATAATTATAAAGTTACGATTTCAAGACGCTATAATTTTAAAACTACCAGTCAGAATGACTTGATATTTTACCAGAACAATTATGAGGCAATGGAATTTTGTTGAGTGGAGGAAAAAGTAGTTCCAAAATGTTCCAATAGATGACGCTGTCAGGGTAATGTCAGGCCAGGGGGGAATGCCTAAATGAATACATTAAACACAGATATGTTGTTAGCAATATAATAGAATAGCAGGAAACAATAGACTCCAAGGGTTTACGACAATTTTTTTTTAGCAAAAAGACAAAATACGTGTTTGCAGCGGAAACAGTCATAGTGACAAGAGAAAAAGAGGAGCTTCATGAAACAAACACATTACGAATAATTAACAGCACATTTTGGAACTGTTATTTTTTATTTATTTTTTTCCCGTTACCAAACAAAATTTCACCACCTCACGAGTGCTCTCGTAAAATATCAAGTCATTCTGACCGGTAGTTTTAAAATTATAGCGTTTTGAAATCGTAACTTTGATTATAATCACCCTGTATACATATATTTTATAATGGATGATAACGAGGCACTTTCCTCAACAGGTTAGGATGGGGGTTGACTGACCTTGACAAGACTCCCCTCTCCCTCTATGCTCATATTACGCACAGCGATGTTTCAAGCAACTTTCATTTGAGCCAATTTTTTGCTCCAATTTTCGGAAGCCGAAATCCGAAAGAGGGTTACAATAGTTGAAACAAAAATTGTTCAAAAAACTGGTTTGTACGGTGTACAGTAGTACATGACAAGGTACGTCTACTTATCGCTCTTTAAGGGCCCGCTTCACTCACCGTACCGGAAGCCGAAGCAAATGTTATTCTATGGGAAATTTTTCTTTACAAATAACTTATTAACTAATACATATTTTTAAATTCTGTTTGCACATTCTGAAAATTCCCAGCTGTTAAATTGACGGACCTTTTTAAAAAAAATATTTTTTAAATTTTTTATATTTTATTTTGAAGCTGCAAAATACGAATTTTCAATATGTGAATTTTCTTCATTTTGCAATTTCAAAATAAAATATCAAAAATTAAAAAAATAATTTTTTAAAAAAAAGTCCGTCAATTTAACAGTTGGGAATTTTCAGAATGTGCAAACAGAATTTAAAAATATGTATTAGTTAATAAGTTATTTGTAAAGAAAATTTCCCCATACAACAATATTGACTCGGGCTTCCATCGACGGCAAGTGAAGAGGGCCGTTAATGGGGACGACGTAGGAGAACGAAGAGAACAACGATGAAGGAATTCCTGCCGGAGCTGTCTTTTCTCGGCGCGTACGAGCTTTCTTCTCATTGGCTTATGTTATTACAGTAAGAAAAGTTGCTTCTACGAATACCTTTTTCTGACTAGCCAGAAAAAATTGTTCGTATTCCCAATTCCTATTACACTGGGCGTTGAGGTGATTTGAGCCAACAAATTGGCTCAAATTAACAATTGGCTCAAAAGTTGTGCGAAAACTCGTTGTGTGTAATAGGAGCAATTCCTCCATTTCCATTTACTAAAAACCATGTAACTCTGGGGACATTTTTTTACAGAATTACTCGTTACCTAACGTATTTTTTAAAATTCCGCATTCACATTCGGAAAATTTAAAATCGTTACAGTTGTACTAGTTTTTTTAAAAAATGACCTCCCCCCCCTTTTTTTTAATTATTATTTTATTATTTTAATTTTGAGTTTAAAAATGGAAAAATTATCTGAGTAAATTTTTCTCACATTTTATTGTAAAATGCAAAAAATAAATTTTTAGAAAACGAGTACTAATTTAATGGTTGCGAATTTTCCAAATATGAAAAAGAAATTTAAAAAAAAAAAAAAAAAAAAAAAAAAGTCTTGGATAATGAGTAATTTTATAAACGAATTTCTCCATAGAGTTACATGGGATTTGGTGACCAGAGATGGGGAAATCGTAAGAGGGCAACTCTTTTATTATAGTTCTTTTAATAAATAAGATATTTTATAACTGCTCTTTGTTCACTTTGAGGTCCTACACAACTTGTCGCATAGAGGTAGTACAGCCTCGGTAAATGTCACTCATTAGTTTTTCCAAGCCCATATTATCGCATGGTCAAATCGGGACTTTGCCCAGGGGCCCCCAAAAGCCCTAATATTAAATTGCAAAATATTCCCTTTTATTTCAGTAAAATTCAAATCTATATATATATATTTACGTATATGAAATTTATCTTTAAAACATACTGAACGGTTCCAGAAACAGAATTTTCACTTTAGATATACAGGGTGATTCAAAAAAACGTGGACAAAATGACATGGTAGATTAGTCATACGACAAGGTTCAAAAATCGCATAGGAACAGAGGGTCGCAATTGCGATCCGGAGCCGCTAGAGGGCGTCAAAATAATACATAACACGAAGAGAAGAAACAAAACCATTACAGATCATTTTATTGATAATTACTCACTCACACGCGACTAATGCAAGCCAAATGTTGAGCCTACAGGAGATGCTGAAAGTTTTTCCCAGACGCATCGAGACACGTCTGGCATTTACGTTGCATAGAACGCCGCACCTTCTCAAAAATACCAGGTGTATCTCGATCTCGAACACATCGCGCTGCAACAACGACTCTTCCTACCAAGTCTTTCGGCGTTGCAACATGTGTTTCATATACAAGTCATTTTAAAAATCTCATAAGAAAAATCCAAGGGAGACAGGTCTGGTGATCGTGGTGGCCACGCGATTGGTACACCGCGACCAATCCACCCGCCAGGAAAAAGTAGCCTGCAGATGTGATCTGACGACTAGGCGTTTGGGACAGCGGAGCTCCTCACAATTTGCGCATGCGCCATGCTCTGAAAAAATATCTTTGAAAAAATCCCGTAGAAATTATTTCAGTGGCGCCATCTACTGCATACATTTGTGACTATATTATTACAGAAATTAATTAAAGAAATATTGTGCCTTTCACTACAGGTTGTAAAAATAGTTATAATTCATAAGAAATCAGGTTTTTTTCCCCAAAAAATAAATTATTTAGCTGATTTTTTTTTTGTTAATATATTTACCACCCCACAGAGTACACTCCCCTCTCAGATCCAAATCTAAATAAAATTATTTTATGTAGAAATAATATTTAATTTTGTAAAATAATTTTATTCGGATTAAATAAATTCTTAAAAGTAATTATACAATTATTTAATTCGTGAATATAGTTTAAAAATAAATTATATTTGTTTTTAACTCTTTGTTGCTTTTACATTCTAAGACATTTTCTATAATAATAATAATATTATTATTATTTGTAAATTTGTCTGAAGTAAATAATAATAATAATAATCGTTTATGTATATATATTTCATAAATGAAATTTAAATTAATTCTTAGATTTTGCATGTAATTTTATATAAATATCTTCATTTATTAATTTTTATTTTAAAACATTAAATTTCAATTCATTTTGAAAGAAAAATTAGAAGCATTTTCAGCTTTTATTTTATAATATATATTTCTAAATAAAATTATTTTATTCAGGACTATAGTTAAGAAATAAATTTATATTTATTATTGCATTTCAAAATAAATAAATTCTGTATATTATTATTTTATTCATAAATTTGATTGAAAAATTAAAGTAAAATAAATAAATATTTTGTTTAATTAATTATATTTTTTCCATAACTAACATTTAAATCAATTTTCAAAGTAATATTTGGTGATTTTCATATAATTTTACAAAAATACTTTCATTTATTAACGATTATTTATTTTGATAAATTAAATTTTAATTCCTTTTGAAAGAATAATTAGATGCAGACAAATTTCAGTTTATATAATATATTCTCCCCCCCCCCTTTTTTTTTTCAGCAATGCAATTAAGAAATAATACACTTTCTTAATTACTTTTAAATTCTTGAAAAGAAAAAAAAATATATAAAAATATCAGCTTATAATTGGTTTTAAAATTAAAATCATGTAAGAGGAAATTTCATTAACCCAAACTATCAATGTCTGACATGCATGCGTGTATGTAGGGGGGGGGGGATATTCTTGTTTTACTGGCAAAAATACATAATGAACATTTAATTTTTTTTAAATCATAAATTGCCTAATAGCAAAATAATAAAATTGAAGTAAATTTTAATGACTTTATTGTTATTTATACAGCAACTGATTATAGACTGTCATTCATTAAGAACAAAAAGAAAAAAAAAAAAAATCATTTTACCAAATTTATGTTTATCTTCCACTTTTTAAATAAATAGATTCACTATAGTTTTACAGATACTCATATTTGAGTCAGAAATCCTTATGTACAAATGTTTCTCCTCTGATTATACTTCAAATATTAAATTTTAATATACATGAGGAAATTTTTCCTATTTAAAATACATAAATTTCTTGTAATGCAATATAGAGTAATCCTTTTATTTTCCTTAGAAGAATGTAATTTATTTAACTTATTGATTTGAAATAAATATGTGCAAATTTCTAAATAGAAGTCTCAGATTTATTATTAATATTTGTTATTAGGAAGTTTGCTGTGTTAAATTTAGTAATACATAGCCAAAGAATTATTTCATAATTTATCTGAAAGAATTAGACAAACACATATAAATTTCTGATAGAACTTCAAGTATCAAAAATAAAAGTATCGAGTAAATCCGTTTTCCATACACTGATAAATGATCATTATTATTTAAATATAAATATGCATTTGTCAGTATTTTATAAACATAAAATAATACACACAAGATTGAAATAATACTTTGATTTATTAAAAATCGATATGATGAATTTAGGTATGTTAAAATATTTTTCTTAAAATTAAAATAATTATAATGTTTAAATTACATCAACATAAAAGTACATGAGCATATAATAAGTAAGAAATGTTTATACATTTTTCTTGTTATCACCAATTTAAAGACCTTTTTTTTTTTTTTTTTTCTGATGAATGTATATTAAAATGTCAGCAGCATAATCTTAATACAAAATGTGTGATTGGAAAATATGACAAAATATTTTATTTTTCACTGGTAGAGGCTGATTTAATTAATAACTTATGTGTTAATTTGATCTGATCTTCAGCTGAAGGTTTTGTCAGTGTTCATTTACGCTTTTGGGCTGCTTTTTTTGTGCTTTTAAAGCGCAGCTGAGGTTCGATATTTTTATTGGCAGGTTCTTTGGATGTATGTTTCATTTTATCCCCTATAAGTAATTCACTATTTAATGCCTGTAATTTTATCGTTGCTTCTTGAACAATTTTTATGGCTTGCTGTTGTTTGTCAGATGACATTTGCGAGCAGGCATCCAAAGCTACCAAAAATTCCTGCTTTTTTTGCTCTAAATATTTAGGATCATCTTTCTTTTTGCTTTTCAAATCATTTAAATGCCATTTTATTTCCTCATTAGGACATTTCTCCTCAATAACTAAATCATGCGAGTCATCACAGTTTAATGACTCATTATTATCCTCAACATTTCCATTTTTACTATTAATATGCAAGCCAACAGAGTGGATATGTTTACACATATTACCTCTAATGGAGTTATCAATGCACGTGCATTGATAATTATGGAAGCATATGTTGCACAACTTGCATATCAGAGGACAATCTGGCTTGCACACAGATCCTTCAGACACTGTATAAAACTCACCAATTACTGATGATGACTTTACTAAATAGATGTCATTTTCTTTAAAAATCTCCAATTTTGTCGTTGCACTAACACTATGTCTATTTCTTAAAATTGCTTGTTTTGAAGATACTTTTCCTTTTAATAAATAGATGACTCTTTCAAATTGTTTATCATTTATGAATTTTTGGAGTGCATGAATTGTCTTGTCTAATCTTTTTACTTTCTTTCCATCTAAATAATTATATTTGATTGTTCTATGCAGTCTTTCCATCGACATATTCGTATTTATGCCCAGACCTTTTCGAAAACAGTAAGCCCATTTCTCACATTGATTGGAATAATATTTTTTAAAATATTCTGTGAATTCCAACTCATTTGAGTGTTCTAATTGTGAAATGAATTCTTCAAGCATCCTTTTGAATGCTGAAATATCAGTTTCTTGCGTAATGAGCCATAATTCTTTGTACACTGCTACCTGTTTTTCTCGCTCTTTAATAAATTTAAAATTTTTTCGCCATGCCTGGTCAACATGCCAGATACACCATAATCGAAACTCTGGTGTTTTAAAAGTTTTACTCCAGGCATTATAAAATGCATTATCCATATCTGACATGAATACATTAACTTGAAGATTTAGCCCTTGTTCTTTGAGATTCATCAAAACATATTCCAATGTATTTTGATCCTGTTTATTGGAGAAGATAAAACACACAGGAAAGCCTTCAGATTTATCGTCTATAACTAAAATAGTAGTCAAAAGAAAGTCATAAGCATTGGTCCCATGAGTTGAGTCCATGCACACAATGTTATTTCCAAATTTTTCGAATATTTCCCTCTGGGCTGAATTCATTAGTACTAATAAAAAATCATCTTTTTCCAGTGGAATGTTTTGAAAAGTATTACCCTGTGGCTTATAACATATAACAGGGGAATCAGGGCCACTTACATTTTTTACCCACATATCGACACTAATTGCATCATTTGTATGATACATGTAATCTTTTTTTAAATTAAACGATGTTGCAATATTTGCAATGTCTTGCCTAGTTAGCAAATGTATCCTTTCAAGTTCATTTGAAAAGGAATTTCTTACTTCGTCTAAAATAGTTTGTATAGGTACATTTTGCGATAATTTTAAAGCTAATGATTTTCTTTCATTTTCAGTCAATCGAAGTCGTCCCAATTCCATTTCATGGCCAACATGTGTTTTTATATATTTTACTTCAACATGGCCATCTATGAATTGTTTAGTAGTAATTTTGGCAGGACATTCAGCATTAATTTTATTTGAGCCCATAAGCTTTAAATGATGATGTCCCTGGGTTTAAAGTTACCACTTCTATGGCAATAATAAGTTGTTGTTGTATAACCAACAGAACTTCTATTCTCAGTTCCTCTGTGCTGAACAAATTTACAAATTTTTAAATTTTCTTCTTTTGATTTCCAATTGGAAAACTCTTCATTGTTTTTAAATGACAATTCTTCTGTCTCAATTTGTAAATCATGTTCCATCTCAATATGGCAATTTAATTGATCTGTATCCTTCAAAAAAGTGGTACATAAAGGACATTTTATTGTTTGTTTCTCACAAACCTCTTGTTTGTGAACGTTTCTCAAATGTCTATTTAAATTAAATTTTTTTGAGAAACGTTTATCACAAAAAGTGCATATGAATGCACTTTCTTCCATTTTGTCTCAATAGAAAAAGAAGAAAAAATAGCGTACCAGAATTACATCACACAATTCAATTAAAAATAAATAAATAAAAGAATGGTAATAAAAATTTAGAAAGAAACTACTAATAGATTACAGAAGAAAAAGTATAGAATCGATAATGAGAAAGCGATCACATCCGTTTTTATAGTAACTCTATATTAAGTTAAAAGATGGCGCCAAAATTTTTCTCTCTCAATAATACAAGAAATTCTTCTCTACATTGGAGCATGCGCAAATTGAGAGGAGCTCCGCTGTCCCAAACGCCTAGTGATCTGACGTCTGCGCCGTGCGGACGTCTAGCATGCGGGTTTTCATCCGCCCACATATGCAGGTTGTGAAAGTTCGTCACACCCTCTAATGAGAACGCAGCCTCATCCGTGAAGAGGACACTTGATGCGAAGTTTCGGTCTGCAGCACTTTCTTGCAAAATCCATACGATTGTTGTAGTCTCCCGATTCCAGTGCCTGGACGCGTTGTAAATGGTAAGGATGTAGTCCTTCATCGTGTACAATGCGCCAGACGGTGGTTTGGGGGATATGGATCTTTCGGTATACAACTCGTGTACTCGATGAAGGATTGCGCCGGAGTGTTTGGACCTTTGGACAACTCTTTCTTCAGCATCAACTGTCCGAGTTATTCGTTGACGACCAGCATCAGGTTTGTGCACGTCAAACGAGTCGGTTTCACACAATCGTCGATGCAGAGTGGTAAAGAATGAACTGCTAGGCACCTTTCTACCAGGATATTTCTCACGATACATTCGCAAGGCTTCTCGTCCATTGCAGTTGGCCATGCCGTAAATTAAATGCATGTCAGCCATTTCGTGGTGCGTGTAACTAGCCATGTTACGCCCAACGCATCCACGGCTCGAATGAAGACAATCTCCGTTTGCTCAGCTCGTGTTAGTATCGCAACGCCATCTCGTGGCTCTATCGCCCTCTACAGGCGTTTGCGACCCCCTGTTCCTATGCGATTTTTGATCCTTGTTGTATGACTCATCTGCCATATCATTTTGTCAACGTTTTTTTGAATCACCCTGTATATTATGTGTTTTCTATTTCTTCTGGCTCATCTAGTGGCTAAACAGTGGACCTTTGATCAACATATACCGGGTTCGTCCAGGCAGGGTGTTCGAGGTGGTCCGAAATTCATTTTAAACAGTAAATCCTGCTGTAATTAATCCTAGTGTGTGAACAATAGCAGTACAGCGATAACCCATAGCTGGCAAATCTATGAATACTAAATTTATATGTCACTTCCTGTTTAGTGTAAATTAAACATATTATGCAGTGCTTTTTTATTGTAGCCTGTCAGACAGGATATCATGAAGGGATCAGCAGAACAAATTCATTCCATATTCAATTGTATGTAGCTGTATAACATAAACAGTAATTGAAAATGCAAAAAATATTAACATATTTAAATATCTAGCCTCAAAAATATTGTTTATGCATTGTACATATAACTGATCATCTATCGTACATAAATGATGTTGCAACGGTTTCGAGGGGGCCCGTAATTTCGTTTTGCCCAGGGGCCCAAACAGTCATGATCGGGGCCTGAGTTCTTCTTAACTTTCAGGTCAATCATTGAGCGCACACACACTAAAAAGAAAAAAAAAAGAAAAATTACACAATTCACTCAATACTTTGTTATTTCAGAAGGAAAGTAAAATTCCGCTTCGCTCGAATGTGTCAGCAAATCGATTGAATATATCGAAAGAATATTACAGATGCGTGAATAGAAACATTAGTAGGGTAAGTGCACCAGTGATTGGCACTTTTAGAGCAATCTCTGATTTTTTTAATGTTCAAGTCATCAGAAAATATTTTTAGAAATCTTAAGTTAGTATATATGTTATGAAAGACATTCAGAACCACATATATGTTAAAATATATACATTTGATAACATTTTTTTTTTTAATGAATTTTTATTTCACACCCATTCAATGTTCCAGTAATCGACACTGCCAGTTTTTCATTTTATCAGTAATTGGCCCCCTATGTTTCAGTGTTTGACACTGCTAGTTATTCATTTTACCAGTTATTAGCACCCTATGCTCAAGTGTTTGACGTAAAATGTTAAAATTCTTATATGTAAAATATACGTTTTAGTATTTTTCTTATGTATTAATTATTTCGGGATAGATGTCAATTACTGGAGCATGTCAGTCACTGGAGCACCTACCCTATATATAATCGAACTCATGATTATTTTTGGAAACACAATTTAGGCGCTGTAAAATTATAAAAAATGAGGAATTCAATGTTAATGCTATAGAGAATCAACATTCGGAAATAAAGTTTGCGGTTATTTAGCTACTGCTCATCATGTGACTTTAAAAAAAAAAAAAAAAAAAAAAGTAATTCCATCAGGCAATTTGGAAAAAATTTTCTCTCTTAATTTAGCATTCATAGAATACAGAAATCATAATCGCAGACAGTTTCCAAAGTTTTAAAGGGTAATGCGATTGCCCCGAAAAGTGTAGTTTTTATATCTAGGTAAAAAACATTTTAGGCACTTTGGAATTTATCTCTTAATTTAGCACTGATAGAATACAGAAATAATAATCCCTGATCATTTTTATGGTTTTAAAGCGTAGCCCGATAGCTTAAAACTGTAATTTTCACGTACAAAAAAAAAAAAAAAAAAAAAAAAATGTACAGTCAGTAACAAAAGTGTCCGAACACTAGCGAAAATTTCTATATTGAAAAAGTACACTTCATATGGTTTTGTTAAATAAATCCTTATCGAATCATGTTCTTACACTGACTAAGAACAGGATTCGACAAGGATTTATTTAACAAAACCGTATGAAGTGTACTTTTTTTACATAGGAATTTTTGCTAGTGTTTGGACACTTTTGTTACCGACTGTTAGCTAAAATACATATCTTAAACACTTTTGGAATATGTTTTATCTCTTAATTTAGCGTTTATAGAATACAGAAATAATAAACCCTAATCATTTTCAAGGTTTTAAAGCGTAATCCGATTGCCCACAAGTGTAATTTTTATGTACTCATAAAACAGGAGAAATTATTTATCATTATGGCTTATGGGTTGAAATTATTTAAAGTGCTATAGCATCTAAATTAAATGCCTTATCCAAATGAGCTGAAAATTTATATACAGTTATAGGTCACCGTTGCACCAACTGTATAGATTTTGGAGAATCTAGCACTTATAAATATTTACAGGAATACAACGAAAAATTCTTTATCATCATTAACTATGGGTTCAAATTATTTGAAGTGCAATAGAGTTAAACGTCTTATTCGATTGAGCTGGCTGACTTTAGACTTTTCTCATTTAAACGACCGTTAATTACTTATTGTTCACGTTAATTACTTATTGTTCAGAAAGTCGAGTGCAGTCATCCAGATTTTTTTCTTTTAATTTCTCTGTCGCTTTGCCAAAGCTTTTTTCTTTGTTTCTGTGTCACTTATCTTTTTCTTCTCTTTCTCTCTCATTTTTCCCGCCCTCCCCTCATTTCTTTTGTTTTTTACCCTAATTTCTGGTATTATTTTCTTTATATTTTTCATGGCTATTTTCTTACTATTTTTTCTTTGTGAGGTATTACTAATGCTTTTCGGACATGATAACTTTTTAACAAAATCGTTTTATTTTCTCTTTCTTTTTTTTTTTTTTTCTTAATAATGTTAAATTTATGTTAAAAGACACTGAATAATTAGAATTCTAATACAAAATATACTATTAAAATACTATTAAAATATTATTAAACGCACTAGAAGATTTTGTTAGAATGCTTGCTTTAATATATTCAATGTTGCATTGACTATCTTTTAGTATCTAACCTATATTTATTCTAGCAGCGGATCATAAATCAAATGACACTTTTTAAATACTGCAAGCAGGCGACTAGATACAGCAGGTTTATAATTTCTCGTTTAATTAACTAATATCAAACCATTAAACTGTATAAGGATGATGAAATTTACTAATCAAATGGAGAAAATATCAAGAGACTCGGCAGAGTCTCAAGTGACGCAAGCGCAAAAACAAACGAATACATATATACATTAGAGCTATATCTAACCACAAGTACATAAGGCAGCTCGAATATCCATTATCATCTTTGTGGAGGATAAAAATTGTGATTTCATGTCTACAATCAAGCGCGGTTAACCCTTTAACGTTCACTACTTAATTTATTTTAAAAATTACTAAACTAATTGTAAAAATGGCTTTTAGACACATATAGCTGATAATAAATATTTAAGAAATAAAAAATTAGCATAATTCCGTTTCGCTAAATTTTTGTTTGAAACATCTATAAGTTAACCTTATTAAATTCAAATAATATTTAATTTAATAAATAAAACACTTTGTAAGTAAACATTATCGACTACAAGAACTCGTGAAAGTTGTTTCAGATGAAAATAATAGTCCAGCTCTTCATTAAATGAAAAAACTAGACATGACTGCATCATCAAACCAGTAATTTGCACTCGCGCACACTAAGAAACTTCAAATGACTTATGCATTTAGCTTCCTTTGAAACATTATTTTTTTTAATTTTGGAATAGTGCTGCTATCTACCGAACAGAAAAGGAACAAAATTTTAAAACTTGATTAAAATAAGGGGAAAATGTTAAAAAACTGCTGCAAAAAAATTTGTTAAATTATGTCAAATGTTTGGTTTCGCTGCGAAACAAATGAACGTTAAAGGATTAAAGTAAACTTGACCTGATACCGACCTGCAAATTAGTTTCGGCCTGCAAGCTGACCAGAACCTGCAAATTTCTGATCCACAATAAAAATAATGTTAAATTGATGTTATAAGACACTGAATAATTGGAATTCTAACACAAAATATACTATTCAACAAATTTTTCAGAAAATGTAAATAAAAAATGAGAATATCTTTCATGTTACATAAAAAAATTACAAATATATATGGCTAATTATAAACAAAATTATAAAGAAACAGCATAAGAATTTCTTCGGCAAAATATTTTTTGTGAGTAATCCGCGAGTTTATCCGCGGGCCAAAAATTAATGAAAACCTGATCTGACAAGTGGGTAACAGTGTTGCCAGATTTGGGGACATTTTTATTCAATATCCACCAATAAATTTTAATTGTAATAGTTGCCTAATCACTTGGAAGATTAACCGTCTATTTTGAGCATCAAATATCGCTTCTCAAAATTATTGGTGATAGATTAATAAAAAAGTCCCCAAATCTGGCACCACTGGTGGGTAACTCGACCTGATGCAGAACTCTACTCCGGACTACTCTTATGTTAATAATTACAGAACTTTGGATTAACACCATAAAATGCAAGGAACTCGCAACAACTGTTTCGGGTCGAAAGAATACACGACCCTTCGTCAAGCGAACAAAGTAGGCACGAGTGCTGCCGCTTTAGCTGCAGCACTCGTGCCTACTTTGTTCGCCTGACGAAGGGTCGTGTATTCTTTCGACCCGAAACAGTTGTTGCGAGTTCTTTGCATTTTATGGTGTTTATCCAAAGTTCTGAAATTATTACTTTAAAACGCCAGTTCTGTCGTGCTGTATTATTAGTCCGAAGTGTCTATTGCTACGGCAGCCGGAACAATATTATTGTTACGGCAGTCACCAATGAATCTTTATCGCTCCCACTAAGAACGACTCTTTTGTGAATCAATCTCGTAGCACACATGTTGAGGTTGACATTCACGACGCCATTTTTATATCTATTATTTTAAATGATCGCTTTACTATCCTTGCTTTTTGTTGAATGCGGCATTTTAATTTATTTTTTGAGCTAGTGTGTTCGGAAAAAAATGTTGAAATCAATGTGGGAGATTTATTTCTCTCATATAATGATTTCGGAACAGGATTTCGATCAGAAAATAATTGAACCATCGATCTGTGATAATTTAAAATACAATCGATTTATTTTGCAAAACATAAAATTTACTTTTTTTTTTTTTTTTTTGTATATTCTGCGTTATACTTCTCTGGGATGAAAATCGTTTGCATAATTTTTTATAGATTATTTGTATTGTGTGAATTCTTATAGGAAAATGAAATGATTTTGTCATGGCTGCAACATACTAGTTTTTTCTCATATCTTTTATTTGTTTTGTACCATAGTAGAATTTGTACTTATTCAAATATTAATTGTTATAATAAATGTAATTAATCTTTTTTAATATTGCTGTGGATGATTTAAAATATTTGCTTTAATTTACATGATGGGTGTAAAACCGCTTAGAAAGCAAAAAACTGTAAACTGCTACTTGCATGCAGAATGAATAGTGAAGGAAGACTTAATAATAGTATGTTATCTACAGGATTCGCTTCAGTTGTGTCTCTGAATTTGATGTTATTTTGTTTTTATAGAAATTTTTCATTTTGAATATTTCATTTGCATTGTAATTTTCTTAGAACTTTGCAAATATCATATTATCATTTATGATTAGTGTAAATAAATATTTTTAATAATAGCCATTTTATATATCATTAACAAGTCTTGCCATTCTGCATGAAAGTACCAGTTTTCAGGGTTTTTTGCATGTTGCGAGCATATAATACCTAATTTCACTGACAGTTATTGTATGGGAAAATTTGTTTCCATAATTATTCATTACTTAATGTATTTTTTAAAATTCTATTTTCACATTCAAAAAATTCGCAGTCATTAAATTAGTACTTAATCTTCAAAAATTATTTTTTTAAATTTTTAGTACTTTTTCATTTTATGGCTAATAATTGAGAAAAATGCACTTAATGAAAACTCGCATTTTTGAACTCAAATTTGTAAAATGAGTACTAATAGTTTTCTGAATGTTTAAATGGAATAAAAAAAAAAAAAAAATATGTTGTGGCCACTGTATGACTTTCTTCTGTATTTGGAACAACTTCAGTATATACCCACAACAATATTTGGCGACTATGGCTAAATCATAAATGATAAAATGACAAATCTAAATTAAAAACATATAAGCTGCCATATTATATCGCAAACAGTCCAGAACGACATTGTTATCGTTCAAAACAGCACCAAAGAAAAATCGCCAAATTCAGCTCTGGGTGTATACTGAGGTTTTACCCTATATTTTCATAAACAAATTCTCTCAGTAAAAATAATTTATTAAAATTATTTTCCATGATAAATGCAGATGATTTACATTTCTAGAGAAGTCGTAACGTCAAATATCCAAAGAAAATCAATTTTATTCTCCAAATAACATTTTATAAAAATAAATTTTTTTCTTTCTTTTAATGAAAAAAATCAATAACTTTTATCACAGATCTATAGTTCAATCATTCGTTTTAAAGGACATAGTTAAAGCTCTTTGGGTACATAATGAAAATTTACAGGAGACAGATGCAATGCTCCTACATATACAAAAAAATTTTCCTCAGTTGACTATCACTGTTAAAATAATTCTTTTTAATTTCATAATTATTAAAAAATAATTATCTTTATGCACATTAACACGAAATTTTGAGATATATCACCATGTTAAAACTTTAGAAAAAGCAGGTTGGCAAAGCCACCTTTAAGACCATTTTCACCAAAAGTTGACAGACACTAATTTATATCAAGGTGCAACTACATACCAATTTGCATGAAATTCTATGCAGTAGTTCCTGAGATACAATTGCCACAAAAATTGATCACACACAGACACATTTTTTAAAACTGGTCAAATCGTGTTCTACTCCTCTCAGAATGCGTAAATCAAACTCTATTGAAAACCCAAGGTCAAAAATTTTTACGAATACAATACTTTCTTCTACTAAAATGTAGAAGAAAGTAATAAATGAAGTTTTATAAATTTGGCTAATTGAATAGCTTACCAAATAGTTGGATATTTGGACAAACTGAATATTCATCTAGCCAAATAGTTTCAGATTCGGCCAAATGGAATAATCAGTAATATGGCCAAATATTTGGTATATCTCTAGTATGAATGCTATGTAGAATATTTCAGTAATCTCCATCTCCAGCAAGATTATAAATAAAAAACTAGTTGGCATAGGTGGACTCTGCTCAGTTCCCCATCATATTTATGTTCTCAGAAATTTCTAGTGCGAGACATATTATAATCATGTTAAAAGAAATGAATTTGACCAAAGCTTGATACAGTGACAGAATGAAATCCCCGCCTAATAGGCTATCCACTGTTCACTTCGATATAATTATCTTATTCTAATTTATTAATTTATTTTATCAGGGTCATTTCTGTTGTTTAGTTTTCATGCTACTATTTCCAATGCAATAAACCTCAAAATTCCTATTTATATGAAATATTTACAATTTCGCTATGTAAATTGGAAAAATCATAGTCTATGATATTCATGCCAGTATCCTAAATAATATTTCGAAAGTGGTTTGACATCTTTACGATGAAAATATCCCTCAAGATTGACGTTTATGTGAAATTTTGCTCTATTTTGACATGTTAAGAAATTCGTAAATTTCCAATAACTTACGAAATCTTTATATTGGAAAATTCATAGTCATTAATATTCATGCCAGTGTCCTAAATAATATTTCAAAAGTAATCTGACATCTTTACGATGAAAATATCTCTAAAAATTGACGTTTATGTTAAATTTTGCCCTATACTGCCATGTTAAGAAATTCGTAAATTTCCAATAACTTGCGAAATTTTCAAAGTAGCATATTTATAGTTACTGATGTTCATTCCGGCATCCAAACTGATATTTTAAAACTAGTCTGACATTTTTACAGTAAAGTTTCCATTTAATGCACGTTTAAGTGAATTTTTGTCCTATTCTCCCATGTTAAGAAAATCGTAAATTTCTAATAACTTACGAAGTTTTTAAATTCGAATGTTGCAAATGAATAGGGTTCTTGCCAGTGTCGAAAGTAATATTTTAAAACTGATCTGACCTCTCTGCGACAATTTGTTCTTGAGATATCGTGTACACAGACTAACAAACTAACGGACTGACCCACTAACACACTAACAGACACCCTACAGACAGACACCATAGAAATTTTGTCATTTTCGGATTCCTCACACCTGAAAATGTGTAGAAAAGTCAAAAAACCGAGGTCGGAAATTTTCACAATTACCTAAGTTCCCCATACCTATAGTATGATGGGGAACTAATACAGATCAATTGTTACAAAATTCCAATTTATGAACAGTTTGTGCAGCTGATGATTCAGCCGTAATTAACTAAAACCTTAAAAATTAAGTATGAATGCATATTTAAATAAATTTTAATTCAATACAGTATATATTTTTAATTGAAATAATTGTGCTAATTTTTTTCATGCGAATTAATCACAAATTTCTTTTTATAATTCTGAAGAACTATATAACTTACTAGTAGGCTTTGCCTGCTTCACTAGACACTATATTTAAACAAATTCTCAAAATTCCATATTATTATTATAAAATCTCAAAAATAAAAATACTAAAATCAGTCGAAACCTAAGTTAAAGTTTATGTCGCATTCAGTAGAGATTTTCTCGCTTGCAGCATGAAGAATTCAGGTTCCCACTGCCTTCGGCACTGATTTATTCCCCTGTCCACAGCGGGAAACAGTGGCGGATCTAAGGGGGGAAGCACCCCCCCCCCCCAAAAAAAAAAAAAAAAAAAAAAAAATACTGGCATTCATTTCACATTTGAATATTACAATTGTAAAATTTTCATTGATCTGGAATAACATCTTGACAAATCTTAGCCCCCCCCCCTCCCCAAAAAGTTAAGTTCTTGATCCACCACTGGCAGGAAAATCAGAATTTTCAATAAATCGAATCAGAGAGAATATTGTATGTTCTTAATCAATACTCACAGTGATGCCGCTAGTCTTTCAAAATCTTGCGACCCATGAGTTTAAAAAATCTGGGTCAATTTTTCAAAAAATGGGTTCCCACATGAATGAATTTATACATTACAGATATGATTTTTTTTTTTTTTTTTTTTTTTTTTTGTAAATGAAAAACAGATTTTTAGGAATTTTTAACCAGCTCTTTTTGAAATTGTCTTAAACTAATATTATGTAGGAGGAAAAGATCTTTTTTCCTTCTTCAGAGCAGAATGCTTTAAAAATATAAAGAAAATATTAGTTTTAAACAAGAAATATGGTACCCGCCACAATAAATTTTTCACGTAATTTACGCACTATAGCACATAAACAGCATCTCTGACTCATATGCCAAAATTCGCCATTCCATGAAAATTTGAAGCATATTCAAACTTGAAACTGTGTTTTTTGCTGAGCCTACCCCAATGGACGGTGGTAGTATGTGTGTGTTGGGGGGGGGTAATTTCGCGAAATCCAACCCCTTTAGAGTGTGTGTTGCATACACATACCAATTGATGCATCAAAAAATCTCTTTCCTCAGATAATTTGGAGCAGAGTTATGCTAAAAACGTGTCTTTGCACACGCCCTGTTCCTAAAGTGTGGAAAAAGGGGAGAATTTTGGAAAATCTTTTTCTACTACATATTGGATACATATAACTGACCCACACATAAACAATTACTGTTCTAAAATAATTTGAAGCAGATTTAACCTTGAAAACTTTCTTTTTACTGCCCCCCCCCTCTTCCTATGGGAGGAGGTAGAAAGTAGTTTCACAAAATCTCTTTGTGGTGTGTGTATTGGGTATGCATAACCAATTGACATCAAAAAATCACTTTCCTAAGATAATTTGGAACAGAGTTAGTCTTAAAAAATGTATTTCCTTCCAACCTTTAAAAGGGGGAAGGAGGGAAATTTCACAAAATCCTATTATAGTGCATGTTGGGTATGCATAACCAACCCACACATTAAAATTAATCTGACTGAGATAATTTGGAGCAAAGTTACACTTGGAAACTTTTTTTTTCTTCCCCCCCCCCCTTGAACCCAAGGAGGGAAATCTCATTACAATAGGTATTGGATACATATAAACTATTTATGCATTAAAATACATGACTGCAACTTACCTAGATTTCCCAAGACAAATGTAGCGCTGAAAGGGGAGGGGGGTCACGAATTTGCCCCCTTGCAACACAACTCTCAAAATCGAAATGTCACAAAAATATGAATGGGTTTTTGGAGATATATACTGAAAACAGCCATGCGTTTTCTTTAGAATATGTACCACTTTTTTGTAAAACTCTACTCAAAAATTCCCCCCTACCTCTCTTAAAAATTGAAAATTTCAAAATCACAGACAATGCTTTCTTGTACTCAATTAGAGTCCTGCGCACCCGACCCAAACCCGGATGAATTTATATATCAACCCGAACCCGACAAAAAAAATTTCATCAACCCGAAAAACAACTAAAAATTTTTCATCAACCCGCACCTGACCCGAAACCCGAGAACTAAATGAAAATTACTTTTTCATCTAAAAATCATGCAAAACTTTTTTAAATTATAAAATAAGGTAAGTTTTCCTTGTCATGCAGTTGGTAAATTATTTTAAAAAGAATTTGAAATGTAATTACTAATTGCTTAATTTAAAACTGAAAAAAGGATCAATAATAATTTTTAACCATTTATGTGAATTGTGAAATTCAAGAGTAAAGTAGTATGTTTTGGCCACCACAAGACTTTCTTCTATACTTTCCTATATTTTACTAAGTGCAAATAATTTATTAAAAATACTACTTTTTAAGATTATCTAACAGGATGAATGCAAACGATTTTCATCTTAGAGACAACTAACACTAAATATCCAAAGTGACAGTTTTATTGCGTATAAATAGCATCTTAAAAAGTATGTTTTTATAATGGTTATCTCACATATCAGGTTTCGTAGAGTTATATGCCATAGAAGTTGAGCTTCCCATTATCAAGAGATATTGCAACATAGCAGCTCCACCTATTGGCCGATTAGCATACAGATTGATTCAACATAATGTCTCCTTATGGCTTTCTCACATATCAAGTTTTGTTTGATTATACACAATAGAATCTGAGATATAGTCTCCCATTAAATTGCAAATATTGCTGTATAGCAGCACCACCTGTTGAGCGGTTGACACCAACAGTTGAGATACTAATTTAGGTCAAGGTGCATCTACATATAAATTTATATGCAATTTTATGCAGTAGTTCCTGAGATATAGCCTTCGCCTAAACTGCTGAAATCGCTGTGCAGCAGCGCCACCTGTTGGCCAATAAGAATTCAAATTGAATCATCATAATGTCTCATAATAGCCTTTTTACATATCAAGCTTTGTTTGATTATACTCAATAGAACCTGAGATATAGCCTTCTCTTAAATCTCAGAAATTGCTGTATAGCAGCACCACCTGTTGATCAGTTGACAAAAATTGATAGGCACTAATTTAGGTCAAGGTACCTCTACATATAAATTCATATATAATTCTGAACAGTAGTTCCGGAGATACAGTTGTCACAAACTTTTTGTCACACACACACACACACAGACAGATATTTTCTATAAATGGTAAAATCGTGTTCTAGACCTCTCAAAACATGTAAATCCATCGAAAATTTTTATGAATCCAACACTTTCTTCTATTGAATATAGAAGAAAATAAAAAATGCACTTCAATTTAAATGTTCATAATTTATTATTTATTACTTATAGTCTGGAAAAAAAATAAAGATGTATTATTCTTTATTGCTTTTATCCGATGTAGATGTTTACTTTACTATAATAATTTGTGTAGCATGTATGTGATTCGTAGTTAAACATCTGCTTTAAGAATCACTGATCATTTTAAATTCGCATAATCAGCAACTCAGCTTCTCGTTTCAGTTTTCTGGTGCATTATTTATTCGTTCTAGAGAAGACAATAAAGAATATAATCTGCAATGATGGTATTCGTTTCCTTTATGTGTTTATTTTACATTACTTTTTTTAATTAAATCACGACAAGTATTCCCTTTATATTTGCTGTATATACAAATGTAAATGGAAGAAAATTCAAAATTTCGTTAGCATACAAGCGAGGATTAAAATTCATTGAAAATAAAGATATCTTTAAAAAAAAAATGTAAATTGAGAAATAAATTAAATTTCCAAAACGTAAAAGTGAGGTTATGTTGTATTTCTTATATATATATATTAACAATAGTCAATAAAAATTTATACAGTACTTTAAAATTTTCATACAATTTCTACATATGATCAGTTTTAGATTTGTTTAAGAAAAGAAAACATATACGAATATTTTTTTCTCATGCTTATACGGATTTTTTTTTTTTTTCGGGTGGATATCCGTGTATAGGAATATGTAGCTCCAACACATGTCTAAAATCAGTTAAAGAAACTATAATTATGTCTACAAATTTACGCTTTCAACTGTAAAATTTTTTTTGAAAGGTGTTCTCAAGTCGACCTGACTCATAGAAAGCTAAACCTGACCCGCAAGAGAAAAAAAATTGTCAACCCGACCCATGGGTCGGGTCAAGTTCAGTTAAAATTGGGTTACCCAACCCGATGCAGGACTCTATACTCAATACTCTCCACATGTGCAATTACTTCACCGTGAAGTAATGTGAAATTGACTTATGCTTACAATTACAGACGTGTTTTTGCCTCCTGCTCTCCAGGGAGAAAGGGGGGGGGGGTCATAAAATTCCATTACTATAGATGTCAGATACATATAAATAATCCACCCACTGAAATTCTTGACTTCAGCTCCTACAGTTTTTCCAAGACAAATTCAGCACTAAAGCACTAGCATTGTGCACAAATCGAATCCCTAAAAAACTACAAAAAACAAAAATGGGTATTTGGAAATTACATGGCTCTTTTCAACATCTTTGTTAATCATTTTTGGTAGAGTTCTACTCAAAAATCGGGAATTTGTGAAATTTTCCACCAAAAATTTATTTTCTCCTCCCCCCCCCCCCCTAAAAATCAAAAATTTCAAAATCATAGAAAGTTTTTTTCCTTTTTGTCCTCAAATCTAGTCTCTCCATATGCAATCTCCTCATCGTGAAGTAATTCGGAGCTGAGTTATGCTTACAAACATGTTTTTGCCTCCTGCCCCCTTGGAAGGGGAGAAAATGTTGTAAAAGTTGATATATATAATTTTAAGTTGCTTTAAGACCTAAATTCCTGCAAAGTCTCCTGCAATTCAGTTTAGCCGTTCTAGCGTGATACTTGGACAAAAATAAAGTTACGGACACAACAATTGCAAATTAGATTGCAAATTTTTTTATTCTGAAATTTACAAACAAAAGTCTGATTTTATTAATATAAATTAGTAGAAAGACAATATTAAAGTTTGCATGTTAAAATAAAATAAGCTTCATTTAAGCACTTGACCAACTAGTCAGAGGCACACTATAGCTGTCGTCTACACATTACTGCAGCCTGTGAAGTGGTTAATACTTAAGAGTACTACCTAACCTTTGAAATTTGTTTCCAGAATTATTGATTATACAATTTATTATAATTTTGTTTTGACATTTAGAAATTTTTCAACTGTTAAATTGGTTCTTTTAATATTTTGAGTTTAAATATAAAAAAGTAACCAAGTATATCATTTGCATTTTTTAACTGCAAAATAAAATGATAAAAGTTTAAAAAATAAATTTTTGCAAAACAAGTACTAATTTATTGTTTGTGATTTTTTCTGAATGTGAAAACGGAATTTAAAAAAATACATTAAGTAATGCATAATTATGGAAACAAATTTTCCCGTGCTTTATAAATCATTTTTTATTTTTCATTAAATATTAGTTACTTAACTTATTGATGTTTAAATTCATAAATAAATTTTCTTTGTTAGTATAAATATCAATTACTAGTATGAACATCAGAAAATTAGTTTTTTCTTATACAATTTGAATACTTTATGCATCCGTGATTAGTTTTAATGTACATTGTAACTGGAACTACATTTTAATGGACGCAATGTTTGATACACATAAATGTACATTTTGACGTCCGAATTATAAACTATGTTTACATATTATCATTTTCACATTTTTTTTCAGAGTCCTAAGATTTAAAAAAAGAAAAGAAAAAAAATTAAGTTACACCTTTTTATTTTTTGAATGATTGATTATTAACATGCCATCATTTGCTTTTGTTAAAAAAAAATATTTTAGATGTTTGAGATCAATTTATATATCAGTTTTTATTTTTTCAAAACTTTCTGCTGAAAGGTTGAAGGGGGGGGGGGGCGTCAAAATGGACAGATTTGTTGATATTTATACTAACAATAGCAGCTTATTTACAATATGATTGCAGCAATAAATAACAATACAATGAGAGGCGGCGGATTTGAGTTAGATTGTACCCTACACCCATTTCGATATGGCACCCTCCCCCTCTCATGTTTTGAAGTATATTATGCATTTGTAATAGTAATAATAGCAATAAATATGATACAGCTAAAGGAGAAATATTTTTCTTAGATATATCAATCTCTAAGCAATATTTATATAATAATCATTACATAAGTAAAAAATAAATAATCATATCTGATCATGAAAAAAATCAATTACTTTATTTGGTTTCTCCTACAAAAAATGTTAATAAGCAGAATTTAATTTTTTATTTAGTCACTTAAGAACTGACTAACTTTCTTTTTATATTTTTATTAATCAAAATAGAAATTATTTTGATTCATAAGTAGATACACTGTAAAAAAATAACTATTACCAGCTGCAAGAAACTCTCTGTGATTGGAGAAAATAATTATTTTCTCCAATCAGAGAGAGTTTCTTGCAGCTGGTAATAGTTATTTTTTTACAGTCTAGGTTAATTTGTTTAAAAATAGTTTCTTTACAGCTTCTTGTTTGATATTTTATATTTAAATCATTGCATACTTAATTATTTTTAGAAAATAATTTCTCTCATCAAATCATAACATGTTTGACTCATGACAGAGAGAGCAGATCATGCTTTGAAATTTGTATTATCGACTGAAAATCTATTCGATTGCTCTTAATGTTTGGATTTGTGTTCAAAATTAAATCATTTTTAAGAATTTAATATAAGCTTAAAAAAATTGCAACACTCTACCTGGATCTAAGCATAATCCATTGCTGGATGTTTAATCGCCATAAGAAAACAGCAGCATCCCAAGCTACATATTGCCGCTGCTTAGTCCACAGGATCAACCGTTCAAATATAACACTATCTTTTTTTATTAATATCACACAATCAACAGATTGGGAAGAAAATCATCTATAGAGAAAATTCATTTTTCCAGCTCAGTGAAATTAATGGCAGGACCAGGAGTCAAACCCCAGATGTTTGACTTACATGGTCAAAGATCTTAGACCGTGTAAGTCAAAGATCTTAGACCGTGTAAGTCAAAGATCCGGGCATTATTTTCACTCAGTTGGAAAAATCAGTTTTCAATAACACTATCTATTCATATATTTCAAACCACTATCTAAAAATCTGTAACGTGTTAAACAGGGATTGATAAAGTGTTTTATAAGTGGCAAAAAATAAAAACAATTAATTAAAAATGTTTCTCATTCCTATTAAATACTGGTTGTCCTTCAAATTTAACTGCCACTACTGTTCAAATTTTAATTATCTTTAAAACTTAGGCGCCCCTAGGCACGGGCCTAAGCCAAAATCTGTCGCTAAAATCAATATTAAAAAAAAATAAACTAGCTTTTAATAAACAGCTTATTCTTAATAAAATTTGAATTTTCTCTTTTTTTTAATACTTTTCATTAGTTTTTCTTTTAATCTTAAAATAATAAAAAATACACCAGAGAACTGTTGAAAAGTAATAGTGAAAAACTGAATAAACACTATAAACTGCAAAAAACCCAAAACAATTAAGTTGGCATGAGTGCCGCAAACAAAGCGATGATGCACAATTTATAGTGTTTTATTCAAAGTTTTTTGCTTGATAGCTTTTAAGCTTGCTTTCTAAACCTAATATCTTTAACCTTTTATATTCTGGTTTTCCTAAAACATTTAATAACCGTTTATGAGTTTTAAATGTTCTTGTTACTGAGCAAATAAAATGAAAATAAAAAGCTTAAGTACTTTTTTGTTTGAATAAAATATCTTAAAGCTGTATTTCATTGAAAATATCCCCTCTTCCTACAAAGAAAAAAAGAATATGGGGAATAAAGCTAAATATACGCTTTTTGAGAACAATGAATAAGTTATATTTCACATGCAAGGTTCAAACGTGTTTTTCATTTTATCTAAAAAAGAAAAGGATATTCTCACTTATTTTCTAAATGTTAGTTTCATAAGGATATTCCTGTTATCCAAGAATATTTTCACCTCACGTATTTAATATTTTAAATATATATACATAATAATTATTTTGGCAGAAATAAATGACTTTACGTGGTAAAAAAAAATTATATAATTTAGGCTTACTAAATAAAAAAAAGGGGGGTACTTTTTTCATAACGATACTATAGGGCTGGTATAAAAAAAATGTACTGTCAAGGTACTAGTACTAATATGATAAAGCTATTATGAAAATTTTTAGTAATCCCATGGGGATGATGAAAAAGAGAAGTATACAAAAACTATTTTTCTTTTATTAAGAATATGACATAACAGATTTAAGTTATTAATGTTACTGAAGACTAAACATTAGCTCATTAAAAATATATTTTTAATGGTATGTATAACATTAAAATCATCTAAATTATTAATAAATATCAATTTTGTAATGATTTAAAACTTTTCAATAACAATGCTTGCACACATAAGCATATATGATTGTGTTTGCAAACTTGAAAAAGAAAAGAATGTGAAAAGCTTACTAATTTATAGTTATTAATGAAGTACACAGCAAAATAATTTATTATATTTTTGTAGATTTAATGTTGATAAAGATTTACGATCCGTTATGGTAGTTTTGGTTTTCAATACGGGTAAAATATAAAGTTTTAATACCTAGTAAACAAGACATGATAAACTATGTAACAAGACAGAAAGACAAAGTGAATATAAACTTAAAACTAATTTTAATTGAACAGAAAGTAATTACGGAAATTGTACCTGAGGGGGATAAAAAACTGACAGTAAATTCTAATTTTAATTACATGTATAAAAAAAGGTAATTTAAAATACACATCGGTACATAAGTAAAATATGTACAGCTTTCTAAAGACAATTTATTAAAAAAGGAATGTTAATCTTAAGTGCAATTTTTTTCATTGTCTTTAACTAACATTCGATAAATTTCATTGAAATGTATTTGATAAAGATTTAAATATTAACAATAACCGTTCATTGCTTTTTTATTTGTACAAGGATCAATATAGTCCAAGATTATTAATGCGACAAACACATGTAGCATTATTTTGGGCTATCCAAGAAAAAACATGGCTGAAAAAAGTAAACAAATAGACTGCCGGATACAAGAATCATTCAAATAAAGAATCATTCTTAAAAATTCTCCGGCAGTCTCACTGCGCAAGCGCAGTCAGACTGCCGTAACAATAATATTGTTACGGATGCCGTAGCAATAGCCACAGCCTTATTAGTCTTATGTTAGGCTTGACTCTAGAACTTTCAGTCGAAATCTTCTAAAGAATGAAAGAATTCCTGAGATCGTTACAAAGAAATGTAAATTTTCAAACAAATTTCGGAAGAAGCCTTGTATGAATGTAAACGATATACTATTCCTATATCTGATTTTGAGTATAAATGAATCCCGATTCGGATCCGTATTCCGAATTTGAAAGAATGTGGTCTGGTGTCCATTACTATAGTCATGATGACATATCGTGTTAACACATACATAAAGAAATGTGATACATCAATTAATACAAAATTAACTACTATGTTGTGACCATCACAAAACTTTCCTGTTTATTTTTATGCACAAATTTACGCAATGCAAATTATTTATTAAAATTATTATTTAACAAAATTAGTTTCTATGATGGGTGCAGAATATTTTTATCTCAGAAAAATATATATAATACTCAATATCAAAAGAAAGTCATTGTATGCCCTATAAACAACATCTTAAAAAACGCATTTTCAATGCTTTTCTTTTATTTTCTTTTAATGAAAAGGGAAAAAAGTCTATAGCTTAGTTTTAATATTCAATCTTTTGCTTTAAAGGTATTGGCAAGTTCTCTTAAAAGATGCTCATATTGAAAATTTACGCACACACAGGCCCGGACTGGCCAGGTCGGCTGGTCGGCGATTGCCGAGGGCCCCTGGCCGAAGGGGGCCCCAGAAACCCCCTCAAAATATGTTACTTTATAATTAGTTACATCAGAGTAATTTGACTATTTATTTTCCAATAATCTTACGCATTTACAATCAATTTTGACTCATTGCATGTTGTGCAGTGATCATAATTTCAAACAAGTTCGCAACCAAAGAACTTCAATGCAAACAAGTATTCCAGCTTTGCAATGAGAAACCTTGTCTTACTTGATTGTTGTCATCTAGAATGCGCGCACAAGTCAAGTCGAGAATGTTTCATTCTTGGAGCACGCTGCTTCATGCTTCATCCAGTAGCGCAGAACTACAATTCTCGAGACCCAATGCGAAAGTCTCACTGAAGCCCCCTAATTGGAGGTTCCCACCCCAATTAGGGGGGGGGGCTCTTGTACGTCTTCACTTAATTTTTTTAACCATAAAAAGGCATTAAATATCAATTTTAAAAGCGATTCGATAGCCCAAACCAACGTGGGAACCAGGGGCATTGGCCCTGCTTGCCCTATCTTAGTCTGGCTTTACATAAATGGGTTCTTTAAGGTTTTTTTTTTTTTTTTTTTTTTTTTTAATCTATGGTCTATTTTACGCGTCACTTTTTTTACATTAGTTTTTGTACCGGAGCAATCACTCTAAACTCCTCTATAGAGGTGAGTGTCCTCCTTCCATCTATCAAACTTAAAGGGGAATTACAACGAATGATTCAAGTCAAAACAACGGCACGATAACTTTACCAGATACATATATTTTAAAACTTAAGTTTCTTCGGAGACTCTCTCAAGACCAGAGGTCTGCGGCAGCCTTCCCCCTCCGCCTTCCTAGTCGTTACAGGGCTTTGTCCTGTATGTTTGCTTCCTCCTATCTTAAGCAACCACAAAATTCTAAATGTAGCGTCTAGATTGCGATAGTTACGTCTCTTTGGAGCTGCAATTCTTTCTCATACCTAATATAACTAACTTCTTTGTCGCGATGTTCACTTCCTAAGTTTCATTGTAGGCTTATACTTAAAACAGCATTATCAGAGCTGTGTCAACATGAAATGTGTCTATGAAAATGGCGTTTCGAAAAGAATAGAAAATCTTTAGATGTCGAAAAAAATTCCAAATGCCTAAACACTTGGTTAACTAGTTCCATTTCTGAGTTGCAAAGTCGGCCTTTGAGGGACAATAATGATACATTAAACAGGTACAGTCGGTAACAAAAGTGTCCGAACACTAGCAAAAATTCCTATGTAAAAAAAGTAGAGTTAATACTGTTTTCTTAAATAAATCCTTGTCGAATTCTGTTCTTAGTCAGTGTAAGAACACGATTCGATAACGATTTATTTAACAAAACCACATTTTGTACATTTTTTACGTAGGAATTTTTGCTAGTGTTCGGACACTTTTGTTACCGACTGTAATAATACAGGTAACTCGAATTAGTTTATTAGCTCATAAGTTCAGACAAAACAATTACATTATTTAATTTTACAAAATTATTTTTTTTTAATTAGAGGTACTTAATTTCAGATAAAAAATAGAGATTTTATATAAAAATAATACTTATGTATTTTCCACATACTTGGTAATTGGCCAAGCCCTTAATTCTGTTTCTTGCTATGCTTTGTTGTTGCCTTTAGAATCATCATAATAAAAGTAGAAATCAAGTGACTGTCACCAACATTTCGCTTTTCATATGTCTGACGGCCATTCTCAATAAAAAAATATTTATTCAAACAAAACTGCATTAAACAGTGGAACTTTTTTGCTCAATATAATGTAGGAAGTACACTAAGTATTCATTTATCTACCGGAAAAAACAGCAGCAAAACAATTCTATCATTCAATTTTCTAAAATTAATTTTTAAAATTAGAAGTTCTTTATTTCGGGTGAAAATTAGACATTTTATTTAAAATCTAGCTGCACCTGACCACGCGTTGCTGTGGTTTTAGTAGGCTTTACCGGCTTCGCTATTCGCTGGTTGTTACATTTAAATGATCTTAAAATTCCATATCAGTTACCAATATTAAAATCACATACCCATACACAGAAAAAAAAAAAAAAAAAACAGTCAAAATCTCGATCTGGGTTCTTGCTGCTCTTGGCATCAGCTTTCACGCCTGCGCAACGCTGGTCCCAGCGCTTTTTCTCCTATAAAATTACAGATTTTATAGAGAGAAAAAAAAAAAAAAAAAAAAAGCCTATTTTTGTCTTTTAAGTATAGATATAAAATTCTGTAAGAAACAGAATTTAATTTAGTACGACACAGGACTTTTTCTTTTAAATCCATTTTTCCACATAAAAGCATGCAGTAACTGCTTCGTTCCTTAGCAACGGTTATTATATTCGTTTCTTAAAATTTCTTCGCACAGTTTTAGTGTAAGACCTCCCTTGGCGAGCCCCCTGATCTTTCATTGTCGTTTTGGTGATGAATTAAAGAGTCTGTCGCAATCGCATAAGTAAAGATCTTAGCGAGAATTATACAGTTCAGCGCAGTACAAAGGTTTTGCAGAGCCATTTTTCTTTGTTAGACAATATATTTTACAGTTTGTATCAACTAAATCACAATTAAAGAAGACATTTTTTTTTTCAATATGCTTGGTATTTTATTACCGTTGTGTCCAATTTTAATAATTATTTAGGTGTTACAGTATCATTTAGGTTACTATGGTTTCAACAGTGTGATTTGGTTGTCTAAAACTAAAAATATTTCATTATCTCATTTTTGAATAATGAACCACTCGTAATTAATAAGTATACTCATTTTTTCTAGCACGGAACTATTTAGGTATGGTATATAAAAATTATATAAATATTTATTGTGAAAATAAGTAAACACTATATCAGAGAAAATGTTTAATTTTTTACTCAAATATTTTTCAAGTGGTAAGAAACCTAAATTTGGTTTCTAAGCATCTAAGCCTAATTTCCTAAAATTACATATTTTAATATTCTATTCTCTGTAAATTCCTCAGTAAGGGGCCCCTTTTCGATTTCTAGCCGAGGGCCCCCAAAGGAGCCAGTCTGGGCCTGGGCACACACATACACCGGAAGGGGGGGGGGGAGGAGTGATTGACCTACATACACAAATATTTCATACTGGTTGACTATTAGTATTATAAACATATATTTTGAAAACTTTTGCAAACTTTGTAGAGGAAGAAATGAAATATTCCATGAATAACAGGATAAGGGGGGGGGGGGATAATAATAATAATAATTAAAAAAAAAAAAAAAAAAAAAAAAAAAAAACGCATTATCTTTAGGAATTGTTTTGGCAGATCGTCCCTCAAAGCGTGTACCCTGACGCTAGCAACAAAATATTATTTATTTAAAAAAATAAATAAATAAATAAATAAAAATTGGATGAAATTTTGTCTATGACAGAATTTAATTTAGTACGACAGGACTATTTATATTTGTACTCGTATTTTAACACCCTTTCAAAATAATAATAATAATAATAATAAAAGAGGGCGCTCAGTAAAATTCTTAAACACATATTCAAATAATGTATTTATTTTTAATTCCAAATAAATTAATAAAATTTGAATGAATTAATTGTATAGTATCTTCCTCTAATTGCTTAATACTCATTTACTAAATAGTTTTAGTAAAATAATCTTAATAACAATTTCGTATTTATTGTTAATAATTAACAGTTTCAATTTCTACAGAACAAAACATAATATAAAAAAAAAAAAAAAAAAAAAAAAATTGTAAACCAACTATTTGATATTTAAATTATACTCAAAATTCATCACAGATTAATTAATGTTAATCTATTAATTTCTCAAAAACATGATTAATACCAATATACTCATCTTATAAAACGGAAAAATAACACACATTTTAAATAAATTTCACAGTTTTAGTCTAAAAATATCTGAAGACACTAGTTTAAATAATCAGGAAATATTCAGCCAAGACATGTTGGCTCCGTGGGTAGGGTACACAACTACAAACCCGAAAGTTGTGAGTTCGATCCTCACCGAAGTAAAAAAAAAATATATATATATAAAAGCTTTTACGTATTTCACAAAATATTTTAAGATAGAGAAATAAATTAAATGGTAAAATTGGATATTGGCAGGCATTTTCGAACTGGAACACTATAAATGGTAACGACGCAAAATGGCAGATTGAAAGATATAGTCCTGTCGTACTACTAATAATAGTACTAATCTGTATGATGAAGGCATACAACATCAATACATCTTCAGGGGCTTTGACTGAATATTGGAAGAAATGGGTGTAATTTTTGTTGTGCTATACGCATTTTCCAAAACTTACATTACACAAAGCCCAATCACATACCAAAAAGGACGTTATAAATAAAATTCATACGAAAAAAAAAAAAAAAAAAAAAAAAAACCTTACAGAATAAAAACTACAATGATGAAGAATTTTAATGACTATCTGATATATATATATACACTAAGCGACAAAAAAAAAAAAAAAAAAAAAAAAAAAAAAGCCGCACTACAGAAAAAATGACTTATACCTTTTTTATTTGTAATAACTTTAAAATTAATGGTTGGAACAAATAAAACTGTCATGTTTGCATAACACCAAAGGGATGAAATGATACCTATGTACATTTTCGATTTAATAATTCGTTTTATTACACACTACGAAGTCTTTTATAAAAATCTACATAAAATTTTCTTTTTAAACATAATGCAATAACCATACACTTTGTATTCTATTATGATTTATTATATGAAACAAACGAGTTATATTTTAATATATGAAATAAAACTATTTATTTGTTAGATCTAAGTAATTTTTTAATAAAAATATGTATTTGGCATTGGGTTAATTCCATCTTTATATGGAATTACTGCTGTAATGCAGAGTGGCATAGCATTATACCATTTTTTGATATAAATCTCAAAAATTTCACTGTGCTAAATATTGTAAGTAACTTTTCTAGTTCTTGCAAAGTCGTAGGCTGCAAATTTCGAATCCTCCTTTCTCTTCCCGCGCCTTTTTATGACTAAACATTTTCGAGCGAATTGAGATTAGGACTGTTTCCAAGTCTAATAAAAAAGAAATTCTACGATATTCTTTGTGGGATTTAACTTAGAGTGAAAATAATATTATTACTTACAGAATTATAGGTGCTCATGGTAATGGATAAGTAATTTTAACAATTTGATTCAAATTGACGTACCACAGACGCCTTACAGCAACGTGCATTACCAACATGAAAAGCTGTTTGAAGAAAAGTCTGAAATACCTCCAAAATAGTCTGTCAGGCGCCACTTTTATAAACATCGTGTTTTATTTTGAGTTAGTTGATTCCTTAAGCATGAAAATTTGCCCGATTCCTTGAAAAATTGTGCACCTCCGTACCATAATGTACGGCTAAAATGTCACTGTTTAAGAGTGCGATTTTCATTAAGTCGGTCACATTTTCGTCCTCATTCTAGTTTTTTCATCTGCTCGAAATAAAGAAATCTTGATTCATCAGAGAAAACCAGTTCAGCCTAATAATTAATTGATAATGTTTTTAAATTTTGGTCAACTAAAGTATTGTTTTTTTTCTAATTCTTTTCCTTAATAATGGCTTTTTTCGCTGATCTTCTGTTCTTTAACCTGCTTTGTTTAATTGTTCCCGCATTGTTTTTGAATAAAGTAATTTACTATACACTTTTTAAAAATCTTTTTTAAGTTCTGAACATGATACAAATCGATTTTTTAAATATTCGCTTATTAACTTGCTGTTATCTTGTGCTTGGATGTGCAACATGGCTCCCTAAAGCCAAATTTCGAGTTTAAGCGGCCAAAAAATTTTTTATTTTGCTAAAAACCATTTTACCAATATTTCGTTAACATTTAATTATTTTGTCATCTCACGCATTAAAATATTTTTTGATTTTCCTTCAAAAATTAATGCTTCTTGTGGCATCGTTAACTGCCTTATTCTTACCATTTTTGAAATAATTTCTAAAATTACAGTTTTTCTAACAATTACATCCTTTTTTAACACTGGACTCAATGCTAAAGTATAATTGGAGGACAACATAATAAAATCTGTTCGAAAATTTGCTTTTTAAACGATAAAATTGGCGGTTGTAGAAGGCGAAAAGGAAAATATCCAAGTGCGGCTTTTTTTTTTTTTTGTCGCTTAGTGTATATATATATATATATATATATATACAGGGTGTCCCATAAGTCTGTAGACAATTTAAAAATTCATAACTATCGAATGAATTAATAGAATTGAATGCGGTTTGCGAAAAAATCATTTTCGTGCAAGAGAATATTTTTTGACAAAGAAAAAATAATAATTAAGCTATTTCTCGATAGAGGGCGCTGTGTGTGACCAGATCACATATTTTCATGAAAAACTGTACTTATTCGCATGCGAATGTTTACAGGCATATAAATACCATTCTATGTGTCCGTCACCACAAATTACAGTTTGCAAACGAGTTATAGCACTGCTAACTGTAGCTTGAGTCGGCGGTTCTTACCTGAGGGCGGTTCTTACCTACATCTTCCCAATAACACTTTATCTACTACACTGCATAAAAAAAGTAGACAGACACTTCTTTACAATTTTTTAAAACCCCGTCTTTGTTTAATAGGAAATGTCAATTAAAATTCTTTAACATGTTTATACTTATCAATCTTCATATTTTTGACAGACAAATAAAAATATTCAATTATTTATAATTTTAATGTAGGGAAATGCAGAAAAGAGAAAAGTTATACATTTGCACGGTATTTTTTTTTTTTTTTTTTTTTAAGTAGACGGACACTGGTCAAAAACTGCAATTATCTATGTTGATGTTTCTTGCGGAATACCAGTTTTGCATGTACATTTGGCATTTTGCCAATTGCTAACGTACTTGACAAGATGGTTTTATGTTAGTTAAATTCCTTGGAGATGAATGCGCCATGCCACGAGGAATTCCTCTAACTGATTACCAGAAAGGACAGATTATAGCGCTGAAAAATATTAATAAAGGAGTCAGAGAAATTAGTAGGCTACTTCTAATAAGCAAAAGTAGCATCAGCGATTTTCTACGTGCTCCTGAAGCCCATGGCGTAAAGAAAAAGAGTGGCCGGCCAAAGAAACTTTCGCTTAGAGACCAAAGAAAAATTTTTACTGAGCTAAAAAAAAAATGGAGCATCAATTCCCAGAGTTCGAATAAGCACAAGAATTACTAACGTAAACTTCTCAGACAATTTATAACTACATTAAGCGCTCTTTCAATATAAAAAGAGAATACATCCTTCATGCTGGAAGGATCACCACATGACAGAACGCCTACAGTGGGCTCAAAACCATATGTCTTGGACTATAGAATGGATATCTGTAGTTTTTTCAGATGAGAAAAAATTTAATTTAGACGGCCCAGATGGATATCAATATTATTGGCACAGTTTGGAGAAAGAAGACGATGTGTACTCTAGTCGGCAAGTTGGTGGTGGTGGCGTGATGGTGTGGCTAGCTGTTGTGTTGGCTATGGTGAAGGACAAATTTAGTGTTCCTATGTCAGAAGCAGACTCACAAAGATTATATTTGAAACACTAAGCAGTGAGCTTTTGCCATTTGCGTGTGATCTTGGAGGAGAAAACTTGATTTTCCAACAAGATGGAGCGCCAATACACACCGCATAACAACGTTAAAAAATGGTTTCATGAGAACAACTTCAATGTTTTACCCTGGCCAGCCAAGAGTCCGGATATGAATCCTGTAGAAAACATTTGGGCTATACTTGTTCATAAAATTTATGAGTGTGGACGCCAGTATGAATCAATTCACCAGCTCAAAGAAGCTCTTACAAACATTTGGGAAATTTTCTGTCAAAAAAAGATTCAGAATCTCATTGATTCGATGCCTAACAGAGTATATGAACTAATTAAAGCAAATGGGAGACGAACCCCTTACTAAAAACGTTTTATTTTAGAGATACAAGATGTGTCCGTCTACTTTTTTTAAGAAAAATTACAGTGCAAATATGCACCATTTTTGTTTCCTGAATTTTTCCACTGCATAATTCAAAAGGATTGAATCTATATCCAAAAAATAGTAATATATGATGTCTCAAGAATATAATTATATTAGAGAAATGAACCTCATATCTCTAATTAAAGAAATAAACGGCTTTAAAGTATTACAAGTAAGTGTCCGTCTACTTTTTTTATGCAGTGTAAATTAGCATCACAATTAGAACTTCATGTATGCACAAGTAGGAGTCAAAATCAGAAATAAACTGTTCCAATCGCAAAATTGTGCAATTTATAAGGACTTTCATTTGCATATTTTTCTTTCACATCCATGCGGAAAATTTAACTATTTGTTTAACTATCATTGACAAAAAAATGAACTATATATATATATATATATATATATATATATATATATCATGAAAAACGGCAGTTTTTCGAGTGACGCAAGCGGAAACCTAAACTGAACGCTGCGAACTCATATATACGGCTAGTTTGACATCAGAGAGATTTGTAAAAGCCGACACTTAATATCTCAGCAAATATGCCATATTTTGTTCTGATCTTTTCAAAATAGTCTTTTATCTACGGTCTTAATCTATCCTTAAAATTTTACATTTCTACATGCAGTATGTTTTGAGATCTGAATCTCAATTTAAAGCCAAAAAGGGAAAACGATTGGTGTAATGGACTAAATTCTGAAAAATATCTCTAAAACGGCTCGAAGGATTTTCATATTATTAATATATGCTGTTAATAGGATCTTTCTTAATCTAGTAACGTCTTCGTTTTTTTCAGGAAAACTCTTGTTTTTCATAAAAGTTGTTTTAAAAATAGAACTATATTACTCCGCCAATTGCATGCTTTTCTTCGGCGAAAATGGCCGTAAATCGGTTCTTACTTCTTGCTTGCAAGGCTTTGTTGGTTGGCTGACCAACGTGAATGCAGTCAATAACTTTTTGTTATGAAGAAAATATTTTTAATTTTAAAATTTCCCATTTCGTCAAAAAATTATTTAGATAATATTTAAAGTAAAAGAAGTATTTTGTAATCATAGATATTCTATTTCATCGTTATTTATAATGAATTAATTTCTTTTTAAAGCGAAAAAGTTTATCACTCACGCACACAAATTTATACCATGGTTCATGATCTTTGGAGCGCATGCGTACATCCAAAATTTTTGGCGCTCGCTGACTCGCTGTAGACAGGCGCTAATTGTTTACCATCGAGGATTGCACTGTATTATTCCGCCAAAATTTAATACTATGTTTGCATCTAGAGGTACGTGTTTTATTATGGTTACATATTTTTTTTCGATTAGTCAATAAATGTGTTTATATATCTTATCTTTGATCTGTTTGCACTGCCAAGCCTAAACAAATTATTACTCATAATCGCCTGTAATTTTCAAAATATGCCTGTTTTTTAGTTCCATGTTTATGTATTGCTCGGTAACCTAGAAAATAATAATAATATATACTTTTGTTTTAATAATTAAGAGGGAGCTTTCTAGCAGCAAGCGCTGCAGATTATTCCGATAAACTTATTATGGACAGCAGTAAAGTATGCTTTTTGGATTACCAGTTTAATAGCTTAATCACAATTGCTTACATGCTGTTATTTCGCTGCTTATCAATAAAATTTGCACTTTTTTTTTCTTTTTCTAGCTATTCCTGAAATATTTTTTGCTTACATTTCGCCATAATACACAATTATTTTTATTTTTTATCTATAAAGTCTGCGATTTTTTGAAAACTATTTTGAATTGAGCGATAATTTTACAGCTTGTTAATAAAATACGGAATCATATTGCTGCTTATTGAGAAACTTTATTTTTCACAATACAAATAATTACTAAGAATAGAGTATTTTATTGCAAATTGATAAAATTATTTTTTTTTTTTTCCATCAAAGCTATTTCTCAAAATCCATGATAATTTTGTGGCCTGTTATTGAAATACAGAATCATTTGTATTTTCTGTATCTATCATCAAATTTTATGTTTAATAATATAAATAATTGCCAAAATTCATCATTATTTTGTTGCCTATCAATAAAATTTTTACTTTTTTTTTTTGTTCAGTTCTGTTTACCAAAATATGCAATAATTTTGTAATCTGTTATTAAAATGCACAAGCATTTTGCCGCTAACAGTTCAAGACAGGCATTATTTATGAAATCAAGCATAACAGAATTTTACGCCAAAATGCAGAACTAAATTTGCTTTTATAAAATAATTAGCTAGTTATTAGGAATGTACTGAATATTCAGTATATATATTCGATATTCGACCGTAATGCTGAATATGAAATTATTTGGCTAGATGAATCTAAAGATTGATTTTGAATTTTATACTATAAAATAAATAATGTAAAAAACTATCATCTGTTCAGATACAGTCAACCGTCGAGCAAAAGGTGTGCTTATTTAGTATTTTAAGAACAAAAGAAACTGTGAAAAGAGGAGGGGCATTTAACTGAGTAAAGGATTTTATGGTATTTTACGGTATATATAAAAAAGGTAAATACACTAAAACGTTATCTAAAACGTATTTGCATAATTAAATCTGCTATTTTGCCAATTATGGCCATATTATAAAATATTTTAATGTTCCCCTTTCATATGTAAATTTTATGTATCTTAAATTAAGTCTTAGAGCATAATTAATAACTTTTATATTCTCTAAGAATTATCTGAGGATGATAATTTCGCATCTAAAAAAGATGTTAAGAATAAAGTTATCAGTTTTGGTTTTAGTAATTCACTGTGCTGTAAGTATCAAAATGTAGCAATGAACCTAATTATGTATATACACTACAAAAGTTCTGCATGAAAGCGTGCTGTTTACCATTTAACTAAATTTTATGTTCAAAAGCCTTTTTTTTTTTAAATTTTAAGATGTGCAAATTTTCATATATGCTTCAATTATTCTTTCTTGCAACTACTTGGTATTAGGTGCTCGTCCAAGCACTCAGCAACTACTCGGTCAAAGTGCTATTTGGTGTAGCACTAATATCTAACAAAAGTTGTTTTTGTTAACAACAGTACTTAAATAAAGATTATATCTTTAAAATCGAGTTAACAAGGAGTGCACGTATTTTAGATAATGTTGCCATCTAGGACATTTTAGGAGATCAAACAAATATTATGTCCACCCCCGTTAAAAAAGGTGATACATGATACAAGTAAAAAAATAGTGAATTTGAGTTTATGTCATATGAAAAGCCCAGTGGCAGAAACGCCGCGACACGGCGACATAGTCGCGGACACAGAAAAACGGCTTGCAGACAGTTTTTGTCTGCACTAATAAAAAAAATTGACCCTAACTTTCAGCAACTCTTTGTCTGTACTACTAAAAAAAAATTTCCCACAACTTTAAGACAGTTTTTGTCTGCAGTCATAAAAAATTGTCTGCAATTTAGATATTTTTGCCCACGACAATGCGCTACTGATGTATGACGTCTTAGACGCTCTGTGGTAGGAACTCTTGAACTCCCTATAGGTGCCTTGGTAGGAACACACAAAACAGTGCTTAACAAGGGCGACCTCTAGGAGCCTAGATCTCCCTTGATAGGCAGTGTTATGCATGTATTCTTTTTCTCCTGTTACCTGTTACTGAGATTCTACGGGAATGTAGGAAAGTGCTAATTTCATTTAAAACTGCTCCAAAACTTCTCCTCCACTTCAAAATTCACTTATAAAAATTTCTGTATCAAAACTAAAATTAATACTACTTTTATTATTTATAATTATTTATATTGTGTTGTGTCAAACATTGCTATGAAATATTTAATTGAATGAGTTAAACTTATTATTTTATAATTGTTTATACTATATTATTTTGTAGTAAAATTGTATTGTGTATTGTTGCACGAGATCACCACTGTTGTTAACCCCCCCCCCCCCTCCTCCCAAATTGCCGCTTTCAGCTTTCAGGCTTTTTGAGTACAGATTATGAAATTTTAAAAACCTGTCGCAGACAGCTACAAAATTTTATGTCACTGGGATGAAAAGTGTCCCACCTAAGCTATATCATGCAGTTTATCCACCTGAGTGAGAGGCATTTTTGTTAGTTTTATTGTAAGCTAGTCAATGCTTTATTGTTATCTTTAAGTTGATTTTTCTCAAAGATTATTTTTTATTGCTGGGGTGCAACATAATGTTGTCATCTAAGAAAGTTTAAGTATTTATTGAGGAATCTAACAGTTAATAACTTTCTTTGCTGTGAGCTCAGCATCATGCCACTGTGTATTGTAATATTTTCTAGTAATTTTCTACATTTAAATCAATCACCATTTCTGAAAAGGAATTTTTTATGTTAATTTCTCATAATTAAAAAAGTAAAATATTACTAAATGTAAATGGTACTATTTAAATAGTTCGAAAAAAATTAGGAAGTTGACAGCTGATTGTCAGTAATTAGCTGGCCAAATATTCGGCATTCGGCCAAAATCATTAAATAAACAGATTAACCATGAAAAGTGTCTAAAACTGATTATTTTCGTAGAGCTAAAGTTTTAATTAATACAGACATGGTACAATCTTACAGAAAAAAAGGCTGAACTTTTCCCGATCCCCCCCCCCCCCCTCAAAAGTGGTATCAGGCAACTGACACAATATAAATTTTTCAATAATAAAAATAATGTTAAATTTGATTGCATACATGCACACACAATAAACAAATCAGAAATCAATCTCATATTGAATATCATATTAATTATAATTAAAATAGTTGTAAGTGCTTAAAAAACAGACAAACTTATTACGTATACTTGAAAATAAGTTTATTCTGTAGAAGCATTGTTTGCTGGGGCAATTGATTAGCAGAATAATGTAGTTCTAGTTTATTAGGAAAATGCAGTTGAAGAGCTATTTCTTTTTCATTTTCTCAAAGTTTGAATTTGACATTTCTTGAAAGCCAATCACATAGAAATAGCTAATAATATATTGCACAAATTCAGGCTGACCCCCCCCCCTACACATGTCCAAAAAGTTTTAATGCAGATTTGCATTGATCCCAAGAATAATAATTTTCAAGCTTAAAAAGGCTGAAAAGTAACATGTCTGTTAATATCTTTACTTTTTCTTTTCCTCTTGAATTTCATTCTGTACACCACTGAAAACAGAAAACTCTCTTGCGGTAAACATTGCAAAAAGAGCCATTCTGCCACTTTTTTCTTTTTAACTGTGGTATGCTTATGCATGCAAGAACATAGCAGCGCCGGATCTAGGGGGGGGGGGGGGCTAGGCTAAAAGTACTGACATTCATAATTGAATATTACAATTGGAAATTTTTCATTGATATGGAATAACACCTTGAAAAATCTTAGCCCCCCCCCCCCCAAAAAAAAAAAAAAAAAAAAAGTTTTAGATCTGCCACTGGAACATAGTGCATGAATAAGTTGTCTGCATTTTCTTTTTTGTTTAGAAACAGAATTTACTATTAATTAAAGTTAATTAAATTACATTTAGTTTAAATTAATATTTTGTATTTTAGAAGATTAATTTCTCAAGTAAATGTTTGAATATTGAAGTGTGGAACTTTAAAACAGGCATATTCGAAAAATAGAGGTTACAAGTGATTTGTTTATACTTGAAGATATTTTTGTTTTAGCCAACAGATCAACAGACATTTATTTACTTTTCGGAAATATGAATAACTACATTTTAGAAAATAAAACTATAAAACACTTGCCTCTAAATCATAGTAATGGAAGTGTATATTTGTAATTTATTTTCCTTGTAGCTGCAAATCTTATGCATTTCATGAATTGCTAATAGAATAGGGATAATTTTGGATTTGGGTATGAATTATATTTCATGAAATAAAATGAAAACTAATAATTTCATATGCCTACAAGAATTCACATTTATATACATCATCATTACCTATAATTATATACTGAAAATATATTAGCAACATTGAAATTGACACAAAAAATATTTTAGTTTTTGAAGATGGCAATTCAATCAAAACAAGTACTTTCAAACAGTGCTGCTAATTAACATGCTGCTATATATTTTCCAAATTTAGGTATATACTGCACATTATATATGTTTACTTTAACATTTTATCGAATTGAAACATTTGGGGAGCAAATGTTCAAATCAAGTTTTTTCTTAAAAAAAAAAAAAAAAGTTATTTTTTTAATTTATTAGTTTTTTTTTTTTTTTGGTCTGAAAAATTGTATCTAAAGGTGAAAACATGGTTTGAATGTTTGCTCCTCGTTTATGTTTTAATAGTTTTAATGTAATTAATGATTTTAAAACATGGGGTACTTTGGGTCAGGGTTGTTCGGTTTTTTCCATAGTGGAAAAAACCTGGTTAAAATCGCCCCGGACAAAATACCATTTTGTCCACTATTAATTATTTGCGAGTCCTAAATTAAAAATTACCTTTATTCTTTCCATATATATAAAACCATATATATATATATGTTCCATATATATATATGTATGTGAGAGCTTGTGAAATACGGTAGCCATTGGGGACCAATATTTTTTAAAACTAGTAATAATGTTTTCAACTTTAAGGATTTTTTTTTTTTTTATATATATATATATTGGTGAAAGAATTGGTCCCGAAATCGGGCTCTAATTCTACTTTCGCTGTTTTGCCCTCACCACTTTTTGAGACACTGTGTTGAATTAGGGAATTTACATATCTCCGTGCATGTTTCACAACTCTGTGTTAAATTATTGCACCGTTTTAGGGAATTGGTTTACACTGCTCCTGTCTGTGCATGCTATCGATCTGGTGCTGAATTTTTGTACCTGTGTAATGATGTACCATTGCCGATGGTGTATTAATTTAGTGAAAATAATAAAACCAGTTTCATGATGTTAAATTTAAACAAGTGTTTCCTGATGTAAAAAATAAATCATTCCAGCCTAATAAATAATTGATTTTTAGTTGGTATAATAATTGGTATGTAGAATCTTAATTTCTATATTCCAGGGGTGCAGAAAATGTTCAGACCTCTGAAATTTTCCCAAAAATAACGCATCAACCTATTATCAGAAAGTTTTTTTTTTTTTTTTTTTTTTTTTTTTTGGGGGGGGGGGGGGGTAACGGGTATTTAAAGGGAATACACTTGTAAAAGAAGAATACAGCTGTTAATTTGTAGTTTAATATTCGAAAATTTGTTTTTTCAGTAATTTTTTCTTACTTCCGTTTTCATTTTTATTTTATTATAAGATAATAATTATTCAAAATTTCCCCAGACAGCCAGAATTTCCCCCGAACATCGTTCGCACGTTCGGACATATTCTGCACCCCTGCTATATTCAAGTAAATTTTGAAACGGAATAAAAAGAAAGAAAGAAAATGTTGGAGAATATTTTTTTATGGGCTACCATAATTTTTTGTTGGCGACCATATTTTTTAATAAATTCCTGAACCCTGTGCAGGGTTTAAACTGCCATAAGTTTTTTTAGCATTTTGCTAAAAAATGTTGGTCAGAATTTCACTAAAAAGCTAAAACTGGATAACTATATAAAATATCTCTATATAATAACTCAGATTTTTTTTTTTTTTGTAATATTTGCAGGCAAAAACTACGAAAGAACTGAAATTTTTGGGAATCATTATTTGTATAGTAATTTGGATTTATTTTTAATGATTGAATTTAAATGCAAAAATATTTAAAAGTATGTCAGAATTTGCTTCATAGAAGCATTCTTAGCACTAGTATTTCACGATTATCTACCACTACACTTTATTTAATTTTTAAATTGCTTTTTCATTTTACATGTATGATATGAGTACCTCTTTTTCTATTGTTGAAATCAAAACATAGTTTTCCTGATTCATATTTTTAAAGTCACAAATATGGATGCTTGGTTAAAATCATCAATGAACAAAAGGAATAGAAAACAAAACTGAGGATAACAAAGCTAACAAGGAACACCGTGTCTGGCTGTGATTTTAATGAAACTTTAATTTCTGATAGAGGGCATGTACCAAATATTTTTTATCACAGAAATTTTTGCTATCATCCATGTTTTCTCTATTTATTGAATTTTTAAAATGTTAAAAACCACATCAGCCACATATCAACAGTAAGCTCCGCCTTTGGGTGTGACTTAAAAATACTAAATGATTTTGCGCTTTCATGTTTAAGTTACAAATGAAAATTTATAGTAGTACTGAAAATTATTTCAACTGAATTATTCATTTGAGTATTCACTTGCTGAATAAATACAAATTTTTCGCATATTTTTGAGTAAAATTTGATAGCATATCAAATATGAAAGAAACGCCTCTCTCTCATTGAAATCCGAGCCGGACGCTTGGGTGATGTTCCTTGTAAGTAAAAGAAATCAATGGTATCCAAAGAATTAATTAACTTTCGAAAAAGCTAAAATAGCGCTTGCCTATTTTCGCTAAAATGCTAAAGTAATTTTTTTGCCAGGTTAAACCTGTGTATGTAAATAAAATCAATTTAAATATTTCAAAATAGACATAAATGATTGAAATAGGCATGCAAAGTTAACAATATTTAATAAATAAATATATCTATTTCTAAGGGTGAATTGGGTGCAAAAGTATAGTTTATAGTTTCAATTTTAATTCCCCTCCTTTCCCCCCCCCTGCTTTCAACTACATTATCATCTCCTCCCTCATAGTCGTAAACACCTTTCAAAAATTTGTTATTAAGCATGATGAAATGAATGATTCACATATATTTCATGGAATTTTTTACTTTCTGAAAATACATAGGTAAGGAAAGTATTGTAATTATAACAAAAATTTGACGTGGAGTTGGTGTATCTACATGTTTGAAGTTCCATGAGTTCATTTTTGCTATTTTACGATAATGTATGTACATATCTGAGTAGAGTGAACACAATATTGTCTAAATGCTTTGTTCAAATGAGCTAAAAGTTGGTGCATATGTTATAGGTTATCGTAGTACAAACTGTATACATCTTGGAGAATCTAGCACAATTTTATTTATTTATTTATTACCAGGACACAAAGATAAATTCTTTATCATTATAGTCTATGGGCTCAAATAATTTAAAGTGTGATAGCATCTGAATTCCTTATTCAATTCAGCATAAACTTTTATATACATGTTATCAGTCACTGTTGAATGAATCGTATAGATATATTTTGCTGAATCTAGCATTTATAGTTTTTTTTACAGGGAAATAATGAAAAATTCTGTAATATTATGGCCTATAGTCTGAATTTATTTAAAATGTGATGGCGTCTAAAGCCTCATTTGATTGAGCTTTGAATTCATATACAAATTATAAGTATATGTCACACAAACTATACTATACATTTTGGTGAATCTAACACTATTAGTTCTTTTACAGATATACACAAAATAATTCGGATGCATTCCATTCCATTAAACAATATATTATTTGTGAGCAAATAATCAAATAATTTTCTTGATTGTTTATTTAATGACTTCTCTTACGTTATTTTATTTAAACAACAGTGAATTACTTTCATGTTCAGAAAGTCGACTGGAGTCACTCAACATTTTTATTATTTCTCTTTAAGTTTCTGCATATTTATCAAATTGATTATATATATATATATATATATATATATACAGTCATACACACACATGTCACATTTATATTATTAAAGACATTACTTTTGTGAAAAATAAATAAATAACTTTTCTATGTGGAAGTAAAATTTAATTTTGTATTTTTTTCATCTGGAATTTCTATTACCAAGTAATAATTTTTTTTTACAAAATTAAAATAAGAAATATATTCAGAAAATTCAAAGTCGTTAAATTAGTACCCATTTTCCAAAAATAGATTTTTTAAATTTTTAGTATTTCATTTTGTGGTTAAAAAAAGCAATTTGTGTGAAAATTTGCACTTTTGAACGAAAAAAATATATAAAAATTTTTAAAAATCAATTTCTTCGAAAATGAGTACCAATTTAATGGTTGTGAATTTTCTGAAAGTGAAAACAGAATTTAAAAACTACATTTGGTAATGAGTAATCTCTATATATAAAAAAAAAAAATTACTGTCGCTGGCGTCAAATTTTTTTTGTCTGCGACAGCATCTTCTCGCGGAGGGCAGGGTCTTTCGCATCATGAGGGGTATCAATGTGTTCCGAATACTTCAAGGAAGACATTTCAGCTGCTTAGAAATTTCTATCATTTTAATTAAAGAAGTTATTAGCTATAAACGACAAATTTATGAAAGTACTCTATTTGCCACCTTGAAAAAAATTTCTCCCAGTGACGTTGGTCTTCTGTCATGAAGTCATTTTACACGGGAAAAATAAAATACGATCAATGGTTGTAGGTAGGTAGGTTGGATTTAACATCGCCCAAGTACTGCGCTATGGGTAATTGGTGACTGTCTGGGAAGCACTTCTAGGGATGTTCCAGAGACATCACAATTTTGATCCTCCATGGAGGAGATTCCCCAGACGTATATATTTGATGGGAACATGGAGGACTTTGTGGCCATGACAGATTTTATGTGCACCAGACACCATTAGTGCACACGACGGTCTTTGACCGGCTCAAGTATCGAATCAGCAATCTTCCAATTATGAGCTCGGTGCTTTATGGACTGGCTATACCACTGCTCGGAACCATGGTTGTAAAAAATAAATGTCAGTGTTGCTATTAATAACTTTTTTTCTCTACTTTTAGAAAGTAAATTTTCTTACATGGGAAAATTAAAATATCCATGGTTGTGGGTAGGTAGGTAGTTAGATAGGTTGGATATGACATTGGCCATTACTGCACTATGGATAATTGATGACGATCTGGGGCACACCCCTAGGTATGTTTCGGAGACATGCCATCACATTTTTGATCCTACACGGAAGAGATGGCTCCCCCGCTTCGGTGACCCAAAAAGGTATAGTTTTGATGGCAATATGGAGGATATTGTCGCCACAACAGATTTTACGTGCACCAGCCACCATTAGTGTACAAAACGGTCTTTGGCCAGCTCGAGTACCGAACCCGCAATCTTCCAATTACAAGGTTGGCGTGCTATCGACTGGGGTGCTGCGGTCCTGATCTATAGTTAAAAAACAAAGGTGATATACTAAAGCTATAATAGAAAATAGTCTAGATATTACGGATTTCTTTCTATTAAAAAAAAAAAAAAAAAAACTGATTTTAAGCATGATTTTTATAAAAATAAAATAATGTGCTATTAAATATTACATATTTCAAAATTTTCTGCTTTTGTCTTGTATTATGCACTATTAACATTCCTATTCAGTGAAAGGAAAGCAGCGGATAGGCGGGCAGAGCTCTGCATGTGTTAACAAGTAAAGTGAGTCGGGGGAAGGCGAAGCCTCCCTCAGGGGTTGGTGAGCGGAGCGAGCGGGGGGCAGAGCCCCCTAGTTATGTCTATAGATCTTCCCATAAGATAGGCCATAGCTGTTGCCAAGATTAGGTATTGTCCTCTCTTAAGAATAACTTCTTCACATTCTACATCATTATCACTTAAATTAGCATCAGACAATTTGTTTTTAATTAGTTAATAGATTGTGAATAACTCCAAAGTCATGATATAATATCAAAGTTCACATACTCATCAAAATTTATATTTAGAATGATAAAATAATGACCAGTCAAGAAATTTTGTGAATTTTAGAAAAGTTTAAAAGACATAACTAATATTGTGTGACTTATAAACAAAGAAATTTTTCATTCAAATGAATAGGAATGAATCAGGACTTCACTAAAAGGTCGTATAAATGTCAAAGATGTATAAATTGGGTTTTTTTGTAATGGAAATTCTGTGATTACGATAACTTGACATAATACTCAAAATTGAATTGAACCAAAGTTATACAGCAAACTTATCGTACAAATATCTTAGATGAGTTCGTTAACTAAGTTGCTCTGCAGTTTGTTTTCAAGTGGCAGCTACGTGAAAATTTCAAATCCACATTTTGAATTTTGATGTTTACATTAACCACATAAAGGTCTCAACCAAGTATTTATTAATGAATTTTATCTGCCATTTTTAACAAAATGACCAATATCTTTAGTACGGCCATTTCAAATCAGGATACCACTTGTAAATTTATCATCAGAATACCTTTTGAAATACTGAATCAGTTCAAGTTGGACAGTGAACTTATCACACCAATATCTTGGATGAATTTTGTACCAATATTTAGTTTCCAAGTTGCAGCCGCTTGAAATCAGGCTGCTACTTGAAAATGCGCCACCATAGTAACTTTTAGAATACTAAACTGGTTCAAATGAAAGTTGGGAAGTGAACTTACAATTCAAATATCTTGGATAAGTTTGCTAGGCAACTTGCTCCACCATTTTGTTTCCAAGTGGCGGCCACTTAAATTTTTTTTTATTACAATAACTTTTGTAATACTGAATCAGTTAGAATCACGTTTGCACAGTTGACATATCATTCAAGTACCTTTGATAAGTTCACTGGGCATCTCAGTCACTCTGTCCTTTTGTTTCAAAATGGTGGCCACTTGAAAATTATCACAATAACCCTTGAACCGATTTGCTTAAAACTCCATATATACATAGCCCTCATTAATAAATCCATCAAATTCATTAATAAAATGTAGCTGCCATTTTGAAAAAATGGTGGCAACTTCTTAAGAAAAGATAAATCAACCTAACCTTCCTATGAGCCGGAAGGACTTGTTTTAATTTTTTGATCAATAACCTCTAAAAAGTAATGATATCAGTACAAAAACCCTTAACGGGTTAAAAGTTTGTGACGCAGCTACTTTATCGCTATAAAATTTTGAAATATGGGTCTTAAAAATAATGATATAAATTTTAAGTGACGCTTTACTATTAGTTAAAATATACGTAGATTTTCTTATTTGATCATTTGCTTTTTTCTTTTATTTATATTTACAATGCAAACATAATATTTTTAACTTCAAGATAAGACAAATATATTAAATATACTCACTGATACTTTTTCATTTGCACTTCAATTTCAAAATAACAGTTTTAAAAGGAATGATATAAAAATTCCAGTGACTCCTCGGTGTCATTTTAAAAGATTTGTTTTTAGATTCCATTAAAATTACCTTTGTTTTGTCTATTAAAGTATATTTACACATTGAAACAGTGCTTTTAATTTTCAAATATACTGTCAAATAATCACACTTTCACTGAGTTTGCATTATAAATTGAAATTATTTATTTCAATAAATTGGTTTGTCTTTTGCGTCACGCTATCCCAAACTGTGAATAAAATTTATGTAAATGTTACTTTGTATCATAGTATACAACTAAGTGAAAATTTGTGCAAAGAGATAGTGTGATGCAAAGAATACATTTGCACAAATTTTGTTTGCAGTTTTGGATAGCGTGACGCAAAAGACAAATCAATTTATTGAAATAAATAATTTCAATTTATAATGCAAACTCAGTGAAAGTGTGATTATTTGACAGTATATTTGAAAATTAAAAGCACTGTTTCAATGTGTAAATATACTTTAATAGACAAAACAAAGGTAATTTTAATGGAATCTAAAAACAAATCTTTTAAAATGACACCGAGGAGTCACTGGAATTTTTATATCATTCCTTTTAAAACTGTTATTTTGAAATTGAAGTGCAAATGAAAAAGTATCAGTGAGTATATTTAATATATTTGTCTTATCTTGAAGTTAAAAATATTATGTTTGCATTGTAAATATAAATAAAAGAAAAAAGCAAATGATCAAATAAGAAAATCTACGTATATTTTAACTAATAGTAAAGCGTCACTTAAAATTTATATCATTATTTTTAAGACCCATATTTCAAAATTTTATAGCGATAAAGTAGCTGCGTCACAAACTTTTAACCCGTTAAGGGTTTTTGTACTGATATATATATACATATATATATATTACCCATAAATAAATAAATCCCCCTTCACAAGAATGATTTTTTCGTAAACCAGGTTTAATTCTATCAATTCATTCAATAGTTATGAATTTTTTAAATGTCTACAGACTTATGGGAAACCCTGTATATATATTACAATGATTGGTTAAATAAAATCCCCATTGCGTACATTTCTATGAAATTTTGTCCTATACTATCACATTAAAGTTTATAACAAACAAAACAACAGTGCAGCCTGTTATGTATCAAAAGCCTATCATCACCAACTTAAGTCAATGTCCAATCAAATACAAATTTATACTGAATTTCGTCCATTCGTCCGTGAGATACAGTGTGCATAACATTTTTGTTACACGCACACAGATACTTTCTAAAAATGACCAAATCGTGTTCAGGACATCTTTACTCAATATAAAAATTATAGTATATGTATGTATAATGCGGTGTTTTAATTTTAAATTTATACAAGTTTTTTTAACTGCTACATGTTTTTAGAAAAAGTAATTTTTACTTTATCTTACCCATATCTATATGGTGTCAAATATTCTAAACTGAGTTTTTGTTACACATATTTTTTTTTTTTTTTTTTTTTTTTGAGGGGGGGAGGGGGTCCTGAATTCGAAAAGCAGCTTTTTAGTGTTTAACCTGTGTGTATGTCTGTCTGTTATAAGAATATCTTAAGAACAAATGGTAGCAGAAATTTTAAACTCGTTATTCTAAATCTGTATCATCTAGGGGTGCTATATTAAACTTTTCGTTGAGATCGAACTAATGGCTCATGCACAGGGATATCCAAGAAAATTTAAATACATTACGTCAATGGGCGAAAATTTTGGTACGTACAATTTAGAATCTATGGACTACACTTAACAAAATGAAATGACATATTTTTTTTGTATGCATAAAAGCATGTTCCGTGCAGAATATATAGTATATGAAAATAATTTGCCATTCTTTTACAGGGCTACCCAAAAGAGCTTATAATGGAACTATACTTAGAAATATCAGGAAAACTTTCCAGGGATGACAATTAATTCATCATACGTGCACTCTAAATAAAGTTTTTTTTTTTTTTAATTAAATTTTAAGTGCATGCTTTTTGTATAAATAAACGCTTTGAGGTTCCCTGAATACTAAAGTCAAGTTTTTAACGGTTTATCCTTGTGTATGTCTGTAACCAGTGTAATTTAATAACAAATAATTTCAACCAATTCAAATGTTGTGTTTTGAAGTTCAAATGAGTTTGCTACTTGAAAATCAAGGTTGTTACATTTCAAGAAGCCGTGCTAATGAAAGTTGTCTGAACTGAACAATTCGGAGTGAGCTTTTAAATTTAATAACAGCTTTGAATTCCATTTAAATGTAAATACTATATTTAAACGGAGGGTTGACCCCCCCACAGAATATTTGTCAAATAAAACTGTTCCTAAACCCAATTTGAATTCTTTTTAATGTAGGTTTATATACAATACATGTTATCTTGCCCTTTAATCTGCAATCGGTTTTTGTAGTATTGAAATGCAGAGTAACAGAATGTCGTCTGAGTGCCACACCAGATAATTTATATAATATAGAAGACACTGTGCAACCTCTTCTATGGAGACGGGGGGGGGGGGAAGAACTCACATATCTTGTGATTTCTTTTTTTTTTGGGGGGGGGGGCGGGTGAGGGTATTAAGGGGAATTGGCAGCTTTTATTTGGCACACTGAAGGCTTCTTATAAAAGCTTATATTTCCATTTAATATTTATAAATTGAACTATATTGGGTTTGTTCAATAAGATATATACTTAGGTGACAATTCTTATGGTTTTTGATACATTTTTTACAGATTTAAAATCTTTAAATTACGTTTTCTCAATTTGTATTTTTTCATGAATTTGTGATATTCAAAATGATGAAACTTTTACAGATAATTAATGAAAGAATAATTTTTCGGGATGTTTAAAATAACCTACTTAAAAGAATTGGCAATGGATTTTTAAATTTATTAATTAGTTTTTGAGGGAAAAAAAAAATAATACATGCCTATGTAAAAAGTTTGAAGAAAAAAGAAAAAAAAAAAATATTTTTGTTATATATATATTTATTTATATTGTTAACATTTTTTCTTTTAAAGATATTGTAGAATCCATCCCTAATTCTTTAAAATAGGTTCTGTTAAACATAAAAAAAAAAAAAAAAAAAAAAAAAAAAAATTATTGTCTTTTCTTAAATATCCGTACAAGTTTTATCAGCATTTTGAAGATCAGGAGCTCAGGAAAAAATGAAAACTGAGAAAACACATTATTTAAAGATTTCAAATTTGTAAAAAAAAAAAAAAAAAAAAAAAAATCTATCAAAAATCATAAGAATTGTTGCCTTAATGTATATATTTTATTGAAATAAACCTAATAGAATTCAATTTATAAGTATTAAATGAAAATATAAGCTTTTATAATAAAACCTTCAGTTGTGCAAGTCCCCTTAAATGTTTTGCTATTTTGAAACTACCCTTATACCGCCTTTCTTTCTAAGATTGTATCAACATTCTGGTCGGTCTTTTTGAGAAAAAAGTATATCATATGTTTAGAAAAATATACAATGTACAAGGGGAAAGGTATATTAAACAATATACAAATATTTTTTAAAATATTGTAAAATACGCAATATACAAAAGTATTGTATAGTGACATTACTGTATTATATATAAGTATATAATATACTGTCCATCTCTGTTTTTATGCATATAGAAAAGAGTAAAAAAAAAAAAAAAAAATGAAATTGGAATAGCATTTTAAAATTAGTAGTAAAAATTAAATATTTTTAATATAAAAAATGTTTTTTTAAATGTTTTTTTAATTACTGTAATGTATTTAAATTCATTTATATGCCCCTGCACATGAACTATTTGTTCGATCTTAGAAAAAACTTTAGTAATATCACCATACGCCATGTGATATAGATTTAAAATGTTGAATTTGGAATTATTGTTAAAATATTTTTTTATTCATTTTGATAACTGACATGCAGACAGACTTATAAAATATTTTTATTAAAATTTCCCGGTATGGAAAAAGTGCTAAAGTTAGCAACTATCACACGCCATCCTTTAAAGACCTGGTTTTCGGGTTCAGGGCAACTCAAAACGTGTAATGAAAGCAAAAACTCAGTTTTAAAAATTTTATCCATAAGTAATACTTTATCCACAATATAAGAAAAGGTACAAAATAATAATAATAATAATAATAAATAATATGTAATAATAATCAGATGGGGAGAAAGAAATAAAATCAGAAAGAAAGAAAGAAATGCATATTTCAAATTTTTATTTAAAAAATTTAGAATTTTTTCCACTTCTTCTTCTTCTTCTTCTTTTATATATATATAAGTTTTAGCTACAGAATTTTGAAAATAAAATCTTACAATTAAAAAAAAATTAACTTCTTTTCTTTTGTTTTTAAGTATAACATAAAATCATAAATCCACTTGTAGTAAAAGCTTATAAGTTCAAATCTCACATCTCTCAAATACTGAATTTTGAAATGTATAAAATAAAAAGTGTTCATGATTATTATTATTATTATTAAGTGAAGTGTTTTGTTGTGAAAATTTTGAATTGTGTGGCGCCATCTATATGCAATATCTGATAATATTTTCTAGAAAACTCTGGCAGGTTTACCTTCTTTTTTATCAAACATTGCGTCAGTATTTCTGATTCATTCATGATTACGTCGAAAAACGTCTTCTTGCATTAATTTTATTGGTCAGTACGTCACAGGGAGCCGAGTGCATTTATCATCTGATTGGTTGATTCTATGTTCCGTGTGTAAATTTTGCGCCCGGTTCACCATAGACTGCTTGCGTTTTTGCGCTCGAAACTCTGAATTTTGGACTCGCACCTTTCGATTAATAATATAAAAACAGGGAGGAGGAGCTTATGAGACCATACGATTTTTTCATTCGACTTCTGAATACCTGACGTTATTTGAGCTATCAGCTGTTGGAGTTTATACTATTGGACAAGCGCCAGTTTTCTTATCTTGGTAAGTTACTTTTTATTTTTTGTTACCATTCATTTTATTTCTTTTCTATATTCAAATATTGGATAATAAACATCGTTAAAAAATATATCGTAGTTTCCATGAAAATTTCGAAGTACTTTTTATTACTGTTATTTTTTCTAACTTTGGAATAATAAGTTCGAAAAATATTATACAATTTTATTTTATTTAAAATATTTGAATATTTTTCTCGAGTTTTTCTTGTTTTTGATTTGAATAAATACACTGAATCGAATTCGCACATTTTTTCAGTGATGATTTTTAAAACTAGAATTAATTTTGAATAATTTACTTAGTTGTTTGTCGGAAAAAATATTTCTTTGCCTAGTATAAATTATAAAAAAATAAATAAGCTATAGCATAAGTGTTTCAATTTTATACTTATTATTGAAAATATTAAATTAACCTTTTGTATGAGTGGCATTATGTATAGTATGCATTAAAATTAAATATTTTTATACTAATGAATAATCACTTCTTATGAATGTATTCCCCCCCCCCCCTCTGACATTTATTGCACTTAAATCACACTATTTCTGCTGAAAATCTTTCTAATGCTGTATGTTTGCTAACAGCTTTAGTTTAATTTTAATAATTTAATATATTGAGATAAAATCTTAGTGAAGAAAATAAATTATTTTAGTTTAAAGAAAAATAAATAAAATTCTAAAAACTGTGCGAAAATTTACAAAAAATTCTTTTTCATGGTGTTATTATTTTTAAATATTGGGGATTGTTATAAGCAGCCTAAAAAATAAAAAAAACTTTTTATTTTTACCATTTAAGATAATTGCTAAAATTAATAATCTCAACAAATTCGTAATTAAAATTAGTGCTTATGATTTTTTTTTATTTAAAATAATTTTTATAATACATTTTTATTTAATAACTTTTTTTTTACTCCCCCCCGCCTTCCTCCCACTTAAGGTAATTTCTGAAATTAATAATCTCAAGAAATTCGTAATTAAAATTACTGCAAATGATTTTTTTCTTTAAAATAATTTTTTTAATATATTTTTATTTAATACACCCCTTTTTTTACTTCCCCCCACTTAAGATTATTTCTAAAATTAATAATCTCAACAAATTCGCTATCAAAATTACTGCTTATGATTTTTTTTTTTAAATAATTTTTATAATATATTTTTATTTAATAAACGTTTGCTTATTTTCATGTAATAATTACGTTAATGATTCCCCCATCCCCCCCCCTCAAAAATTTCAACAAGTAGAATTACGCACAATTACTTACTAAATGACGCCAAATTATTTTGGAATACACAAGTTTCAGTATAAAAAAAAAAAAAAAATATTAAGCTATGATATCAAAATATAAATCGTATAAGTGATATAAGTATATCTACGGATACATGCAATTTTATTAAATGGCCAATAAGAGTCAATCTACAGAGAACGATTTAGTAGAAGTGAAGGAAAAGCAAGAGAGAGGGGGGGGGGAAGAAAAAAAGTGGAGGGATTTATTTATTTTGTTTATTTATGTTTTTCTTATTTTATTTTCCTATCATCATCCCCTCCTTGTGCCTTGTGGTATTTTTATGTACATGCTTTTCATTTTAAATACTTATATTTTTAGGAATTAATTTCAATATTAATCATATTTGATCAAATAATTAATAATAATAATAATAATGTAGTAGTATTAATAATTATTAAAATTACTGCATACTAATTAAATGATTAAAGCATTTTTCTTTTTATCTTTATCTTTTCCCTCATCCCACCCCGGTTTTAAAGCGAAAATATCGGTATTGTTTTTACCGATTTTAAACTGGTTGTAAAATTATATTTTGTAAAATTAACTTTTATCCTAAAATTTAATTAACCAAGCTCAATGAATTTTAATGACTAGTTTATTAACCTTTTTTTTTTTTTTTTTTCAATTTAATTGTAGAAAGCTTTAGCGTTCTTATGACTACAAAAAGAAATGTAAATGTATAGATTCGCATTTTTTAATTCTCATGGTCTTAAAACATTATTATCTATCACTAGGTGTATGTGTTGTTGAAACATGAATGATGACTTTTTGTTAAAACTCAAAAAGTTTTGGTATCTCTATTTATGTACTGGTATAAAGTTCACAAAAATCATTCAATTGACTTGATATTTTGTACATAAATTTATGAGTTAAATAGAAGTAGTTGTATAGTTTTTAATGTTATACAGAGATCGTTAACAAAATTTCGAAGGCGTATGGTGTCTATTTTCTTATATATTATAACTTCTTATATTATAGACTATTAGCTTTTTCTTATATTAACCATAGCTTTTGTCATATTATAACCCTCTTCTTTTAAATATATTTTAACATTATTACCTTAAATTCAATATAATAATAATATTAAGTAGTTTACTGAATTTCAAAATGTAGGCATTTTTTTTTTTTTTTTTTTTTTTTAAGTAACAGATAAACTTTGACCGGGGGCATGTCTTTGTGTGCAAAATATTCCATTTTTGATGAACGCGTGTATGTGTAGAGGGCAGAAAGTGCTGAAAGTAAGTTCTGATTACTGTAATCCGCACCCATGTAGAATTTATTGGCCTATCCATTCAGTTTTCCGTGGTTTTCTCCGAAACTCACGTAAATATAGCAATAACTTACACTGGGATTCATTAGAAAGACCCCCCCTTCCCCTCCACACACACACACAAAGGGCATAATCTCGCTGTCAGCGTTGCTGTAAATTTTTTTTTTCAAACATATACTATGTAAGGAAGTAATAATCACTAACATTAGATTGTTTCGGTTTTAAGCACGTTATAGCCATAATTTCGTTTTCCAAGAATTATTTTATGTACTGGATGGGATGTATCATTCAGTTGAGCATCATTTCTGAGTGGAAAAGTCTGTTAATATTATAAATTTCCACTTGTTTCCGAGCAGGAAAGACCAAATCTTAAATTAATTTTCGATTTTATCTATGTCTAATACCCCCCCCCCCCCCCCCTTTTTTTTTTTAAAATCTAAAGCCGGCATTAATTATTTAGATGTCATTGCATTTAAATATTTAAATGTATAAGTTAAATACAAAATTCCCTTTTCGAAGCTTGAATTTCATCTCTATGCACATTCAGAAATATAGTCTCGTCTCACTTACTCCCCCCCCCCCACACACACAAGTGATTGCATCATAATTGAAGGTTAACATCAGTTATATGCCATATGGTGAGCAGCGGTCAGTTGAAGTCAATAAAAAAATAAAATCATCTGCTCCTAATAATAAATGCCGAAAGAAAGACAGTTTTGTGCAGACATGAGTATACTAGAGTATAGTAAAGGAAAATGAAAGGAAAGGAAAAGAAAGAAAGAAAGAAAAAGGGGTATCTGGAGTTTTTCATTCTCTTACAGTGCATAAATTTTATTTGCTAAATTACCTATGTGTATTCCCGTGTATATTCACTCGGGTAAATACATCCATAAGAGAGTAAAATGGCCGTCTTTTCCTGATTAAAAAAGGTATCACTTTTCCCCTCTCAATGATCAATCTATGTCTTATTACTATATCTATGCATTGTACAAATATGTTAACTTAAGACCTTAAGAGAGAAATAGTAAAACACCCTTTTATATATAATTTTCACTATTGTTTATGTACTGAATCATTTCAAATTCAGATTTGCTTAAATATCTGCTAACTATAAAATTTTCGGAAAGTCAACTAGAGTCATTCTAGATTTTTCTTTTTTTAACAATCCCTGTAAAGAATATTTTCTAAAATTAAATTTTGGAAGAAAATAATCTTGCTACTTTTCGCCACAATCATTCTCTGGACTTTGATTTCCTTGGCTTTACTTTTCTTATCCTTTCAGAATCTGTAAACAAATTTGAGCGATAAGCGCTGCGTTTTATTATCTGAGTGAACTTGAACGGGCATTACATTTAATCGCAATTATTATATTAGCTTTAGTTTTGTATAAAATATTTTGTAACAGAAAAATATTAGTATAAATATTCAGTTGAGCTTTGATGTTAGCGTGAACACAGTGAGTAAATTCTCGAAAAAAGATGATAAAAACTAGATTAAATCTAAAATAACATAAATATTTGACGGTTAACGGAATCTTGCATTTTTGACAATAAGGATAAGGCCTCTTTCTCCTATTTAAACTATTGTACGTTATTACGCATATATTTTAAACTATTAGCACAGTTAGTTATTTCTCAGGAATAAATAATAATAATAATTCACGTAGCGTAATTTAATAATCTGGTGTCCCATTCACAGTACTTTCTCGACGACATCCAAGGCCCATATGGGACAATTTGTTTTTACTATTACTCATTATCTAATGCATTTTTTTTTTTTTTTTTTTTTTTTTTTTTTTTAATCCCGTTTTCACATTCAGACCTTTCATATCCGTTAAATTAGTATTCGTTTTCGAAAAATTAATTTTCCATATTTTTAATATTTTATTTTCTAACTAAAAAATGAAAAAATGCACTTATTTATTATTATTTTTTTTTAACTCAAAATTAAAATATTAATAATAAAAAAATAAATAAATTTAAAAAAGCAAGTACTAATTTAACGGCTGTGAATTTTCTGAATGTGAAAACGGAATTAAAAAAAAAAAAAAAATACATTAGGTAATGAGTTATTGTGGAAACGAATTTTCCCACAGAATAACATGTGGGCTTTGACTGTCGATGAGTTTAGGTATTGTCCGCTCTCAAGATTAAACTTCAGTCAGATTCACTCTTCCCTATTCACCATAGAATTTTATTGGGGTTTAGTTGATTCATATTAGAAAGATATTGTATTTTAAAGGGGAAGAAAAGTGTTTTTCTAATTTTGCATTTTTTTTTACCTTAATTTTTTATTAATATTTCTCTTTGAACAAATCACCTTTTATCTTAGGGTGGAATAATAAATAAATAAATAAATAAATAATATTGCTTTTAGAGATTCAAATTTAAAATAAAATAAAATATCTAATTATTTTATTTTAATTTAATTTATTGAATACTAAGCTAAGAGGCGATGTGTTCAAACAGCGTAAATCAAAAAACAGAATTTGAGAACTTTATTTTTGAATGAGATATCCTTATAATATAAAGTAGGGTGTTGCTGTTTGAGAATGCGACAGATTGACTATGCTAGGGTCCTAGGCCTGAAAGGGAGTGCCTTCCCTGGAGGTCTTTCTAAGGGGTCCCAGCCCGTATTTATGCAAGTTTCGGAGGAAACTACGGAAAACTCCGAATAGCTAGGCCGACGAGCGGGACCAGGGAATATATGAAGTAGGGATGCGCCAGATCGTCAAAAGATGTGATCCGCGGATACGGATTATTTGTATCTAGATCTACGGATATGGACGTGGATCTTTAATAATATATAATATTTAAGTTTTAAGTATGTAACAATTTTTATTTCTATTACCCGACTTACTGTAATGGAAATGCTGTATTAGTTCAAAAATTTCGATATCGAGTTTTCACTAGTTTACATATTTTAAGATCTCCCGAATCCAAAAATGTTGTTTTTAGAAATTGGTTAGTGTGTTAGTGTGGAATGAATCTTCTGACTATCAAATTTTCAAAACGAAACTAAATATAGAAAGCGAAACTCCATATTTAAGATAGGTTAAATGTATAGATGATTTCCTCAATTATTGGTGAAAATTGAAAAACTGGAAGTGGGACATGGAAAAACGAAATAGACAAATCTGTATATCAAAAACGACTCAAATATTATTATTATTTATTTTTCCCCCCAAAGTTCCTGTATAAATTCGCCCCTTATAAATGTTCTGACACACATATTTGTCAGTTACTTCAGGAGAAATAATAAGTCGGTATAAATAAATCAATTTTAGGTCTCACATGTTCTTAAAAAACGACTCTACATATTTTCTTCAAACTTACCGTATTAGCTCCTTTTTAGATATCCTTATACGTATGTAATTGTCGGTTTCCAGTGAACAGATGTACAAATTTCGATTCATAGATCCCGATTTAGGTCCTTCTGCTTTCTGCATCTATTACCTGGTTACTACAGGAAAATTTATAGGAGTCCGTATAAGATTGATCAGTTTTAGATTTCGGAAATAAAGGTGTAGGACAAAATAATGTGAACACTTTTGCTTTTTCACGTTTTGTCTTGAAAAATACTTAACATGTTGTTCTTGAATTTTGGAAATAAGGAAATCATGTCTTTCCTTAGATTTTTCAGTAGAGATTTTGTTACGAAGGCCCTTAGGGGATGAACAACAAATCCAATAAAATAAAAAGTATTTGTGATAACCCTGTATATGGAAAAGCTTCCATTGATCTGTAAAGTTTAGATATGGTTATAAATATTATATTTTATACGTGTGTACAGTTTTGTGAGGATATCTTGAATATTTAAGGAGTTATTAATATTTTATTAAAAAATGCAAAATTTTTTCGCAAGTTTTTACTTTATAACTCCAAAGGGTTTTCTTCAAATTTCATGAAACCTTCAAGAAACATGACAACATATGCCTAAATCATTACACTATAGCTTAAAACAAATATATTTAATATTCAAAGAGATATGGACAGTTGTAGTATATAATTTATTACAGTGCATACGCGGACTATAGCAAAAAAACTTTCACAGACTTTAATACTCAACTGTATAGAGCACTTTATAAAAAAAACATCCAGTTGAATATCACAAAAATTGAGACAGATATCGGTGATTAAATAAACTATTTTCTAAAAGGGTTTTTACGATAAGGGTTCATTCTCAAATGAAAGTTTGCATAGGCTGTAATGATAAAAAAAATTTCTTTGCGTCCCTGTAAAAAAAAACTATGAATCCTAGGTTCACTAAAATCAACAGGGTTCAGTTCGTGCTACGGTGAGCTATAACATACGTACCAACTTTCAGTTCATTTGAACAAAGTGTTTAGACGCTACCGTGTTCACTCACAACATACACACATCACCATAAAAAAAAAAGCAAAAATGAACTCAGGGCACCTCAAAACATGTAGAAATAGTACAATCACAAAGATGGATTTTTGACATGATTACAGTACTTTTCTTACTTGTTCAGAAAGTAAAAATAAATACATAAATAAAAGATTTGCATGGCATATGTTAATAGTCAACAGATAATGAGGGAACTCCCACCCCCACCCCCCAATCAGGATTATACATAGCAAATTTCATATTTACATTAAAATAAACTTATCACACTCAAATTATCCTTGAAAGACATCTGATAAATATGCTAAATTTACAAATATTTTCGAATGGTGGAAAATATATTTCTGTATTATTAAAGATTTAAAATCAAAACTCTAAAACATTATATTCATATTTTTGCGTCCTTCTTTGCAAAAAAGAAAAAAGAAAAATCATTTAAACACATTTTTAAATTAACTAATAACATTTTAATTAATAAAACTCATATATCACATGGGAATTTTGCTGAAAAAACAAAGATATTCTAGATAATTACAACTTGAGGTAAACTTATATTTTCTTTTTCTTCTTTTAAAGCGCTGTTTTAATTTTAAAAGAAAAATTTCTACATTAAAATATTAATTTTTATAATTTATTTATTTTTCTTAAAATTTACAGCCTAAGAGAAAATACATGATCAGTCTTATAAAAATTAGAATCTTTACTCATGTATTTACAGTTCAAAAATGTGTTATGCTTTCTGAGTGTCTTCTTATTGTGTCTTTCTTACAATCTACAGTGTTTTCTTCATTGACTTGAACTTAATTAATAGGCAATGAGTATCATGCTCTGAAATATGAGTGCATAATGCTAAAAATCCAGTCAGTAAAGATAATAATTCATAATTTCAGTGGCAAATCCCCCCCCCCCCTAAATTTTCCCCTCGCTGCAAATGTTCGTGTTTTAGAATATTTCATTTCTGTAATCCCTCAGCTGATATTTAACAGTTAAAGAAATCCTTTCCCCTCCTTATAAATTAAATTTATAACCATAAAATTACCCAAAAGTGATAAAAATAGGAGCGCGTCCCCAAAAAACGGAGGGTGATAGAGCAAATGGGTGTCATATTCGGATTCAGGAGATCATTTTTAACACGCTTTTATTAGCTTCACCTGTATGTATGTTTGTAACTGCTCTGGGAGCAAACAAAAAGTCTATATTGTAAAAAAAGACTTTCCCTACATGAACGCTGTGGCTGTGAGGTAAATCTCCGGGCTACGAATCTAAAGGTTTGATGTTCGAGCCCAGTCAGGTGAGATTTTTTAAAAATGGTTTTTGTTTAATTCTAAATTATTTTATAATCACCCTGTAATATGGTGTGTCACTCACAATTTTTTCTTACCCTGCATTTTAATACAATAAAGATAGATATTTTGTGCTTTTTAGTTCACATTTCAATAAAAGCGTGTTCTTTAATTTTTTAAAAGTATAATTTTATACATAAGAATTTGCAAAAATGGTGTTGGGACCGATTTTTATGCAATGGTAGCAATCACTTTTTCACAATGATAAAGAAGGGAAATTTGGTCTTTTCAGCACTATATTATAGGCTTTACAGCTTTTCTAAAACTTGATTATAGATAAATACATTTCATAAAATATTCAGGGCATTCAATAACTAATTTTGCCATCTTATTCATTGATTAAATAAACAAAAGAAAGAATATTCAGATTGTGTTTTATATCTAACACCACAGTTAGTAATCGTTATACAAGTGAGCTTCGTCTGCTTAAATCACTATTTTTAAATGAATCACTATTTTAACCCTACAAGGCACCCAGTTCCATATGTGGAACACCGACTTTAATCATTCCTATAGCTATAAAACTATTAGTAGCGACATCTCTTGACATCTTGATAGAAGCTACTGACATTTAGCAATGTAGTAATACGAATTTTTACCTAAAGATGCCATTCGTGTTTTTGTTATAGTGCACTCAGTGTGAAATTTGAATGAAAGTGATACGTTAGTCGTTTGTCTGAATTCAAAAATAAAAAAAGAATAGTTATTGAACAGCTTTGACTTGAAAAAAATACTGCGTTGTTCTATGTATGTGTGTCCAATATACAATACTATTTCCAAAACAATTTAATTGTACTAGTTTAATACCAAAAAGTATAGGCTCAGTTTACCGTATGTGGAACTGAAATAAAAAGTTGATTTTTCTGTAAAATATGGTTTAATTTTTATTTTTAAAAGTTTTCACTATCTTCTGATCACTAATTACAACCTATATATTTTTGTCACGCACTAAAAAAAAAAATTGAGCCTTGTAGGGTTAAATGAATTCCCAAAATAAAAAATATTTAACTCAAAAATTTATTATCAGAGTACATACACAAATATGAGAAAAAATTCCCTGAGTTTTCCAGACAATTTTCGAGAAAATATTAGTGACATATTACAAGAAACGCTCCAAGAGAAAATACATCTACTTCCACTGTATGATATCACGTTATTGCCGATCATGATAGAAATTCACATAGAAATAATTGTTTACATGCGTATTTTTATGATACTTAATCATTTGAATTTTGATATGAAGCTAAACAAGAAAAATACAATTTGAGAGAAAGGAAATATTTGTGTTTCCAGGTTTTATAATTGATTTTTCCCTGACTTTTAATGAAAATTTTTATTTTCCCTGACTTTTTTTCAACAAAATCCAAATTTCCTGAGTATTCCAGGTTTTCCCTGATGAGTATAAACCCTGTATTATATCTTTTTTTTGAAATACAAATTTTGGCTGCGGTGCACACTGTCTTCAATAGCGTCTTCTCCACAAGTGACTTTATTTGGTGAGAGAAAATTTGGAAACCGAACAACTGTCATTTTAGAAAGGAATTTTATTTCTATTTTACTATAAAAAAAAAGTATGAATTTTGAAATATTGATAGATAATTATAAAAAAAATTTCATTAAATATGTGATTTGAAATGTATTGATAATTTCTTTTCATATAACAAAAGTATATATTTTCACTAGTAATATATTCATGTTTGTTTTAATAAACAATACAATAAAAAAGTAATGAACGATATCTCTATAATGATGTTTAAATTAATTATAATTACCTTTCATTCGTGAACTCTGATTTCAAACAGACAGAATTCTTCTGATGATAAGGATGTGATGTCACATTCGAAAGGAAACAGAGAAAAAAAGGTGCATTTCAATTTATGAGTTTGAAATACTTGATTATTATTAGGATAAAAACATGAGCAGTTTTATAGTTGATATCAAATTAAAATGTAGTAAAATAATGATAGAAATTACTTTTATAGATATTTTTACCGTTTATATATTTTCATTATTATTTCATTCAACAATATGCATTAAAATCGACCAATTAGTTCATAAGTTGTATGTGAATTGAATATAGATTAATACTATTATTGGGTTCACAGCCAATATTGGTATCAAACACAAATAATGTTGGTAAAAAGATTTCTTCAAATTTTTAAAGTACAACAATACTTGTAAAAATTAATAAAATTTTGTGTGAAACCAAACTGCAGGTTATAGCGAAAAACATTATTTATTAATTCATCACACAGATTTTATCGATACTACATTTTTTTTTTTTTAACCTACTTTGAACAGACAGATTAAATAAATAAATAAATAAATATTGTTTTAGGTTGTATGTCATTTGAATAATTGAAATTAGTACTTATTTATTAATTTATTTTTATAAAAATCAAAGACAAATATTCAAATTTTATGAAAATACATAAATTAGCTTTTTATTTTTTTTATTTTAATAATCTCATTAGTAGGAAATTGCATGTGATCTGTACTCTGTAGCTTGGATTGAGTAAATCTTGGATAAATTCTCTAGCATAACAAAATGATTCTGTAAATAAAACCATATTTTAAGATTTGCCTCAAAATGGAGTTTTAAGTAAATACCCTATAATCAATAAAATATACTTCTGTTCTTTCTTTCTATAGTATATATATATATAAGGGAGTAACTGAACAAATTAATTTAATGAAATATTTCTAAAGAACTTTTCACTTGAAGAATGATTGTTCTTAATTATTTTAACCTGAAGCAATTGCTGATTGTTTTAAAATATGACATCTACCATCTATAAGTTCTTATTTGATTTAAACTCTCTAATTTCATTTTAGTGATTAAAAAATAAGAGGCTATATGCCTAATTTTCCAAAACATTTGGCAAGCATATACATACTTTGTTTAGGCTATAATAAAGCTTTCAGTACAATATATATACAAATACACTTACTAACAAAACTATAATTGGTAATTATTTTCTATCTTCTTTTGTTATATTTTAAATTTTCAATGAAACTCTGAATAAGAATTACTAATTACTGTAATTTAATTACAGATATAATGGAAGGAGAAACCTCTGCTATGAAATCTTGCTGTTCAAGCAGACAAAAAAAACAGAGTGACCGAGTTGATAAAGAATTCTCTTCATGCTGCAAAGAAGTATGTCCTTGCTGTAGAAGAAAGAAAATGGAACATGCAACATCAACTTCTGAGATTTCTTCCTGCTCTTGTTGCAGTGTTTGCCCTTGTATAAAAAACTTAGACAAAGAAGGAGAATCTCATGAGTGTTGTTTAAATAAAACCAACAAGAAGAAAACAGCTTGCATATGTGGTGAGATTTGTCAGTGTTGCAATGATCATGCTTGCAAGCCTGACTGTATCTGTCGAGAAAGTTGCCAATGCTGTGCAAGTGACACTTGTAAAAATAAAAATCTTTGCGTATGCGGGGATTCTTGCCAATGCTGCATAAAAGATACCTGTAAAAAGGTTTCTTGTGTTTGTGGTGAATCATGTAAATGCTGCTCATCCGATAATCACAAAAGCAAAAATGATTGTGTTTGTGGAGAAGATTGCAAATGTTGTAGTGATGATACTTGCAAGAATACAGTTACCTGTGTCTGTGGAGAAGACTGCAAATGTTGTAGCTCTGATACCAGTAAGATTAAATCTGCTTGTTTATGTGAAGAAGGCTGCAAATGCTGTGAAAATGTTTCTTGGAAGAGTAAAACCAGATGTTTATGTGGAGAATCTTGCCAGTGTTGTCCATCTGATAATGGCAAAGACAAAACTGATGGTGAATCATGTCAATGCTGTTCAACCAATAGTCACAAAAGCAAAAATGATTGTATTTGTGGAGAAGACTGCAAATGTTGCAGGGATGATATCTGCAAGAATACAGTTACATGTGTTTGTGGAAAAGACTGCAAATGTTGTAACCCTGATGCCTGTAAAATTAAATCTGCTTGCATCTGTAAAGAAGGCTGTAAATGCTGTAAAAATGTTTCTTGTAAGAGCAAAACTGAATGTTCATGTGGGGAAACTTGTCAGTGTTGTCAATCTGATACCTGTAAAGACACTGACTGTGTTTGTGGAGAAGACTGTAAATGTTGTAGTGATGATACTTGCAAGAATAAAGTTACCTGTGTTTGTGGAGAAGACTGCAAATGTTGTAGTGATGATACTTGCATGAATACAGTTACCTGTGTTTGTGGAGAAGACTGCAAATGTTGTAGTGATGATACTTGCAAGAATACAGTTACATGTGTTTGTGGAGAAGACTGCAAATGTTGTAACTCTGATACCTGTAAAATTAAATCTGCTTGCATCTGTAAAGGCTGCAAATGCTGTGAAAATGTTTCTTGTAAGAGCAAAACTGAATGTTCATGTGGGGAATCTTGTCAGTGTTGTCCATCTGATACCTGTAAAGACACTGACTGTGTTTGTGGAGAAGACTGTAAATGTTGTAGTGATGATACTTGCAAGAATAAAGTTACCTGTGTTTGTGGAGAAGACTGCAAATGTTGTAGTGATGATACTTGCAAGAATACAGTTACATGTGTTTGTGGTGAAGACTGCAAATGTTGTAACTCTGATGCCTGTAAAATTAAATCTGCTTGCATCTGTAAAGAAGGCTGCAAATGCTGTGAAAATGTTTCTTGTAAGAGCAAAACTGAATGTTCATGTGGGGAATCTTGTCAGTGTTGTCCATCTGATACCTGTAAAGACACTGACTGTGTTTGTGGAGAAGACTGTAAATGTTGTAGTGATGATACTTGCAAGAATACAGTTACCTGTGTTTGTGGAGAAGACTGCAAATGTTGTAACTCTGATGCCTGTAAAATTAAATCTGCTTGCATCTGTGAAGAAGGCTGCAAATGCTGTGAAAATGTTTCTTGTAAAAGCAAAACTGAATGTTCATGTGGGGAATCTTGTCAATGTTGTCCATCTGATACCTGTAAAGACACTGACTGTGTTTGTGGAGAAGACTGTAAATGTTGTAGTGATGATACTTGCAAGAATACAGTTACCTGTGTTTGCGGAGAAGACTGTAAATGTTGTAGTCTGAATACTTGCAAGAATACAGTTACCTGTGTTTGTGGAGAAGACTGCAAATGTTGTAGTGATGATACTTGCAAGAATACAGTTACCTGTGTTTGTGGAGAAGACTGCAAATGTTGCAGTGTTGATACTTGCAAGAATACAGTTACATGTGTTTGTGGAGAAGACTGCAAGTGTTGTAACTCTGATGCCTGTAAAATTAAATCTGCTTGCATCTGTAAAGAAGGCTGTAAATGCTGTAAAAATGTTTCTTGTAAGAGCAAAACTGAATGTTCATGTGGGGAAACTTGTCAGTGTTGTCAATCTGATACCTGTAAAGACACTGACTGTGTTTGTGGAGAAGACTGTAAATGTTGTAGTGATGATACTTGCAAGAATAAAGTTACCTGTGTTTGTGGAGAAGACTGCAAATGTTGTGATGATGATACTTGCAAGAATACAGTTACCTGTATTTGTGGAGAAGACTGCAAATGTTGTAACTCTGATGCCTGTAAAATTAAATCTGTTTGCATCTGTGAAGAAAGCTGCAAATGCTGTGAAAATACTTCTTGTAAGAGCAAAACTCAATGTTTATGTGGGAAATCTTGTCAATGCTGTCCATCTGATACCTGTAAACACAAAACTGATTGTGTTTGTAAAGATGTCTGCCAGTGCGGTGTCAATGATGCTTGCAAGAAGAAAGTAACTTGTGTCTGTGAAGAAAACTGCAAATGTTGTAACTCTGGATGTTGCAAGAATAAACTTACTTGTATCTGTGGAGAAAGCTGCAAATGCTGTAAAAATGATACTTGCAAAAGCAAAAGTTCCTGTGTCTGTGATGATACCTGTGAATGTTGTTCATCTGACAGCTGCAGTGGTAAAAGTGGCTGTGTCTGTGGAGAAGAGTGTCAGTGCTGCAGTGATAATGCTTGCAAGAATAAAGTCACATGTGTCTGTGGAGAAAATTGCAAATGCTGTAGCACTAGTAGTAGCAGAAGCAATATTAAATCTTCATGTACCTGTAAAAGAAGCTGCAAATGTTGTAAAAATGTGTTTTGCAAAAGCAAAAGTACATGTGTTTGTGGGAAGTCTTGTCAATGCTGTTCATCTGGCAGTTGCAAAAATGAAAAAGACTGTGTCTGTGGAGAGGCCTGTCAATGTTGCAGCAGTGGTGTTTGTAAGGATAAAAGCACATGCATCTGTGAAGAAAATTGTGAATGTTGTAGCTATGATACTTGTAAATCTGCATGTGTCTGTGGAGAAACTTGTCAGTGCTACAATGATGACGCCTGTAAGAAAAAACCTGCAAGTGATCATCAGGAAGATGAGAATCTAGAAGATAAGACAATTTCTTCAGTCTAAAATAAAAAGAAATTTGTGTGTTTATGTAGTTGGAAATGTCAATGTAAAATTGAGAACAGACAAATGGAAAATTGCTATTGTGGAGAAGATTGCCTGTGAAGTGCTGCTTAACTTAATGAAAATTATGCTGAATCATGTTCAGATTAACTTATTCTGTATTTGTATGAGTATTGGTAATTGTAATTGATGATATTTAACTTAATAATTAATTGTAATTATTTATTTTGATTTTAATAAAGCTGAATTGTTTTATAAAATTGTTTTTCTTTTCTTTCTTCCTTTTTTTTAAGTCAATAAGTTAAACCTATATAATTTTTCTTTAGGAAATTATTTTAATAGTTTACTGCTTAGTATAATATTAAGAACACACAAAATAAAACTTGTAGAATTTTTATTTTATACTCAAATTTTTAGTTTGTTTGTTAAATTTTGAACTATAAAATACTTTTAAAAAAAAAGAAGAAGAAGAAGTGTCATTGAATGGTGCATGTGTTCAAATTAATAATATTTTTGATTTTCTTTATTAAATTTTTGAAAACATACATGAATAATTACACACATTAAAGCAACAGCCTATTTTCCCATTTTCTTCTTTTGTTCACAATTTCAAACAAATGAATAACTTAAAATCTGACAGTTCATTATCAAAATCATTAATCAAATTTTAAATAACTTTAATATAAGTAATAATTTTTAAACTGATATTGTTTAGTTTTTCTCAAAAGACTTCTTTTGGAAGAAATAAAAAAATTTAAACAATTAAAAAAAAAAAAAAAAAAAAAACGAGAGAGAGAGAGAGAGAAATGGTCTTAAGAATGCTGTGAAGATATAAGTGCCACCAGATATTTTGTTCTATATTTGTGCTTCTTTTACTTCCATACAGACTTTAAAAAAACTATAAGCGTTAATTTGTACACTATGAACGCTGCAAAAACGTTAATAAATAACTGTTTAATGAACATCTTTTTCAATTTTCATGTTTCTATAAAAAAAAAAAAAAAAAAAAAAAAAAACATACAGGCTGAAAAAAAAAAAGGAACCTAAAATTTTCACTTGTCCATATAATGCATCCTTAATATGATTTTTCATTCAGTATTCTTTTATAAAATTGTTTATGTTTTTCATTTTTTCTGAAGCTTACTTTTGGAAAAAAAAAATAAAAATAATTAATATCAATTTAAAAATTATGTTAAAATTATTCAAAATTTGATTAATGACTTAATAATAAACATGCTACACAAATTTTATTCTCACTTGTATAAAAATTATGTACAAAGACAAAAACTAGTTGTTGCTTTAATTTTGCATGCCAGTTTATTATATATACCTTTTTGCATAGAAAATTGTCAACATCTTCAGGCCATAATACCTAAACCCATGATTCTTCATATTCACAAATGCAATTACATCTACTTTCATAACTACAGTAGGAGGTATGTGGGAAATCTAAATCTGTAATAAACAAAAAATTTTTGTAGAGTTAAATATATATATATTTCCTTAAATAACTATTATATGACTATATTTTTCCATTGACAGCTTTGATTAAACTCTATAGATGAAGCAACATAGGACATGCTCAAATATAATAAAGCTTAAGAATATGTAAAATTGCTGAAAATACATTTCAAAAAATTACCATATAAAGTTATCATACCTGTTTGAATACTTCTATGCAAATCTACATAGATTAACCTTGTTAAATATCTTGTTTTTTTAACAGGCTTTTATTAGCTTCACCTGTATGTATGTTTCTAACCGCTCTGGGAGCAAACAAAAAATCTATATTGTAAAAAAAGACTTTCCCTACGTGAACACTGTGGCTGTGAGGTAAAGCTCCGCACTACCAACCTAAAGGTCTAGCGTTCGAGCCCAGTCAGGGAAGATTTTTTAAAAATGGTTTTTGTTTAATTCTAAGTTATTTTAATTAAAGATTTAAATGTATGTAAATATTATGGTGTGTCACTCACACGATTTTCTCTTACCCTGCATTTTAATACTAAGATAGACATTTTGTGCTTTTTAGTTCACATTTCTATAAAAGCGTGTTCTTTAATTTTTTAAAACTATAATATTATTAACAAGATTTTTCAGATCAGCACACGCAATCTCATTTTAAATTTAATGTATTTCTTGAACATTTCACGTACACTATGTAATGTTCAAGATTTTTCTCCTATGGGAAAATTGGTTGATTTCATTAACTGAAACATTAAAAGTCATAAAATTCAACTAAAACAAGATCTCCTATTGATAATAACATATCCATATTTTTAAATGACCTTGTAAGTGGAGATGAGATTTTTATTGAGTTTTGTGCTGTTGCAAAGTGTTTGAAATGAGATATTTTGTGGATATAAATTCACTCCTTTCTAAGATTCATTTTTTATTGCATTGCGAGTTATTTAAAAACTTGTGAATGTTTTCAGAAAGGAACTTTTGAACATTTTCATTTTCTTTTTTTGATAGGTATGTAACACATACCTATGAAAAAAAGAAAATGAATCACAAATATTGTATTAAGTTCCATTGTGTAACATAGTTTTTTTTCTGATACAAATTTTCATTTGTGAATGACCGCTTATTGCGAAAACCTTTCTAGAAAACAGTTCATTCAATCTCTGATATCTCTATGAATGTCAATGGTATTGAACTGGAATTTTTTTTTAATAAGGTACTCTATACTGTTGAGTAAAAAAACAATGGACCTATTGTTTGTTTGGGTTTGAAGCTAAATCCTCAGTGGACTCTTATCGGCGTGATGTCATAAAACCCTTCACATGTGACCGCTGTAGGAAAAACTGATATATTATCATATTTATGTTTGCATTCTATAGGGAAATATTTTGTTTTGTAAGGAAGTTCTTAGGGAAATTGAAAATGAAAAATCAGCTGGGGTAGAAAACAAATCAGCTAATTTTTAATTCTCCATTTCCCTGTGAATTCTCCTATAAAATAGACATTTGCCTATAGAATACAAGTATTTCCCCATAGAATATAAACATAAATATGAGAATGTTGCAGATTTCTATGAAGTGGTCACATGTGAAGGATTTTAGAATTTTATGACATCCCACTGATAAAGTGTGACTAAGCCATTAAGATAAATCCTTTCTCTAACAATTCTACATATTAATACAGCCTCACATACCTTACCTTTTATTGTGGCAATTATTATTATCATTATTTCAGCTTTATATTAATTTAAATATTAGTTTGTGAAGTTTTTGTTTAAAAATTATATAATTTAATTTTATACTGTACTTAAAAAAAAAAAAAAAGGGTTAGACACAAGATAAAACAACACTGTATGTAAGTACAAAGTAGATTGCTTTTTATTTATAATATAGTATAAAAGCTAATATTTTAGGCAGAAAAAATTACAGTACATTTACCTGTACAGTGATAAATGATCATACACTCATCATAATGAAGTGTGACAAAAAATTCAATTTAAAAATAGAGTGATATGTCGACACAAGTAAAGTCTTAAAATTTTTAAAATCATGCAGAAAAACATTTATTTAAAGGACATTTGATATAAGAATAAATAATATATATGTATATAACAGTATGCAATGAATAAAACATAGTAAGTGTTCAAGAGCAGATCCATGCAAACATCCTAGTAACTATCTATGTCTTTAATTGTTTATTCTTTTCAGTCTGAAATATTTCCTCAAAGAAAAGAACATTCCTAGGGTTGCTACTGAAATTTGGGAAAGAAATTCCACACGTTTTTTCTGCAATTATACCTATTGTCTTTGTACAAATGTTAAGTACCCAAACAACATGCACATATAATACCCATATTAATGAATTTACATAATATCTAGAGAGACTAAAAAAAGGACTAACCTAAATATTGATACCACATCACTTGTGGGATTTTTGAATTCTTCATAACTCAAAATGTATGCAAATGCTAAAAGAAGGAGGTCAAAAAATTTCCAAAGTTCCTCATATGTATATTACAATGAGGAACAATTATTACAATGAGGAATTTTCATTGTTTTCAAGCATAAATATATTATAAAATGCTTATTATTTAAAACCGATCAAGAAATAATTGAAATCTTTGTATCTAGTCAAAACTAGTTTATTTATTTCAATAACTGTTATTTTACATCTAATTAGCTGAAGAATTAAAAGATAGTAAGGTTGTATAACCAAACCAAATCATACATAAAAAATGATAAAACTACTTAAATTTGGCCAATTTTATAAATATTTAAATGTACCCTTAATGAGAGCTCACGAAATAAATTTCAGATTCCATAAGTAACTCAAAGATTCCTCTGTTTCCATCACAGGAATAAATAGGAAAATAAATCAACATCTAAATAATATTACTATTGTGTAGATACGATAGAAAATATATAGAATAAAAATGAAGCACAAAAACCCTTTCTTTATGACAAGACCAGATCTTAAGAAAATAGGAAATGAACAACTCAAAAAATAAAAATAAATAAAGTTGATTACTAAGTTCTTGCACTTAAGTTTAACCAATACAAAAGAAATAAGCAAATGAAAGAAAACTTGCATTTTTTATATTAATCACTCAGTTTATCCTAAAATTTATTTCTTTAAATGAATGAAAAAATAAAAATAAATCAATAAAAATCTAGTAAAGATTTTTGGATGGAAAAAATTAAGAAATTAAAAACTCCTTTTAACAGCCAAGTTTTTGAAAAACCTCATTCTCCTTTATTTATTTATTTATTTTTATTTTTATTTTTTTTTGGGGGGGGGGCGTGTAAAATTTTCTGTTTTCTAGGTGGCATATCAACCCTGATTCTTTTTCTTCAATCAACCAATGTTTTACAAGAATGTCGTAAGTAAGCCAATATTCTAAAACAAAACATACTCTTCTTAATATGGCACATATTTAGTTTCCTTTTATGGAAAATGTTACGAGTATTTAAAATATTTTTCTCATAATTGATAAGTAAAAAAAAATATATATATTTTTTAAATAACTTATTTTGCTTTCAAAAATTCATCAAGATTTAGTCTAACGGCGACAATTTTTTTAAAAATCTAATTACTTTTTTTGTAATTTTATGGAACACTTTTAAAAGCACATGATCTATTTTCTTTTATATAATTTATTTACTTATCTCTAAAAAAAAAAAAAAAATGTAATGTATTATCAAACATAAAAATGACAGAGTAACTTCATTTTGTAGCATTGCTCAGTTTCAAATTATATGCAGGATCTGCCCTTTACAAGCTTATTAATCTTTGGCAAGAAAAAGTTAAATGTATTAAAAATAGTTCTAAAATTTATACAGGAATCTTATACATACAATGACTAGGAGTGTGAAGTAAAAATTCTGATTTGTGGTTAAAAAAAAAATTATATGAAGTCCAAAAAGGAAGCTAATACTTAAAAATCAAGAACATTTTCAATTTTATAAGAGATTTAGCTTAGATCTTTGTATCGTAAACACAGCATGCATTAAATAAGATTTATTTCTGTTCTATTCTAGGCAATATTTCTGAACTAAATTAGGAATGAACATTACATACAAGCAATTTTTGGTAGTCTAGTACATAAGATTTAAGAGTCCTGGAAGAAAAAAATAAAAGAATCTATTTTTTATCTAAAAGAAGACAATAGCACATTTAGTAATAATTTAAAAAAGTAATATCATCTCTCACTTATACACATTTGAAAAGATTAGACCTAAAATTATAAATTCTAACTCAGTGGCCAGTGGATACTTTAATTTTACTCGCCACTTTTTCACAAACTTTTTTTAATTCATACATTTTAAATTTGTGGATTTTTGTGAAGGATCTATTTTAAGATTGTCATTTTTGTGAAGAATGCATTTTAATTTCCCTAATTTTTGTATAAGATTTGTTTCACAATCTAGTTTTAGATAGACTCTTTATGTTATTTTTCTGTAGCCAAATGAATTAAAAAATTTTCACTATTTTGTAGACATATGACATAAAAGATGCAATATTTTTGTGTCCTAATTCTGAAAAGTGGTTTTTTTTTCTTTTTTTTTTAATTAATTTACATTTAACTACAGCTACTTGGTAAATATGTGATAATTTTTTCCTTTTGCTTCTGACTGCAGAAATAATCAATTATTTCACAGCTAATAAACAGAATTTGCACTTTTTTCAAAGTTGATTTATAAAATACTGGAAATCAACAAAATTAATGCTTTTTATGGTTTTTGATACCCAAAATATGCTACATTTTTGTCACTATTTTCAAAATGCAGAGATATTTTGCTATTATTTGACATGTTTTACATTTAATTGCCAAAATTCATAATTTTAATGAGGCTAATTAATGGAATTAATACTTAAAAAGTTCACAAGAGAAAAAAAAAGTTATTTAATAATTTTAAGTCACCACTTGATTTATAGGTAGTACATAGCAAGATTTTTTTTCAAATCTAGAAGAGACCAATTGAAAATCATGCATAACTGAGAGCGACATATAACTGAAAGTTCCTTATATTATATTTTTTCATATACTTTGCATTTTGAGGGACAGAAACATTCTGAAATTGTTTTGTCAAAAAAATTTTGAAATCTTGATAAGTAAGCAAAATTTTAAATTATGCTGTTCTATTCTTCTTCGTCAATGTTTAAATCATTACTATCATTGTTTTCCTTGTCGTTCATTCATAAGATTATTTAAAAAAATGTGCTTTTCTAAAGCAGTTAGAAATTGTTATGGATTAAAACTGCATTAAAATATGAACTAGATATGTACAGCATCCAGCAATGAAAGACGGTTTTTTTTTTTTTTTCTGTCCAAGTAAAATAAAAATTCTCTGCACCAAATCTTTTCCTCTGGCCATTTTTATAAACTGTATTATCTAAGAATCTAATGACTGGATTTAACTTGTGGAGTTTGCAGGGAGAAATACAACTTGTGTATGTTATTACTTACAAACTTTGAATAAACACCATAAAATGCAATAAACTCGCAACAATTGTTTCGGGTCGAAAAAACACACGACCCTTCATCAGGCGAACAAAGTAAGCACGAGTGCTGCAGTCTGCAGCACTCGTGCTTACTTTGTTCGCCTGATGAAGGGTCGTGTGTTTTTTCGACCCGAAACAATTGTTGCGAGTTTATTGCATTTTATGGTGTTTATTCAAAGTTTGTAAGTAATAATTTTTACAACGCCAGTTTTGTGATGCTTCTTTATCAAACTTGTGTATGTGTCAGCAATGGAAGATAAGGATTGTGAATTGTATTAATCATTTACGCATATAAGTAAGAGATGATTCAAAAGTGGCACTTTTAAGTTAAAGATCTGTAGCATTATTCACTTATTCCAATTGGTGATAGCTAATGTAATTTGTATGTAACTGAGAGGTATATAAATGAGATGTCACTGTATTTATTTATTTATTTTTTATGATATGCAATAATTTTTCTAATAAAAAAACTCATCCATAAATGATATATCAAAAGATTAAGAAGGTTTCTTCAATAATTATTAAAGTTTAATTTTCTGAGAACTTTTATTTAAATGATTCTAGTGATTTTCTCCCAGGATCTTATTGTCAATGAACAAGGAAAACTTTTATAATAATGCCTTTTAATCGACAATTACATCAACTTGTAACAAGCATTTTTAAAATGTTATAACTATCTAAATTTTAAAATGCCCAACCAACACATCATTATTTTTCTTCTTAATTTTATGAAGCTACATCCAACTTTTACATTCAATAATTTAAACATAATGGATTTTTCAGTTTTCTTTAAAGTCATATATTTTTTATTTCTTATGAAATAAAAGATGTGGCAATATTACAATTGCATACTTGCCAACCAATTTTAATAAAAAAAGGGAAGATTTTTGTTGAAAACCCAGAAGATTTCATAAAAAAAGGGAAGATTTTTTTTTTTTTTCTCTTTGACGTATTAAACAATACAGTTTTACAATTTTAATATTTAGAAGCAATCTATAACAACATTTTACTATAGATTGATTATACTAAATTAAATATATAAAAGTTTTAAATGAAGTTATTCCTCTTCAATATATAAATATCTACAAAACAGAAGCTGTAAGAAATTTATTTAACAATAGACAAAAAAACTTAGTTAAGTTAAAACTAATTTTTTAAATAAATATAGAATATGATTTTTGTGTATCTACATTAATCATACATATAAGAAATAGTAGCAGTAGCTAATTATCAGGTAGGAAAAATTTTTCTGAAAAAATTATTCTTCATTTTTTTCATATGTTTACACATTTGGTATAAATATGACATACAAATATTTAATTTAATTGAGGGAAAATAAACAGATTCATTAAACTCAACAATAAAGATCTAAAAATAATTACATATGTGTGAAATATTGAGCATTTCCACTGCTTTATTGTTTCTAGAATTGATCACAATCCGGGGAAAGGATGGAGGGGGGGGGGGAATACAAAAATAATTACAGAGTAAGAAATATTTAAACTCTTTCAACTCTACTTCTTGAATCTAATGTAATAACTTATTAATATTATCATTTATGTTGCAGATGGATAAAGATTCGGAAAGAAAAGACTTCTGCAGAACATTTGATTGCTGATCACTAATTGTAGATAAATAAGGGGGGGGGGAGGGGCTAAAAATAATTACATGAGCAAGAAATATTTAACAATTCTATTTCTTTAAATGTTCTAGAATCTCATAAAGCAAGTTTGAAATGAATATTGACATTTATGTTATGGATGGAAAAAGATTGGGAATCAGGAGTTTTCGTAGAACATTTGGGTTTCTTTTTAAAATGAACGATATCCGCGATTTTTTTAAAAACGGAAGATTTCATCATCTGTCCGGAAGACCGGAAGATACGATTAAAAACCGGAAGTCTTCCGGGAAAACCGGAAAAGTTGGCAAGTATGCAATTGGCATTGTCTAACATATGCTTCAATTTGACATGCTTAAGCTAATGCTAAAATCGTGCTTAAGCTACTGCTAATATTTACTTTATGGGAATTTTTGAAATTGAGTAAAACAATTGTAATATTGAAAGCACAAATATAATACTTAAAGTTGGAGTTGATCACATTTACATTTTAATAAAATCAGTCTCCAATTTAAAAAAAAAAAAAAAAAAAAAAAAAAATGTTTAAAATGGAATTAAAAACTGAATAGGGGATAATATAATACAAAATCTTTTATCAATAAAACAACTACAGGAGTCGATCCAAGTTTAAATTTTTGAGGCTCATTTTTTAAGAAAAACAAAATATTTTTTGTGAAAAAATAAATAAACAGATAAGTAAACAAACCTTTCAATTTTTGAAATCATTTTACATAATGCAAATTAATAGTATTTCATTGAACTAATTACAGGCAATAATTTGAAATAATACTGAAAATACTGGAAAGCTTTATAAAAGGATCATTTTCATAAAATAAATTTTGTAAAATGGGATGTTTTTATGAATTTTAATTTTGTGAAGGGGTGAATTTTATAAATCTGAATTTTGTGAAGGGATCTATTTTGTAAATCTGAATTTTGTGAAGGGATCTATTTTGTAAATCTGAATTTTGTGAAGAAGGCTTTTATATAAGGTGAAATTTTGTAAAGGGGAAGCTAAAGGGCTTCAATATTATTATGCCTGGATCAACCTTTAACTTACAATTGCTGTAATATAATTTACATGAAACAACCCCATCTCATGACACCTTTAATTAATTTATTTATTTTTCACTTGATTGAATATTACTTCGTTCTGAACAGTAATTTATCACAAGAAAAATACTTAAAATATGTATACATCTATATTCTGTACAATCTTTGGTCCTAAAAATTGTAAACAGAATAAGAAAATAGACCATATATATATATATATATACTTTAGACAGAAGAAATATACATACAACTCATATTTTCTATAGCATTGAACTTTGTTTAAAGACAATATCTGGAGAGATAAATTTGAATGAGAGGTAATACACCATTTAAGTACATAATATATTTGACAGTGATTAATCTGATATATAGTCATAAAATGTAAATTAATTAAGTCCAGAGAAGGGCATGGATAATGAGAAGATAAAAAATGGAATTGTATTTCAAATTGTATTTTTGCTGCCTCGTCCATACAAAAAGGGGGATTTTTATTAATGATAGCATTAGATAGTTTAAAAGGCATGAAAAATAATCAAAATATAAATCAGATATGTCTTCATTAAATAATAATAACAATAAACCCTTAACTCTTTAATGTACACCAAAATAAGCGAAAAATTTTAATACTTTTTTAAAGAATAAATGAATAAGATAAAATCACTTTAATTAATAGGTTCAGGGATCAATTCATGTTTTAATACTTGGGGTTCATTTTTGAACAAATAAATAATTTTGTACAATTTTTTATTAATGTTTGTGAAAAATATATATTATGTAAATCATACAATTTTAGCAGCCACTATATTTTATGTTTAATATCCAGCTAATGCACTAGACCAAATATATACAATCATGGAATCATCTGAAATAAAACTGAAGTGTGAAAAAAAAAATTATAAAAGGATATTTTTTATGAAATGAAATGTTTTGAAAAGGTTGATTTTTTATAATATTTAATATATGAAACACTGCAGTTAAACAGCCTTAATATTTCTCTGAATCAACCCCTAAAATCAAAAACTATATACACTTTTTTTGCTTTCTCATAAAAGATCTCGATATTTATAATAACATAATAGAATAAATTGTGACTTTTAGAAATATATTATGTTATTCTATAGAAAGATATTTTTTTTTTTTTTTTTTTACTTTATAGGTTTTATCTCTTCTTGTAAAAATATTACTTTTTATTTCTAGACAAGAGTAATCAATTTTCTATTCTGAAAACAAGTAGTATATATAAATGCTTTTTTTTTTTCCCAACAAATTTCAAATTCCTACAATATTTTCCTTTTGAACAATTTTTATTTCAACTAGATATAAATTTATGGAAAATTCTATCAACAGTTATTGTAATTATAAATATCAACTATAGATATGTGGCATAGTTAAAGACTATGCATTAATTTTCATAGATGTACTAGTATTGAATACTAATTTTGTAACTGGATTTCTGTAGTAAATACAGATGAATTTGTCAACATACAGGTCAACTCTATAAAAGATATTATTTTAATCTACACATCAGCTACAAAAATATACATCCAATCTATACAAATCATTATACTAGATGCTTGTATTAAGTAAAGTAATATGCAAAACACAAGCTCCCAGATAAGGTTTTTTTTTTTTTTTCTTTCTTTTCTATTTTTTTCTTCGAGTTACAATTTATAAATAATAAATAAAAGAGAGGAGGTGGGGGGAGGGGGGAAGAAAAGAAAGAAAAAAATCCCAATTAAAGGCATTTTCTAATGTAAAACACATGCATATTTAATAAAGAACATTAAAAAAACGTCTTTAATTAATAAGTTTAAAAAGTCTTCAAATAATAAATTTTTTGGAACAATTCTAATTTAAATCCAAGAACTACTGTTTTGCATATCTTTAACATTATGTTTCAAATTTCAAACAGCAAAATCTACATAAAATTAATTTTTATTCAAAATCTATTGTTGATCTGAACACTATCACAATTCAGATTTAAATGGTTTACTAATTGAAGATATATTGCTACAGTTACTGCACACACATAAAAGAGATTCGCAACATACTTTTAACAAAATTAGTTGAACTTAAAGCTAGTAACACTAGGTATTAAAAGAATAAAGTACAAATTAAGTCATAAGTTTAATTCTATTTATATAATAAATAAATAAATAAATATGAATAACTAACATTTCTCATAATAGACTTATAGATGACATGAAAACAGATAATACTTGTTCTTAATTATATAAAGTTTTAAGCACACAAATAACTTCTGTGTTTCTTTTTCATGATTAAATTACAGGCTGCAAAAGCATTCCAAAAAAGGATGAGTAAAATTTCATAAAAAATTTAAAATATATTTTCTGTGTATACAAGCAATTCTTATCCCCTCTCTCCATTTTTTTTCATTTCTTTTTGAGGGTTTTTTTTTTTTTTTTTAAATCAAGATGTGTATAATGCAGGTGTGAAACTACTTAACATGTAAAATCTGTTGAAAACTCCTATTCTTTAATTACATTTCTTGCAATCATGCATGGGAGTCTCTGCACATGTGCAGACTGAACGAGTCCACTGTTAAAATAGGGGTGATAAACCTTGTTGTTAACGGCCCTCTTCACTTACCGTCACCGGAATCCCGAGCCAATATTATTCTATGGGGAAATTTTTCTATACAAATAACTTATTAACTAATACATATTTTTAAATTCTGTATTCCCATTCAGAAAATTCCCAACTGTTAAACTGACGCACTTTTTTTAAAAATGTAATTTTTTTTATTTTTAATATTCTATTTTGAAATTGCAAAATGAAAAATGAAAAAATTTCACATATTGAAAATTCGTATTTTGCAGCTTTAAAATAAAATATAAAAAATAAAAAGTTTGTCAGTTTAACAGCTGGGAATTTTCTGAATGTGAAAACAGAATTTAAAAATATGTATTAGTTAATAAGTTATTTGTATAGAAAAATTTCCCATTGAATAACATTAGCTTCGGCTTCCGGCGGCGTTGAGTGAAGAGGGCCCTTAAGAGAAAATAAGTGATAAGGGAACTTCAAATGACTGGATGTTTACTAAATCCCAACCTGTCGGTCAATTTGGCACCCCTGCAAACCTTTGGACTCGCCCTCACTGCTAGGCATGGGAAACATGGCTACACTATACATGAATGCATAATAAATGGCAGTGGTAGACTTATTAATGATATATGGCTGTTAATAATTATACTCATTTATACTTATCATAATGATATTTGGAGGGTTCTTAATACATTACAAGGCAAATAAAGCATTTAAAATGAGAAATCTCTATAAAAATAAAATAATTTAACATGAAATTCAGGGATAGCAAATTTTTCATTAACCCTGAATTAAGGGGATAGCCCCTGAAAAGTTTCACCCTTGATAATATGTCTTCCTGGCTAAAAGAATGAACATTTTCTCATGAATCATGTATATTTTGTGGTTTGGCTTGCACACTCTGTGGCCATTTAAACTAAGGTTAATTAAAACCAGGACTTATGGCTTAGAGTGGATTCTGAATCACTATGGACATAAATGTCTGAACATGAGTTTCAGCTTGGCAACTGGCTGCATTTCATGAATCAGTCATCAATATCAATAAAATATAAGAATATTTAGATATATCTAGACAGAATAAATGAAGAAAATGGAAGAAATATGTTAAGATTAACCTACAGAAACAAACAAACACAGTTAAGTTCACATTATTTTACATTAGATGACTTAGGAAGTTGGGAATCATTTGTCCAGCTGAAGCTATGAACAGATGCTAATGATTGGGATAAATTGTGAGATGTAAACACCGTCAGCTAAAGTACACCTCTGTCTTAGTTTAAATTTCTGTCTTTATCATTCTTTTTGTTTCCATACCTTCCTGCAAAAATATTACTGTTTTTCTTGTTTACATTCTCTGTCATTTAAAACATTTTGAAGCAATATGATTTTTATGATTAGATACCTGACAAATGACAATGTTACAATTTTTCTCAATAAAATATAATTTCCTATACTATCCCTGTAATCAAATTAAATTTCTTATATATCAAATGTTAACTAAACTTGTTTAAATGAATGATGATCACAGAATGAAAATAAAAGAATATCTATTTGAAATATTTATCTACTATTTTTATCTCAATTTCTCATCCCAACTGATGTATTAAAAATCAGGTTAACATAAGGTATGATATACACAGAAAAAAATAATGTTTTATAATTTCTATATGATATTTCTCAAAGGAATCTAAGTACTTTAAATCACATATCATGATATTTTCTGATATGAAAAAATGTTGATACAATCACATAAACATTAATATAAAATGATTTGCAAGACATGCATAAATTAATAAGCAATTAAATTATATGATCTATAAAACAAGTGGTCATGTAAATCATTAAAATAAGAGCATCACTTTCTACATCAGTTTCTACAAGAGACCCTGCACTTTTGATTATCACTAGAAAAAAGGAGGTATTCCCTTTTTATGGAATTTTCTCAATAAATTACAAGCCAAAATCCTACATCATCTTGAAACATGTTTTGCCCTGGATAATCCTACACATTTTTACATGTTTTGTTTGCAGTTTTTTAAAATACTGATTTGAATACTATTAATATTTACATTGTTTATTTTAACTTGATGACAAAGTAAGAAAAAGAAAAAAAATCTCATTCTATCTATTTTGTCTGAAAGGAACAGGCCTCCATCTTAATTGAAATTTTTAAAAGAACTCAATAATTTCATAGAAAGCATTAGAGAATAATAAGTTTTCTTAAAATCATAATATTTTATTAAGAAATGAAATATATAGCAATAGTCTATTGAGAAAAAATACAACAACAAAAGCAGTATTTGTTTAAAACATGTATTTTAACATAAAAATTTTCAACGCAAGATAAAATGTAAAATTTCAATTAATAACCAATTACAATTTCTCTTCAAATAAACTTCAGTAATAATAATGATAAAGTATAAGTGATTTAAATGGCTTTATATATTTAAAATAAATAAATAAATAAAACTCTGTTTAAGACAGTACTAAAATAGAAATGCAACTTTTGTCATTATGTTTTAATAAGGCATTTGAAACTAAAAAATCAAAATTTAAATTATATGGGAAACTAATCAATAAGTTTAGAATAAACACACAACATATACAGGGATGAGATTTTTCAGCTGATATCAACTTTTTTGTAGATTTAAAATTTACAGCTTTTTTTCAGTTTTCTCGTCTTTCTGGTGCGAATTCGTTACATCAGCTAATCAAATAAAAATTGACTGAATACTAAAGCATAATTATTCGTTTTTCCCTAAATTCTTATGTACTTACTGTTATTTTATGTTATCCGTAGTTCATGCTATCAGTAACTCTGAAACTAATCTTCATTTTGACAGGAATTGTGGAAATAGTTCAAATTAAAAATAATTCACATTAAGCATGTTCAAGTTAACGAGGTACAATTGTATACATTTTGTGTTCCAATTTACCTTTCAATCATATGGCAAATAGAGCAATTAACATAAAAAAAACATTTTATGTCTAACTAGATTTTTTTAAAAAATATTTATAGCAATTCTCCATCTTCAAATTTTTATTTAGTTAAAACAACTGATAAGTTAAAAACGTTTACCAGCTTTTTGTGAAGTGAGAGGAGAAAGCACACAAATTACAATAAGCATACTTCTAGGAAGGATCATTTATTATTTATATTATTTTAATTATTTATTGATTTTGAACTATTCTTGAGGAATCAGGTAAAATATTAACATCATTATCAATAACAAATCTTTTATGCATGTTTCCTTAATTAGGCTATAAATGTGGACTAAAATACTTTTATAACATAAAGTCATATATATATATATATATATATATATATATAAATTCGGTGATGTTCGTTTATTGAAATGGTAAAAAATTGAGGATAGGTTTATCCCGAAAAGATAGTAAGAGCAATATTTTATGTAGTGATACCCTTTATCTGAAAATTGGTTTAATGCTAGCTGATTCAAAATGTAAAAAATGGACACACATAGAGAGAGAGAGAGAAATATCTGATCAACTAGCAAAAAACAAAATCTACTATATCAGGTTGAAGTAGGATCTTGTCCAATAATTTATACATAGTTTCCCTTGCTTGATATGTTGAGGTTAAACAATATATGTTCTTTAAAAAAAAAAAAAAATCTGGAAAAGGAAATTTCTGATTAATCTTTAAGAATGGGGAGGGGAGGGGAGGGGGAGAGAGTTAAATCAGGAAAACACAACACTTAAGATGATTTTAGAAAACAAACATAACAACATAATATACTTTTTCATACATCATCTCAAAATAAAAATATCACATTTATTTTCGTATGACTGGCCATCATTTCATAAATCAAATAAGCGATTGAATGAAAATAAACTGTCAGTTTTATAAGAAATTCACAAGTTTGCAAAATAAACAAATAAATAAATTTTCGTTATTATTTTTTTAAACATACTTTTAAGCAAACAGGTTCATTCAAAAGTATTCATTTTTTATGAGCAGGATTAGAAAAAATATTTTATGACTGTATTAAAAATAAATTAATGTGATCAATATATATGTATATATTTTTTATACACAAGATTATCATATCTAAAATTATTTACTGTGCAAAATATACAAATAAATCTTTCATTAAAAAAAAAAAAAAAAAAAAAAAAAAAGTTACAATATAAAATTAATAAACAAACATATTATACTATAACAAACATGTCCAGTTTGTAGCAATGAAAAACAAAAACAAATTTCTGCAATAAGTAAACAAATCAATACATAAAAAAAAACAAGAATCACAGAGAAAATGGAATAAATTCATATAAATTAAATATGATACAAAACTTGTACATGTACATACTTTAAGCTCAGTTGTTTCAGTCAGTTCCATTTACACAGTTAAAACAAATAATAAAAGTGATACCAAATACAGTTCTCAGAAGAACTCACCACAGTCTATGAAGATAAAAATATAATGGTCCAATAACAGTTCTTTTTCTTTAAATTTTAATTTTTTTTATAAAACTATCTCACTTTCAGTAAATGAAGAGGAGAGCTAAAAGTACTTCTTTTTCGAACCAAATTGGCTGCCACTGAAATAAAAACAAAGCATTCATATATACTTTTAAACATATAGAATAAATATTATGCAAAATCAGTGTAAACTGTTTAACATATATGTGTTTCTCAATGTCTTTCATGCCGTATGTATTAACTTAAGATTTCTAAAAATATTTTCTGATGACTAAAACATTAAAAACATCAGAGACTGCTCTAAAAGTGTCAATCACTGGTGCACTTACCCTATTCAGAAACAAAAAATCCACAAATCAGCCATAGCATGCATTGCTAGGTGAGTAAATCATACATTTAACTTTAATTCAGCTAAAATAGTCTGCAGGTCTAAATATTTACTATGAACTTGATTTTTTTGGAGTTTTCCATATTTATAAAAAATATATTATTATTAATTACGATTTTAGTACTCTCTGTCTTATAAATTTTTTTTATATAAAAGCCACAGTTTCTTGATTTGCAGCTACCATATCCTCAGTTTGGTATGCATCCCTTCACAAACTGGTATTAGCCAATATTTCCATAATTCCCCAGTTCTATTGGCTGTTAATCCAGCTATAGAATCTACTTCCCTCTTTACATATAACATCAATAATCAATCTTGTTATTTTGCACTGATGATGATATTTAAATGCTAGCCAAAACTACAGATTGTGAATTTGATATATTTTATTTTCAAGTTTTTAATGTTGACATAAATTTACTTTACTATAAGAAAGACTACTGTTAATTAACATAATAATGATGTGCTGATTAAAGTATGTTGTGACAAAAGAGTGATATAGTATAATAGATTAACTGTATTTTTATATAAGGATAAATATTTCACTGGAATACCTCAGAGCACACATGCACAACATTTGAGAACTACTGATTTGTAAAGTCATAAATACTTGCAAGTCTTAAACAAATACACAGATTAAAATAAGTTCCAATTGCCTAAAGTTTAAATAACAGAATTAATTTCTCAGAGAGAACCACAAGATATTTTATTAAATGAACAGAAAAAGATGAAAAACTCAAATGAATTTCAGTAGGTTACGAAACTCTTAATTTAAATACAAAACATTATATTTTAGATGTAAAAGGTGAGTTAATTTTAACAAGAAGGAAAAGTGACCAGATCAGCATCATAACATGTCATTAGATGTGCTAACATAGTCGACATACAGTGTTGGCCAAATTATTAGGGATTTTTTATGTTTTCCTTGCAAAATCAAAGTTCCAAAATACTAATTAATAATGTCATTTATTCACATATCACCATATTTTTTTTTTTATATATATAGTAGTTAAAAGAACCATTTTAAACTGATGCAAGATCTAATAGGTGTTATAATACACATCCTGAGATTTTTTTATATTTTCTGTCAATTTACAAAAATTTACAAATTTCTGTTGCAATTTTGCACATTTTAATTTACTTTTTTATTAATTTATGTACAAAAAATAACAATTAGTAATGTTTAAATAAATAATTCTGTACTAAAAATGCTTTTAAAAAATCTTTAATAATTTGGCCAACACTGTATCATTTCCACAAATTTCTCACTTGAATGTTTCCAAGTAAGACTTTTAAAAAAGTAAATAATGCAGTCAGATATCAATTCCGTTAACTTAATGAAGAGTTTAATACAAAAAGGGACCCCACACATTTTTCTTTTAGTTTTTATTTATAAAGTAACATAAGAAAATAGCAATTCAATTTTTTTTAAAGTTCATTTAGATATAATGACAAGCGAAGTAGATTTTTTCAACATCTAAGGAACTTAATTCAATTTATAATGCTGCATTTGATACCCACAAACAATCGGTCCTTCAGACAGACATTAAATTTTTTTTTTTAATTAAATGTCTCCTTGAATGAATATAAATCAGGGATTTATCCTCCCCACCCTTTCCCCAGGATCCTGATTTTGTGAATTTGACTTATACTTTTATGAAAAAAAAAAAAAAAAAAAAAATACATGAATGAGAAACATTGAATAATTTTAAATCTTCAAAAGGTTCTAGAATCTAATAAAGTAAACTGAATATTTTGATTAAAAAATAAAAAACTTTACAAAATTGTTTAGTTTCAGTAAATATCACTGACTTTTGAGAAAAATGCGCTTTAAGTTCGCGGATTTTTGGGAAAAATCAGTCTTAAGTTTGCTGTTTTTTGTGAAGAATTCGTTTTAAGATGACTGATTTTTGTGAAAGATCTATTTTAGTGTCACTGATTTTTGAGAAGAATCATTTAAATATCCCAGATATTTGTGAAGATTCTGTTTTCCACACCCAAAATTTCTAGATGAACCTTTGTAAATTGTTTAATAATTATTATTTAGGGTAAAGTGGGGCATGTGAAATCATGAGGTAAGTGTAACCTGTGCTCATAACTCATCTGATAAATTGAATCTGGACATAACAGTCATTATGTATATTTTTAACCTCTCTTTCTTATATTTAGACTTAAGAAACCCCCCAAAAAAACAATGATAGTTTTAGAAGTTACAAAAATTGCTTAAATTTTTTTGACACATAGTCGCTCACAAATTTAGAAGTTTTGCTGCACTTGTGAATTAAACTTTACAGCTTTTGGTAAAGAAACTAAGTTTTGAATGTAACTTCTGATTTATTCTATTTCTTAAGGCTTTTGGAATACTACGGGTGGTTACATTTACCCCAGAAGTGTTATATGTCGGGCCAATATAACTAAGGTATTTTCTAATTTAGTTTAATTAGTTAAAGGATATTACTTTATTTTAATTTAATTTAAAATACCTGATTATATCATCCTTTTTCGTATTGCGTATATATTTCGACTGCCACATCACAGTCCTCTTCAGCACAAAGATGATGACTTCTCTGAATGGCAGGTTCCTATAAACACTCCTTCCTTCACAGCTAGTCCTCTTCATTTCACTTCACAAGGTTTAAAAGTTGTTGCCATTCTAGGGATTATACTGTGTTCTCAGTCATTGATAGCAGAATTAGTAGTTAAAATTTCTGGGCAAATAGAAATTTTAACTACTAACTCTGCTATCAACGACCGAGAACACAGTATAATCCCCAATGAATGGCAATAACTTTTTGAACCTTGCGAAGTGAAATGAAGAGGACTGTGATGTGACAGTCAAAATATATACACAATACGAGAAAGGATGATATAATGAGGTATTTTAAATTAAATTAAAATAAGGTTAGCCCCAAGCATCTCAACTGCATAATTTATATATTTTTTTTTTTACTTTTTTTTTTTTTTTTTTTTTTTATTATGTTTCTTAGTTTGTAAAGAAATCTAATATTCTAATCTTTTTTTAGATTTTTGTAGAAGTGTAAAAAAGTTCAAGAAGTGAAGTGCTAGTTGGAGGAGTAAAAAATTTGCAAATTAGTAACAAGTTGAGATATTTTAAAAATTCAAAAAAGGACACAATTTATGAAGACTTTAAACATTTGGAAATTTGACTTACATATCTATTAACCTTTTAACGTTCATTGGTTTTGCAGCAAAACCAAACTTTTGACATAATTTAAGAATTTTTATGCAGCAGTTTTTTTTTAAACATTTCCCTCCTTGTTTTAATCAGGTTTTAAACTTTTGTTCCTTTTCTGTCGGTAGATAGCAGCACTATTCCAAAATTTAACAAATAATGCTTCAAAGGAAGCTAAATGCATAAGTCACTTGAAGTTTCTTAGTGTACATGTGTGTGAATTGCTGGTTTGATGATGCACTCATGTCTAGTTTTTTTTTTTTTTTTCCTTTAATGAAGAGCTGGACTATTATTTTCACCTGAAACAACTTTTACGAGTTTTTGAAGTCGATAATGTTTACTTACAAAGTGTTTTATTTTTTAATTAAATATTATTTGAATTTAATAAGGTTAACTTATAGATGTTTCGAACAAAAAAATTCTCGAAAAGAAACAACACTAAATTTTTATTTTTTAAATATTTATGATCAGTTACGTGTCTAAAAGCCATTTTAAAAATTAGTTTAGTAATTTTTTAAATAAATTAAGTAGTGAACGTTAAAGGGTTAATGTATATGGGCATATAATAAACTGAGGTTACATTTGTCCTAAACCATGGGAGCAAGTAAAAAAAAACAAGAAATATTAAAAAAAAAAAAAAAAAAGTTAATATTTTTAAAAAGCCAACTAGTTCTAGTTCATGCATAAAAATTTTCAGAAGTATAACAGCAACCGAGTAAAATCCGAGCAAATTCAAACCATATCAAAATGTTGTTACATTTACTCCACTGCATCCTATATGAATGAATAGTTAAGCAAAACAATCATAATCGGTACTTAAAGTATGTAATTAAGAAATGGCTTTTTTAAATTATGACAAATGTTTTATTTGAAAATTTAAGAAAAACTGTGCAACCAATAGAATTAATTCCAATAATTAGTTTTTTCTGTTTTTTTTCTCTCTTTAACTTCATTTATTGTTATCATTATTATTATTATTATTTTTTTTTTTCACTTTAAGAAAATGCTTGTGAAATAATAAAGTGTTAACAAAACTAAACAAATATTTGAATCAAAATTCATGGAGATTAATAATTTTAAGAAAACTTATTTTGATGAGTTTCAATTTATTAACCTATGAAATCCATATTTCTATCTATTTTAGAAAATAATGGACACGTTGGAAACTAAATAATCAATTCCTCCCCCTTTTTTTTTCTTTTTTAAACCTTTGGATATTCATTGGTAAATGCATGAAAATGACAAACTGATCTAATTGTGCAGATGAGCCAATGTAAATTTCATCTTGTTTAATGTCAGAAAATAAAATAAATACAAATAAAGATAAAATAAATTTATTTTATAAAATTACACATATATATTGGATTATATATTGGAAAAGTAAATATCACACATACATTTAAAGAAAATGAAATTAAAATAAAACATTCTGTAGTAAACAAAAGATAACTGTAAGTTAGCACAATATTTTTGAAAGATTACAAGTTTAGGAAAATGCAGCACCACTTTAGAACAATAAATAAATAAATAACACAACAATTCTCCAATACAAATCTAGAAATAATTTTCTTAACAGAGAATAGTTAATATAAGAACATGTGTGGTGGTACTTTTTTATTTTATTTAATAATGGATAGAGGTTGCCTTTAATTTAAAACAAAATATGTTAACAAATTGTGATCGTATGAAATAATGATGAATTACCCTAGGCTTCGATCTGATCATACATGGGTACATACCAAGTATAAGATAAATTCAATCTTTACTTTTTTAAGATATTTTAAAGTTTAGAATAAAACATACCCGGTCTTGAAAAAAAAGGAAAGGCAGTCTTCAATTCCAATTTAAAAGTATTTATTAAGATTAATTTGCTCTCCCACTTCAAGAATGCAGAAATCCGGACAACTGTTATAAATCTCAAATCTCTAATACATAGCCATGCTTCTTTAAAATAAATTCAAGATACTTATAACAAAATATTTATATAAAAAAAAATCAGCTCCGGTCACTGTCACAATTTCGTTTCAAGTCATAATAACCGTGTGGGACCACATATATAAAAATAACGGTAAAATATAACGTACGGACGCAAGTGCCCGGCCATTCTTCTCTGTACACAGGTGGAACACCAACTGACTGATTTTTAAATTTTTAAAAATCGCTCCTAAAGAAAAAACAGGTCCGCACACCTAAAATCACGGATACGCGATTTTGATTCGTTAATCGGACCGCAAAAGTAACCAATTAAACAGTTCGCGCATGCAAGAGAAACAATCGCCGATTCTCCCGTTGACAAGTGTCGCGGGAAGCAAACTTTACAGGGTGCGTTGAGCCAGGAACGAACGGCTGCGATGAGATGCCTGCAAAACGATGTATTTTGGCATAGGAATTAAACAAGAGGTGATGTATTTACATCACATATCCCCACATGACCAATTACAAAAAATTTTATGGCACTGGAAACATGAACCGTATATGGTGAAATTGTGAACAGAGCCAGAGACGGTTTTTGTTGACAAAAGACATAAAATTTTTTGTGAATAAATTGTATAAAAGAATAATATAAAAAAAAAATTCAGAAACATTACTAAATATAACATATATATCAATTACTTTACAACTAAAAGAAACTTATCGTTATTACACATACGAACTTGTTATAAGAAGAAATAATATAATCATAATATCAACAAAAAAAAAATCACTGAACACATGAGCTTGTTATTTGAAAACACTCACGTGAAAAAAAAAATTTCTTTTTCCCTTTTTTCTTTCAATTTCTCCTTAAAGGAAATCATGCGAATGACAATAACATGGCTCATAAAATTAAATAATCTCAATTGTTATAGAAAAATAAGATACACATAAAATATAAATGTAATATCTTAAATGTAAACACAGCACATGAAAATAGATATCTATTAATATATATAAGTATGAATATAAACATGAAATCATATTACACAAGTGACATGTCATGAAAGAAATATTATATTTGTTACCAGTAACATAAGAATTGTTTATAAAATAAATAGCAATATATTTGGGCCCAATTATTACATGTGAGAAAGCCCCTTGGAAATAGACCAAGAAAATATCAAATGAAATTAAAACCCAATTAAAATAATAACCCTAAAATGAAAATAAAAGAATGTACTTTACAGAAAAAAAATGCTATTTCCAATTGACTTGCTACTATTACACAATTATTTTCACATATATACATATATAAATGAGAAATTATTTAACAGAAGTGTGGTACAGCAAAATCCAACCATCTAACACATTGAACACTTTTTTTTTTTTTTTGTATACTTTACTATGATAATCTTGAGATATTAATATTATATTTTCAAAAATTAACTCTTTTATAAAACATAATTTACTGGCTGTGACTCTCCAAGAGTACTCCCAAGCAGGTTGATCAGTCCTATTCCGAAGCACTCCCGGAAAGACACAGAAAGCAAAAAAAAAAAATATTTATATTATATATTGTTAAAGATTACTATTTTTTATTCCTGGGCCTCAGGTTGTACCTGGAGGCTGAGCTATCTGGTATACAAGTGTTATTTTTCTTGTTGACAATAGGAGCAGGAGATTGACTATTTTCTAGAACTGGTAATTTATTGTTTGTAATCAGAGAATTTGTATTGTCTTGTATAAGATATTGTTTCCTTTTTGGGACAATTAAAAGTCTATCGATATTAATGTGGAACGGTTTTGCTGTAACACTTTCATACTCTTTAATTTGAACCAGCACCTTAGAAATTACTTTAGTGACAATAAAAGGCCCGATAAACCTTGCTTTGAAAGTGTCTCGTGTTTTCATGTAAACAAGGTCGCCCGTCTTGAACACTCTGAGGGAAGCCCTCTGGTGCTGTCTTTGATTTCTGTAATTTTGAGCATCCTTCATATTTCTATGTACCTTTTCATAAACTCTATTTAGCGACTTCATGTATTGATAATACTCAAAGGGGAATTCCATATTTGACATTTCATGCAATTCACATACATCAAATATATTAGAAACTGACCTACCAAAATGTAAAAATGCTGGTGAATACCCCGTTGATGAATGTATAGAAGTGTTGTATATACTTTTATGTATCATCAAGGCTTGTTTGAAGTTGAAGCCTTCACCTGCTAATGAAGCAATAGATGATTTGATACTAGTGTTTATTCTTTCGGAAGATCCTTGCGTCTGTGGATGTGCAGACGAAGCATGAACAAGGCTTATTTTCATGGTTTTGGTGAAATGGTTGAAAATATCTGCTGTAAACTGAGGTCCAAGGTCAGACATTAATGCTGCAGGACGTCCATATGATGTGATATATTTTGTTAGGGAGTCTACAACAGACTGTGCCGTGGGTTTTTTAATTGGAAAAAGTTCTAAGAATTTGGAGAAGTGATCAAAACAGGTAAGTACAAACATTTTGTTGGAGAATGGTCCAACAAAATCCATAGATACCAGTTCACCAGGTTTATTTGGAATGAACATTTCCTGTAAAGGAGCTGCAGGAATTTTGTGAGGCTTATTTCTGATACACAGTTTACAAGAAAGCACGTAATTTTTGGTATCTCTGTATATTCCTCTCCAGTAATATGACTTCAGGATTTTACGGTATGTATTATAAATACCAAAATGTGGCATATGAGCTATCTTTAAAATTTTAGGTTTTAGTGAATTTGGTACAAGAATCTTGGAGGAATTACTATCTTGTTTGCTATTAAATTTTCTTTTTATCATCAATAGACCTGTATCTGGATGAATGAAATAATTTTTGAATTTCTGTTTTGGATTTTCAGACGTAATATTTTGTACTATTTTCAATAAATTATCATCATGTTTTTGTTCAATAAATAAAGTATCTTGTGAAACTTGTAGTTCTGGGTCATTATTTTTTCTATTAGTTAGGTTTAGGTTGCTGTGATTTATATTGTGCAACTGTATGCTGGGTGAATTGGATGATACAGGTAAGATGTTTTCATCATTTATTAACTCTGGATTTGTTGTCAAATTTTGGGTGGATTCTGAAAAGTCATCACGTGAAAAATAATCTGCTAGAACATTAGATTGACCTTTAATGTATTGGAATGTAAAATCATACGTGTACAACTCTATTAGCCATTTTGTAGTAAGATCTACAGGTGAAGTAGTACTGCGATAGAATTCTATGGGTTTGCTATCACTTAAAATTGTAAATTGTCTATTATATAAGTAGAACCTGAATGCTTGAACTGATTTAACAATTGCCATAAGTTCTTTCTTGAGTGCCGGATAGTGCTTCTCAGAATTAGAAAGTGTTTTGCTGAAATAGCTAACTGGTTGTAATACATTGTTGCGTTCTTGCAACAGAACCCCAGCTATAGCTACATTGCTAGCATCGGTATTCAGGAAGAAAGGCTTGTCAAAATCAGGTAAATTTAGAAATGGTTTAGTAAAAAATATCTTTTGAATTTTCTGAAAAACTTCTGTGTGTTGATGTGTCCATTTAAACGGGATCTTCGTTGAAGTTAACTGTGTTAGTTGATCCACTAGTTTTGCATAATTTGGAAGAATTTTTCTGTAAAAACCACATAAACCCAAAAATCTCTTTAAATGTTTTCTTGTTTTGGGAGTTGGAAATGCTGTTATTTTGGTGATGTTTGATGATATGGGACTTATAGTATGGTCTTGTATATGAAATCCAAGGTAATCAATAGCCTTCTTAAAAAATTGAGATTTCTTCGGAGATAAGGTGATGTTATACTTTAGTAAAATTTTGAAAAGTTGAGTCAGTTTTTCTAACATTTCTGGAAATGAATTGCTACCTACAATGATATCGTCCTGGTATGCAAAGATACCAAGACATTTTGTTTCTTCAATTATCGCATCAATCAACATTTGGAAACTGCTTGCTGCAGATCTTAGTCCAAACATTAAACGACTAAATGAATAGGTCCCCCACTGAGTTGTGAATGATAACCTTTTTCTGAACTTCTTTGGGAGATGTATTTGATGATATGCAGACGGGAAGTCCAGCGTGGTGAAGTATTTATACTTTGAAATGTTATTAATGATATAATCAATTCGGGGCAATGGATACGATGAACTCCTTATCATGGCATTGATGAGTCGCAGATCAAGGGCTAGGCGAAAAGATGGCTTTTCATCAGGAGATGTGGGTTTTTTCTTCACAGCAAGCATGGGACACGCCCATTCAGAAATGCTCCTTTCAATGATGCCAGCCTCTTGTAGAGCATCAATTTGTTTCTTTATCTCCTCCTGCATAGCTTCAGGAACTGGATAAGGCAACGTTCTTACAGGAACATCACTTGTGAATTGTATATGCGGGGTCACATGGTCAGTGTGTCCCAGTGATTTAAGTGATGAGGAAAAAACCACTTGATGCTCCATAAGCAATTTCTGGATAGTCAATCTTTCTTTAGTAGACAAATGGTGTAAGGAAAAATTATCAATACTAAATTCAGATTTTCGGAGTTGAATGATCTCATCCGATGCTTGAATCAGATTAACTTGTGCTCTGGGCTCTTGTTTAATTTCCTCTATTTCTTCAATTTGGTGAATTATTCCAAGCTTGGTACCTTTATTTAAATGTTGATCTACTTTAGAATAATTTGTTAACGGAACTGAAAATGACATTACTTCAATATTTTTACTATGTGAACCCTCTTCAAGGTTGACAATTGCAGTGTACAAACCTATACCTTTGTTTTTATTCAGTGTGGGAATAAAGATTACCTGTTTATCAGCATATATTTGTTTGCACATAACAAAGACATAAACTGTTTGTAGCGGTGGAATGATCACTTTGTTTTTGAGTGTACATTTATTAACTTCATCTTGACAGTCAAATTGAGAATTTTTATCGTTTACGAAAGTAGGATTAGAGGTAGAACTACTGGTCTCAGGAACAGCGGGTAAATTTTGGAGGCAATTAATTTTGGATTCAGGAATCTCATACTCATCTTCAGGAATTGTGCTATAAATGTCAACATGACAATCGTTAATTTGTACGAGATTTTGTTTTAAATCAATTAGGACCCTATGGGTTTTCAGAAAATCAAATCCCAATATACCAATGAATTTTGAGTCTGTAGGAATATCTATGAGAAAAAATGTATGTCTGAAAAAAAATTTGCCAATTTTGAATGATAGATTGATACATCCCGCACAAAATACCGCTGAATTGACAGTAGCAATTTTAACTTTTGTAGCGACTCTTTTAAAGTGTAATTCATTTCTGAATTTATCGAAATAGCCTTTGGCTAAAACTGAAATGCTCGCACCTGAATCCAAAAGAAAGTTTTGTAATGACTTATTTATGTTTAACTTAACAATAGGTAAGTGAGGACTGGCAGCTTGAGTGTACAATAGAAATCTTAATGAATGAATAAAAATAACATCCTCATCAGGCTGATTTTCTGTTTGGGATGTAGCATTAGATGATATATTTGCAGGAACAATGGTTTGAGTACTTACTGAACTGACCAATCTTTTTGATGAGATAGGAAATTTTAATCTAGTGCTTGGTGATCTTAGGATTATATCCTGACCACAAATTTTTAGACCATTCGAATGTTCATTATGAATGGGAGAGGAAGTGCAGGACTGACCTCTCCCAGAAATTTGTCAGTCTTTATGAAACTGACGATTTTTGTAGTTGAGCCCTTTACGTTTATGTTCAAAAGTTGCTGACTCCGATTGAGCCTGTGCTGACCGGGGGTGTGTGTGAGAGGAGTGTCCATCCGAAGGAGAATGTCTACGGTTATATTTGGATCTAATTTTATTTCTTTGACATGATTTGAATCCCTGTCGATCTGTGTCAAATCTTCTGCCACCCTGATAATCTTTTAATTTGTAACAAAATCGGGCAGTGTGTCCAACCCGAGAACACCACTGACATGTCGGTTTATAACCATCAGACCGCGAGGGCCAATCTGAATTTAATTCAAGATGATGCAGCTGGGAGTCCCCATCCACGGCATTATGCTGTGCATTTTCAGCAGTCATGCAATGATTTATATTTGAAAATGATGGCTGGGAAACAGCCAAAGATTCACCTGATTGAACAACCTCCTGATATGCAGCCAGATTGTCAACCATTTCCTCAAAATTACTACACTTTCTCGTTAAAAGATGTAATTTATAATCGGGGGTGAGAGTATCTGTTAATTTTGCAATGAGTAGTTGGTCCATTGATTCTTGTGGAAATTTTGGAAACCTCTTATAAACAAGATGTTGGAGCCGATTAGCAAAGTTTCGGATATTCTCCAAACCATCAAATTTAATGGCATTATATTGTAATGCTACACTCTGTTCTGTTTCACCTTTAAAATTCTTACGTAAAATCTGAAATAATTCATCAGGAGACTTGGCTCTTTGGCATGGGATTGAAGATGTATAAAATTTTAAAGCCCTATCGCAAAGTTTTGATTTAATAAAAATAAGGGCCTGTTTAGGATGCCATTTAAAAATATCTATTTTAGTTTGCACCTGTTCAATAAAAAAATCCAAAAGATCTGGATCACCATTAAATGGTGTTACTGTGAATTTAAGACAATAAGTTTTTTCAGAAGTCATGATTTTAAGAAAAATTTGTCAAAATTTTGCAGAGACAAAAAAAAGTTAATGCATAGTCATATATTTTCAAAATATCAAGCAGACATACTTATCTACTTTAATCTTATTATATTTCATAACACATTTTCATATTAATTGAAGTTGACCCATCTTATTATGTCTATTTTTTTTTTTTTTTTTAGAAGTGATAGCAAACTCCCAAACACAATAAATTATAACATGTTATTCCTTCAAATACAAAAATATCATACAGCCTATTTTCAAAATATTCTCTCTCTATTATCTTGGCATTAATTCTAAATCAAAACAGTATTTTTATTTTGCAAAAGAATAATACCCTATATAATCCAGAAATACATACCAATATATTACACTTCAAATGCAAAAGTAAGCTTTTAATTATTATTCTTGATAAACTATTTGTTTAAATACATTCAACAGACTAGATTATGATACTTAGTTCAATATGCCACTATGGAATTTTTTTTTTGAAAAACCACTTTTCAAAAGTATGTTTTTGAAAAAATATATGAATTCTTATTTAACTATTTCATTTTATTATTATTACTATTATTAATGAAATGGCTAATAGGCATCTTAAAATAAAATTTCACCCATACAAACAGTACTACTTTCAATAATTACTGCCCTTATGGCTATGAAAATATGAATAATAACAAAAATATACATCTTTCCAATAATTTCTTAAATAAAGCACTTTCAGATCAAAACTGGCAATGTACCTCATGCAATCTTTAATTTTTTACGATCGGCACCATATGTGGTGGTACTTTTTTATTTTATTTAATAATGGATAGAGGTTGCCTTTAATTTAAAACAAAATATGTTAACAAATTGTGATCGTATGAAATAATGATGAATTACCCTAGGCTTCGATCTGATCATACATGGGTACATACCAAGTATAAGATAAATTCAATCTTTACTTTTTTAAGATATTTTAAAGTTTAGAATAAAACATACCCGGTCTTGAAAAAAAAGGAAAGGCAGTCTTCAATTCCAATTTAAAAGTATTTATTAAGATTAATTTGCTCTCCCACTTCAAGAATGCAGAAATCCGGACAACTGTTATAAATCTCAAATCTCTAATACATAGCCATGCTTCTTTAAAATAAATTCAAGATACTTATAACAAAATATTTATATAAAAAAAAATCAGCTCCGGTCACTGTCACAATTTCGTTTCAAGTCATAATAACCGTGTGGGACCACATATATAAAAATAACGGTAAAATATAACGTACGGACGCAAGTGCCCGGCCATTCTTCTCTGTACACAGGTGGAACACCAACTGACTGATTTTTAAATTTTTAAAAATCGCTCCTAAAGAAAAAACAGGTCCGCACACCTAAAATCACGGATACGCGATTTTGATTCGTTAATCGGACCGCAAAAGTAACCAATTAAACAGTTCGCGCATGCAAGAGAAACAATCGCCGATTCTCCCATTGACAAGTGTCGCGGGAAGCAAACTTTACAGGGTGCGTTGAGCCAGGAACGAACGGCTGCGATGAGATGCCTGCAAAACGATGTATTTTGGCATAGGAATTAAACAAGAGGTGATGTATTTACATCACATAGCATCAAATAAATTTCATTAAAATGTTACTACAAATAAATATAGTACATAATAAACATAATTTATTTATTTACATGCACATGCACTATTTTAGTTATTCATCACTTATTTGTATTATATAAGTATGAACAAATATATATCAAATATTAAATAATCAAATTACTGAAAAGAAAAAAATATACGATAAATAAATAAAATAAATAAATAATTAAAATAAGAGAAGAGGAGAGGGTGGAGGTGGGGAGGATTGAGAAAAAATTCAACATAAACTAGAACAAACAAACAAAAAAAAACATTAAATATGCAAGATTTTGCCAAAACACAATAATTATAATAGTTTTTTTTTTTTTTTTTTTTTTTGTTTTTTTTTTAACAACTGTTAAAGAAATGATTGTATTTTCAGAAAAACTTATAAATAACAAACAGACACAAACAGTGAAATTCCAGAAAATAGTGCTGGGTAAATCAGTCATTATTAAATTTAATGATACTTTTTAAATTTTCTTCAGATTAAAAAAAAAAAAAATGCTGTTAGTTTATTTAAAAAAAAAAAAAGTTTTTTTTTTTTTTTTTTTGGAGAGAAGTTTTTGATTCTTAAGGGGACTTGGCAGCTTTGACTTGTCTCCACTAACGATTTCTGTAAAAGCTTATGTTTTCATTTAATATTTATAAATTGAACTATATTAGGTTTAGTTTAGGTTTGGCAATTTTGACATAGTTGGTATAAAAGTCAACCTTACACTCCACTTCATCTAAACTAAATTTTCATGGTTGATGAATCAATAAATAAAATTTCTATATTAGGTTTGTTAAATAAAATATAAATTTGGGCAACAATTCATATGGTTTTTGATATATTTTTCCAGGTTTGAAATTTTTAACTTCTGTTTTATCATGAATTCCTGATTTTCAAAATGCTAAAACTTCTACATATATGTATATAATCTGGTGTGTCACTCGTACGACTTTCTCTTACCCTGAAATTTAATACTATAAATACAGATTGTAGATAAAGGAGTAAGATAACGAGTACTGTTATGTAAACTTATGTTATAACAATTCAAATTAGGCTTCCGAACAGCTTTATTTAACAAATAATTTTGTGTGAAGGGGGGCTAACGCCCCCTCAACCTCCCGTTTCATTATTGTACCTGCATTTATATAGAATTTAAATCTGTTATTAACTTCAAAAGTTCATTTGAAATTATCCAGACAACTTTTACATGCAACATTCCTTGAAACTTATCAATCTTGACCAAATTTTCTTAGTAACAAACGTATTAACTTCAAAATGCAACATTTGAATCACCTGAAATTATTTGTACCACCGGTAATAATTTCTTGCATATGTGAAAATACCCAAAACATCAATAAAAGAAATGTTGTGTCGCTTTTAACTTTATACAGTTTAATTCTGACAAAAATGCATATAACTATTTTGAAATACTCGGTCAATTAATAATAATGTAATTAAAACTCCAAAAAATTACATTTTAAAATTTGTATAATTACTGTTAAAATTAAATAAATAAAAATAATCCCGTAGTAAATAAAACAAAAAACGGAACGCAGTGAACACAGGCTATATAAAATAAAAGAAAACTTTCAAAAGCTTCCAATTACTTTAACAAAACTATGAACTTACTATTTCATTTATTTATTTTTGCCAAATAAATTAAATTACTCATGATTAATCAGTGGAAAATTGGCAAGTGGATATTTATGACCAACGTTTACATCTTCAAGATCATTAGAAAAATCATTGTAGAATGAGAGTAAATTTTAATGACCTTTTTCTTATGAATTAATAATTATATAAAATTTAAAAATGAAAGGGAAAAAATCTTATTACTAAACTTACTTTATATTATAAATTAAATGCAATGTATTACTTTACATTTAAAATTAAAGAAACTTGATTTAATTATAATTCAAAACATAAATATCTTTAAAAATGCTCCTGGCTCAAAGATTTTCAGTCGGTATTCCAGCCATCCTCAGGAGCATTTTAATGTTTACAGTCGTCTTCTTTTGATTTCTTCCAGGATAAGAAGTGCCATCTCTGATAGAAATTTAGATCAAAGATGGCGCTTCTTATTGTGGAAGAAGCCAAATGAAGAAGACACAGCATCAAGGTGCTCCTGAAGATAGCTGGGATCCCGTCCCAAAAATTTTGAGCCAGAAACTTTTTTTTTTTAAGGTATTTTATTTTTAACTGCAAAGTACAGTGAACTCTCGTTAAAACGGACAATCAAGGGCCAGCAGTTTTTGTCCATATTAATGAGAGTCCATTATAACAGGAGTTCATAAACTGAAGTTCTATATGAACTCTAAAAGTCCCTATTATGTACACATACACAGTATAACACGAATGAAAATTTGTTTCCTCAAACCCTTTTATTCACTAAAAATATAAAAGCATGAAAACCGATACTTACTTTCAAAACTTCTTTTCTTCATATAGTACAACTTGATAACACTCTTTTGCTATGTCTCCACAATAGAAGTGGAGACAGGTGCAAATTGTTGACCTCAACTGTCACTGTCAATCAATACTATTTACCTCCCACAGTGTAATATCACAGAGTGAAAGAGATTAACCCTTTTATTATTGAACCTTTTCATGTTAAAAAAAAAATATATATATATATATATATATTGAATTTGAAAAGATTTTGGGAGCTGACTCTTTTTTGAAGAAAGTAAACTTTCAGGAGAAAAAAAGTCCATCTTAACGAATGAATTGTATGTATAAAGCGATGTTTATTACATGAAATTCCTACAGGCCTTAGCCAGGGATTCTGTTTTTGTACGTAATAACGAGAAATCCATCTTAAACGGGGCCGACTTAATGAGAGTTCACTTATTAACTTTTAGATGTTTATTATATTATTAATGAAAACGCTTACTAGTATTATCTTGAGGTGTTAAGGGCCTCTCAATAACACTCTGAAGTGCTTTCATCCACTCAGTTCGATCTTCTTCTTTCTGCACACCCAATAAATAAATTCTGTCACGCGTTCTCAGTGTGAAGCCAAATCCTTGTTCTTTCATACCAGGTGGAACTCCTTTCTTAACAGCAAATCCATCAGCATGATAACCCAAAAAAACTTCTCCCTTTGGGTAAGGATCCTAATTAAAGAAGATAAAATTTATAAATTATAGCAGAAGTTTAATTTTAAATGCAGGGTTTAACCTGGCAAAAAAAGTTTCGACAACATTTTAGCTAAAATACACAATCAGTATTTTAGGTTTTTCGAAAGTTAATTTAAATCTCTCGATGCTGTTGATTTCTCTCTCTTAATTGGTTATCCTCAGTTTTGTTTTCTATTTCCTTTGTTCAATGATAATTTCAAGAAACATGAATCAATGAAACTTCGTTTCAATTTCAACAATAGAAAAAAAGGCAGATTCTGAATTCTGACATGCTTAAATATTTTCACCTTTAAATTTACCAATTAAAAATTTAAATTAAATGTAAATATACTAAATAAATAATGATTGTTGATATTTTCTGTGGTTTTGTAATTTTTGCCCATGAACTGATTAAAAACTAAGAGATTATTATATAGAGATATTTCATAAAATGAGCCAGTTTTTGCTTTTTAGTGAAATTCTTGTTTACTTATTTTTACAAAATACAATATTCTTTAGCAAAATAAAATAAATAAATAAACTAGTGGCAATTTAAATCCTGATTCTAACAGTGCCCTTATTTTATTGATATGTCATTTTTAAGCGATTGTAAATTATAAAATCTTAAGATTTTATTTTCAAGAAATAAAAAAGAAATACATATACTCTTTTTTTGATTGTTGCAACAGGTACAATTTTTGTCAAAGTGTTGTACAAAATGCAAAGAGATGTTTCAAATTTTGAAGTCTGAATTTTCCTGAAAACAAAATTAAAGAGCTAGTAAAATATGGATGTATAATATTATACTTGCAACTCAGGAAAAGCATAGTCAAGAAAGTAAAAATTTAAACAAAGTAATTACTATTTAAATTTAAAATAAACATGCCCAATAGGAAACTTTTTTTTTAACAAAAAATTTGCATTTAATTTTTTCAGATTTTTTTCCATTTTTTTTTTTTTTTTTTTTTTTTTTTCTCTTGGAAAGAAAATTACAGATGTACACATGTTTCTCAAAACCCTACAAAAGTTATTATTGTGTTTATTTAAGAAAAGTCGCTGCTGTAAATTTAAAAACTGCTATTGAAGGTAGCATAACCAACTTCTCTATTTCATTTAATAAAAGGGATCACCCGGCTAGATCATCGAAGACAGCCTAGTTTATATTTAAAAAGATATAATCAGACGTATGCAATACTATTGAAATTCAGTCATTTTCATTATCAATTATCAAATAATAGATTTATAAAAAAAAAAAAAAAAAAAAAAAAAAAAAGCATTCATAAAATAACATCATCTATGACTAATTTGAAAGACAAAATTCATTATGTAATTAAATTGAATTAAAAATGTTTAAACAGATAATTTATGAAAATCCATTACTAAATGAACACAAAATAAAATGTTAAAAATCCAAAGATATTACAAATTGTCTCTGAGCAATATCATTAAAACATACAAAATTACTACTAGTACACAGAAGCTATATAGAAGCTTATAAATTATTCAAACAGTCAAGTTAAGAATACATTGAAAAAAAAAAAATAATAATCCTGTCAAAATAAATACTTTATTATGATTTTGTTCAGTCATGAACAAAATTCAGTTTATAAAGTGTTATACATTTTGTGTGATGGGGACATTTCAGGTAATAATAAAGTAATTAAAGCAGCCAAATGAGGTTGCATATGGAACTAAAGTCTTGTATTGATACAATTACATCACAATCTCTAACCAATAGAGGTTCAACAAGACAGCAATAACATTTAAATGCATGATCCAAAGGCTAGCGTAATTTCAGCTAGCAGTTAAAATAGGATCATATTTCTGGAAAAGCTTCAAAAATAAAAATTCATCTTTTTGCAGATGTTGGTCTATTTCACACCACTAATTATTGAAATCCCCATTAAACTATTGGCTAGTGGATATGGATATAACCTTAACGTTTAATTGGCTACACAGTTTGATGTACGAAATGGCTAAATTATTTCAACATGCAACTCTTTTGATTCTTGTTACACATCAATTTGTTTTACTTATGATTTAAATTTATAAAAATTTAGCTTTCAGTTAAAAATAATTTCAACTTCAATTTATTTTTTTTCTGATTTAAACGCTTACTTTTGATTTTGAAATATTCTGATTTTGCCAAAATTTATTTACATATTATTTAATTATTTAAAAATTAGAGATATTTCTAATATCCTGTCATACAGTTGGTAACAAAAGTATCCGAACACTAGCAAAAATTCCTATATAAAAAAAGTAGAGTTCTCATGTATGACTACAAAAGTAGAGTTCAATCATGTTCTTAGACTGAATAGGAACATGATTCGACAAGGATTTATTTAACAAAACAGTATTAACTCATACCTGCCAACATTGAAGAATAAAAATAATGGAGATTTTATAAGCGGTATTTTCAGGTCTAGAAAACATTGATGTGCTTTCGACATATGACAGTATTTTAATAGTTTAATCCATGGCTTAAATTATCGAAAAATTATGTGGGTAACTTAAATTTAATATTAAATAAAAATTAAGTAATTATCAATTAAAAATAGTAATATATATAGAGATTCATGTTAATTTTTTTCAGCAAAAGCAAAATTTTGCTTAAAAAAATATTTGTTTGGGTAAGTTTTGAATAAATTATAGGTATAATTTTTAAAATCTTCAGAATAATGGTGAAATGTTTGAGAATAATGGAGAGTGGAAGACAGTCCCAAAACAACGGAGTCTCCGTTGAAATAATGGAGAGTTGGCAGGTATGTTAACTCTACTTTTTTTATATAGGAATTTTTGCTAGTGTTCGGATACTTTTGTTACCGACAGTACATATACAAAGATATAATAACTTCTAAAACTAAGCATAAAATTTCTCTTTTTAAAAAGCAGCAGTAAATTGTAATATGCCAGGTAAAAAACACATTACTTACTAAAGGATCTTCAAGATACATTAACTTTCGATCATCTAATGTGAACCATCGCCATTTATAAGCATCACTTGCCCTCGGCCCTGTTTTAAACATCCATCCTTCTTTTAGAAAGTCTCTCGTTAAATATTGGGCCAGTTCCAGTTCACTTGTCCCAGGATAAGCTATACATAATTGATTGAGCTTCACATATCTAATGGCCATATACCACTCTACAATAGACTGGATAAAAGAGAATAAATTAAGATTTTTGTAGACCAATTTATAATTGAGGTTATGTCTATATGAACTTTACTATATAGCATCATAAAGGGGAAATTTTTTTATTTTAAGTAAAATTTCATAATTCAAACACAGTCAATTATGATGAGACATTGATTCTAGACAGTGATGTAAAAAGCTTAAATGTTCGGAAAGTTGAGTGGAATCCTTTCAATTTTTTTTTAACAGTTATTCAAGTCTACTATGTCATGTGTACTAATGAAAATAATGTAAATAACTTTTGTTTTTGTACAAATATATTTAAAAAACTTTCAAGGCATTACATGAGAGAAGTTTCTTTTAAGCACATTTTAATACCTTCATATTGAACATAACACAACTAAATTAACATGTAATATTCAGATGCACAAGCACATGTTTCCTATACCATATGATATGATCAACAACAATGCCTGGTTTTCAGGGACACTCAAAAGTATTCAAAAATATTGGGAAATGTAAGTGAAGATTGCTCAAAGTGAATTTTTACTTGTGTAATCTAATTTTAATACATTCCAAGAAAGTAAAAAAAAAAAATGTTTATGGCTTTGATTGATCTATCTGTGTCTGAGTACTTTTATTTCCATAAATAATTTTAGAATTTCTAAAAATGATATACGCTATTCAGAGTTTTTTTCAGCCTTACATAGCAAAACTGATTCTCACAAAATAATTCAAGTGCATTATGTTTTTAAGCACATTTGTATGCTTTTCACAATGTGCTAAAAATGACAAAATTGAGACTCATTTTCTAGACACAATGACAATGCCTAAAGAAATCGCCTGAACATTAATGATTGATTGATTTATAAGGGCTAAACAAAAACATCCTGATTCACTACAGGAAATTGCTGAAAGTACATTTTAGGTTATGTTTTGTGTTTTTAAGACTTAATATATATATATATATATAATTTTGGTTTAGCTGTCTATCCATGTGCTGTCATCTTTGTAAATAATCCATCTTTGAAATTGATAAATGTTATTCATGTTCACTAGTGCATGTTTCCTATTAAAAATAATATACATAGCACTGCTGGTTTGTATACAGGGTTCAATAAAGAATTCAGTTACATTGGAATGTATTGGAAATATTTTTTTAAGCATATTTTTTTACTAAACAAAACACAATGAAATTAACATACATTATTCAGACTTACAAAAATATATTTCCCTAGCATACAGTACACTTAGCATTAATGAATGACTGGTTTACAGGGAAAGAAAGAAATATACAGATACATTAAATGATATAAATGGAAATTGGGCAAAGTGTTGTGAGCTCTTTTTTTTTTTAATATTACAGTACAGGATCCATTATCCGGCATCTCGGTATCCGGAACGCTCCGAAAACCGGAAAGCAAAATGCTAACCAAAACTTTTTAATTATGGCAAAATTTAGGAGTGAAAAGATGTACAATAGCAGCAGTGAAAATTATATTTTTGCTATCTACTTCTGAATAAAACTTGTATCTGTATATAAATTTTATTCTGTTACAAGCGTTATATTAAAAAAAATAGTTAAATTAAATGTTATTTAAGGTAATTGTGTTATTCTGAAGAAATATAGTAAGCAGAAAATTGCCCATTATCTTTCTTTCTTTTCTTTTTTTTTTTTTTTTTTTTTTTTTAATAGCTTTTAGACTTTAGTTTCAATTGATCCATATTTTATCAAATATGGACGAGTACAAAATTTCCCTTTTTTTAAAAAACTGAGCGTAGGAAAAATCGGAAATTTTTTCCACATTAAAAATCGGTGAATCCGCCATTGCGATCAATGCAGTGTCAGTAAACAACAACAGATTACAAATGTTGCCAGATTCTGCAATTCTGTCAAGAGGCAGTAGAGGATTGTTTGAATGCTGATGAAAACACTCCTGTTAATCATCAGATGACTGACAGTGAGATTTGTGAAATGGTGACAAATGATATGTCTGAAAGTGATGATAATGATCAAGTTGAAATAGTTGAGAAAATTTCGAATGAGAAACTCATATTTACACTGAGCAGCTCATATCTGGGATGCAACAGAGAAGTTACTTCCATGAACAGAAAATTGTGTCAGTGTACAAAATACAAGAGCAACTTGTACAAGAAACTCATTATAAACAAAAGACTATTACAGAAATGTTCTCAAAATTGAAATCTAAGGATTCTGCTCCCTGAATTTAAATTTTATACAAGATTTTTTATTAAATTGCAATTTAAATTGTAATTAAAAATGTTTTATTTTGTCAAAGTACTAATTCATTAAATTAAATTTATAACTAATATATTTCTATACTATATCATTCATAACTGCTATTTTTAAAATTTTTTCATGCATTTTTCATACTGACAGTAAAGTGTTCTGAATTACGGAAAATCCCTTTATCCAGAATACTTCAGGCCCCAAGCCTTCTGGACAACGGATCCTATACTGTACTATGCTAAATTTTTAGCACATTGTATGATACACAAGCAATTTTGAAACAATATGTAAGTGGACCCACAAAAACAACAATATATCTTATACTTTCTTTTAAAAAAGTAAAGTTATAAAAATAATTTTTAAGAGATTTTTTCCTCTACAATTTAGAACAATATCTCATTTAACAACATCATCACAGAGGTAAAATACCCTGAAGGATAAATGATGTAATGACTAAAAATAGTTTGAAAGTGGATTTATAATCAAAGTGATTTGCATGATTTTACTATAAATGCTTTCAGGTAATTTGATACGAATACTGAGATTACTGTCCGAAATCTCATAATTAATTTTAATTCAATTATGCTAACTGATTTACTGACAAGTTACTATCTCAATAGCAATCGCATAATCAATATTTGTCTAAAAGTATTGATGATTTTGCAAAATCTATTCTCTAACTTTACCTTTTAATTTTCATGAAAGCACTCAAATTATAAAAATATTTTAATAGATTTTAGAAGTCATTAGTTATCATGATTTGAAATAATGATGTAAGTATGGATAACTAAAATAAAATGTCAATTATTTTTTTTAATGTAATAAACTACAGGGTATTTTGTTATTGTTAAAATAAAAAATTAACCCCTTAACTGCCCAGGGCATATATATATGCTTCACTAAGCTGATGTGTTAACTGCCTCAGGTGTATATATAAGCTTTTCAGAAGTACCATCTTTGTGTTCCATTGCTACTAGTGAAATTACTCGCACAACTTTTGAATTCAATATACAATATTTCACCATTTTTTTTATATGGTTATTTGGTAATGCCTTCATTTTACAGAAGAAACAATTCCCAAACACTGATAATTACAATTTCTGCATGAATTTGGTGAAATGCATAATTAAGAAATTCCATATTACTGCCCAATGACCCACTAAGCGACAGAAGTTAGAAAATGACTGCCCTTTACAACTTACTGATAGACAATTTCTGGATTTATTACCATTAATGTCTTTAAAGAAAAATGCATTAACCCTTTGAGTACTGAATTATTTGATGATTTTTATGCCCATGAGACGGATTTAATTTGTCGCTATATGGATTAACACTCTCGCGACCGCATGATTTTGAATTTTTGACAGTAAGATCCGCCTGTGACATTATTCTCCCATGTTACAGTATTTCAGAACAAAATTTTCTGTACTCACATTTATATTACAAATGGATATACATTATAATTTTATTCTTTCTAATCAAAGTATTTGTATCTGTAGTATATTTCATTGTAAAATTGTGAATATTTATTATATATTTAAGAAAAAATAGCATACAAATTGCAAAAGAAACGCCCACTGGTGGAGTTACAGATTTTCAAATGATATGAATCTATGTCAGCGGTCGCGAAAATGTTAATATGTAAAAGTAATACATTTTATTTGGAATATACTTATATTGATGATATAAGTATGATTGTAAGATATCATAAACAAACGTCAAGCAATTGTTTGCGATCAATGCCCACTGACGGGGGTGCCGCAAACATCAATGCCTACTTCTTAAATTCAGATGACGAGTCAGACTCGTCCACCGTAACTTTGCCCAAGTAAGCAGATGACGAGTCTCACTCATCAAATGTACCCAAAGGGTTAAGGAAATGTGTTGTTTGTTCAAGGAAGAAAATTCGCCATGAAACCCGTTATCAATGCACTGAATGTGATGTTGGTTTATGTATGTAACTATGTTTCAGGATATATCACATGACAGTTGAATTCTAACAACTTTATTATTATACTGTTACTCTATACATTTTTGTATTTTCGTGTTTCTTTTTTGTGAATGTAAATACATTTAAGATTGAAAAGCATGTCCCTTATTTTCCTTCACTATACCGCATAACTATGCATGCCTATTTGAAAAATGGTGGCACTAGGAAGCAAATCTTGTAAGTTTTCCTCTTAAGGTAAGGGGTTAATACTGTTATTCCGGTGTGTTCAAGATATTTTGGAATTTTTTCTCTTATAGCGATATGATGAGGATGCTTTAAAAGAAAAGTACTATAAGGATATTAGTACTAGTACTGTAGAGCTAGTAGATATGATACTAGTACTATAAAGGTACTGTAAAAAGTACTAGCAGCCCCATGGGACCACTATAAAAGAAAAGTATGAATACTTTGTCAAGTAAAAAGAAGCTATAACCATAACACTTTATGTCTGATGCACAATAAACTCTTTCTGATGATAAAAAAAAGCATAAAGACAAAAGACTAATTTGAATTTAACATGATGTTATAAAAAGACCTTTGAAGACATTATTAAAATATCATTTTCAAAAGCTTTTTTTTTGTGTGTGTGTGTGTGTGTGTGTGTGCATATATATATATATATATATATCAATCAGTGACAATTTTATTTTCTTTATTCAAAGCAATATCAAAATAATAAGGCAAAAAATCATACCATTCCATGTGTACTGTATACAAAAATATTTCTCGTTGAACCATCCTTGACATAGGTAAGTTGAGCTCCATTGGGGTTACCAATTTTTTTTGGACAAAAGGTCATATTTAAATCAGAAACTTGAATGGAAGCTTTTGGCTCTTTATGGGACTAGAATAAAAAAATAAATGTTTAAATTTTTTATGGCTTATAAATTAACCCCTTATTCCAATTTACAACTAAAAATAAATCATATACATGAAAATATATTACTGTCCATATTAAAATCAAGTAGCAGCACATTAACTAAAAATCAAACGTCCTTTTTCTCTTCATTCTTGTCCGGCGTAAGGGGGTTTGTTTCATGCATTATTTAGACCAGGGGTAGTTAATCATTTTACATCTGCTGCCCAGTATCTCTATCAGTATTAAATTTTTCTAATTGTCCACCAGCTCCACAATAAGGGTAATTTATAAAGTGTTTGAATAATCAAATGTACAAATAAAACAATGTTTTTAAATAATGCTATGAATTTTTTAAAACAATATTTAAAATTTTTCCTTTCAAGGTTTAAGTTAATTAAAAAAAAAAAAAATCTGGTGTGAAACCACAAGATTTCTATTTGTTACTACCATATTGTAAACTCTTTTCAGAGATAAGTGAAATTTTATGTCTTTGGATGGTTACACAAACAAATGACACCTAACAGTTTTCCTGTAAGAACAAACTAACATATACATCCTAATAATACCAGGAGACTTGGCGTTGGAATATTAAAACCCGAATAAACTACTATGCCAGAAATGCCAAAGAAAAATATTTGCAATGCATACAGCTGTTTCGGTAGCCTTAAGCGTACTGTCTTCAGTGCAAAAAGAATTCTGAATCTGGAGAAGTGCTCGTATATATAGGAGAGGGACCGAATTTAGTTCAACCAATAGGATTATGGGAAAGGTGGGGAGTGTGGCCAATAGGAATTTAGGAAAGTTAGCTGTGTAAACAGTAGAGAAATTAAGAAAGTGTGGACTGAATGTAAAATTTCCAACAATCAGACAAATAGGGAACAGCGAAACTAAGATTCCTAAATTCCTATTGGCCACACTTCCCACCTTTCCCGTAATCCTATTGGTTGAACTAAATTCGGTCCCTCTCCTACATATGCGAGCACTTCTCCAGATTCAGAATTATTTTCGCACTGAAGACGGTACACTTAAGGCTACCGAAACAGCTGTATGCAGCTCAAATATTTTTCTTTGGCGTTTCTGGCGTAGTAGTTTATTTGGGTTTTAATATACATCCTAAGACAGATAAAAGAGAGTATACATGGCAAAGTTTTTTAAAAAATCGGTAAAGCTGTTTTTTGTGACACCCATTTCCAAGACCTAAAACAGATTATTATGGCCATTAGCCTGAAAAAAAATTCAGTCAAACCGAACTGAACCCAACCTGCAAGAAGTGTCAGGTTCGGTTCAGATAAAATCGTGTTACATGACCCGATGCAAGACTCTCCTTTTGACCTTCATTTAAATGACACCTTTGAGCCATAACTAATGGATACTGATCACTCTCAGAAACCACATTCACTTTAAACAACACTACAGACCAGAATTCCAACATGCGTCCACTGTGCATCACAAAGTCAATTACCAAATTTGCATATTTCCAGCACTAATGGATGTGCGGAAGTGCAATTTTGTGTTTAATTGAATTTAATTAACATAAACTATTGCCACATTAGGCATTGGTTGCAACATTAACTTAGTGAGTATATATTAATTTATTTTAAAAAGGATTAAATTACATTTTACTTATAAAAATATATACCTAAATATACTATCCTTTTAAAAAATATGCACTTACAACTTTAGAACAAATATATTTCGGATACATCGTATCCATCATCATTGCATCATTGTGACACCTCCTTCTGTTCTGGTTTGTTTCTTTCCTCTTGATCCTCCATTCTCTTCACTTCGTACAGTAAAGAGAATGGTACTGTATGAAGTGAAGAGAATGGAGGATCAAGAGGAAAGAAACAAACCAGAACAGAAGGAGGTGTCACAATGATGCAATGATGATGGATACGATGTATCCGAAATATATTTGTTCTAAAACTGTAAGTGCATATTTTTTAAAAGGATAGTATATTTAGGTATATATTTTTATAAGTAAAATTAGTGAGTATATTTTTTCTCATCATCCTTTAATTTTTATGACCAGTGTATATAAATATATTTGAAATAAAAATTGAATACATATATTTAATATAAGAACTGAAAACTGAAACAAAGACAAAATCCAAACAAGTGAGACTGAAACAACAATAAGAAGGAACAGAAGCCACTACAGCACTTATATACAGGCAAGTCACAAGTCTTGTCGCCTGCCTCCTTCCTTCCTATCTTGTGTTTCTCGGGTTGTTTTTTCATTAATTTTGATAAGTTTATGGTTTTAAATTAAGATTTGTTGCGTTACTTTATTGATTCGTTTGTTTTGCAGACTGTTAATTAATAGATCTAGTTTCTTTACATTAGTGTATTTCATCCACTGATATTTTTTTTTTTTTTTTAAATCTTATTGGTCATTGGTGTTTCAGTGATCTTGTATCTGTTGCTTGGCTTCTACTATGCTTAATAGATCATCTTTATTATATATATGTATATATATATATATATATATATATATATATATAATGATGATGATCATATATATATATATATATAATTTTTTTACCAATTTTTTTATTTTAATGCAGCCAAATTTAACTAAAAGGGGACCCAAGAAAAATACAAAGGCTTATATGCAAACTGATTGGAAAAAGAGCAAAATATTTTCTTTAAAATTTCATGAAGATTATGAATTATGACAATATACTTATATGAATTGATCACGTATGATGCTAATCTAACACTGATGTCTTGCACTATTTAAAATCAAACATACAGAGTTAAGGAAATAAATTTTGCTCAAGGAAGTGAATGAGCTAGATCAGAACTTTGAAGTGGCAGGCATTTTAAAAGCAGATTAAAAAGCATTTTTTTTTTTTCTTTTATTATTAATTATGTTTTTATCTTAACTATAAAGTAACTCGTGAATTACTATATTTACATATATTTTTTTCTTTTAATTTTCTTTAAATTAGAAACTTAAGAATACCAGTCATACTTTATTTAGCCTTCTCCCATCCCTCCTCCATATAATATTTTTTTAAATAAATTTTTGAATATATATAGTATATCCCATTCACTCTACAGAGCAGAAATAATAATAAATCAAATTGTAAAACAAAAAATGCATTATAAAACATTTTTTACAAAATAGCCTTTTTCAGTTTATTGTTTTTAGATGACACACATATAATTTATATTTTCAGATTTCTGCAACAGAAACAATTCAAGACAGTTTTATCAAAATCTTTTGTATAATCTTAATAAATAAATAGAAATCACTTAAAAGCCTCACTAATTTTAATTTTGACCCTTTATGCCCCAATGGTATTGTAAGGTCCCATTAAATTAAAAAGCATGGAATTGAATTTATAAAATAGGCACTTACAAGAATTGTCTGTATATATTTTATTTCAATCTCATTCTATGACATTAGACACTACATGAATCCATTTTTATTCAAGAAATGATGTCGCAGTTTCTGGTTGTCATTTTTCATGATTGTCACACATGTTATAATTAGTTATCTCTAAGAATATTATCATTATATTTTACTTCAAGAGTCATCTATTATCAATCATAATGTAAAGATGACACAAACAAAATAAAAACTTTTTTTTTTTAAATAACATTATTTTCAAGGTCCTGATATTTTTTCAACATTTATGTACCAATGGTATACTAAAGTACCACCCTATTAAATTTTCATCAATTACTGTGATGAGGGGATACAGAGATGTACTTAACGGCCCTCTTCACTTACCGTCGCTGGAAGCCCGAGCCAATGTTATTCTATGGGAAATTTTCTTTACTTATAATTCATTAACTAATACATATTTTTAAATTCTGTTTTCACATTCAGAAAATTCCCAATTGTTAAATTGACGCGCCTTTTTTAAAAATGTATTTTTTGAAATATCAAAAGGAAAAATTTCACATATTGAAAATTCGTATTTTACAGCTTCAAAATAAAATATTAAAAATTTAAAAAATGCATTTTTAAAAAAGGTGCATCAATTTAACAGTTGAGAATTTTCTAAATGCGAAAACAGAATTAAAAAATATGTATTACATAATGAGTTATAAGTAAATAAAATTTCCCATAGAATAACATTAGCTTCGGCTTCTGCCAACAGTGAGTGAAGCAGGCCCTTAAGTTAGATTGTACTTTAGGCCTATTTTGCTATCCTCCCAACATATTTTTGTATATATATTATAATAATAAATGTAATATAACAAAGGAAAAATATATTATGCTTCAATACATCAATCACAGTGCAACACTGCATATAATAATCAGCTCATAATTAAAAAATAAACTAGTCTGGTGTGACCAGGAGAAAAATTAATTACTTTATTTGGTTTCTCCAACAAATATATGATTAAAACAGAATCAAAGTTTTTAATTACTGAGAAAATGACACACATTATATTGATATTTTTAATAAATAATGTGTAAATTATATTATTTCATAAACAGATAAGCTGCTATGCTTCAAAATATTTTCTTTACAGCTGTCCACTTGATATTTTATATTTAAATTTCTGTATGTAATTATTTTTACAAAATAATTCTGCCAATGAAATAAAAATATGTTTGAGTCATAGCAAGGATCTTGAAAATTTATTTGTATCATCGTCACTTGAAAACCCTATTAGTTTAGAATTCCAGTTGTTCACCTATACAGTGGAACCCCGATCTATCGTTTCAACATCCATCATTTTCCCGCATTGATCGTTTTATTCCAATGGTCCCAGCACAAGTTGTATTCAAATAATGTTAACAAAACGTGCATGTACAGTGCTTCAAAAAGTCGTTTTCCTGCATTCATCGTAGTAAAATGCTTCTTTTGACCTTGTAAAAATTTTCTCCTGAAGGTCAAGCGGTTCCATATGACATACAAACTGGAATTACTTCTTTCTTCCTAAAATAACTCTTTTCCCCATTTCGATGGAGCATCAAAATTGTGATGCAATGTCTCCAGACTATCTATTCGTTTTGTACTTTCAGCATTGCAGGAAGTAAGCTCTTCAGTAATTCAGAAAATTGTTATTGAAATGCAGTTAAGTGCGAAAAAATGAAGACCACCAAACAAAAGGGCAAGAAATTGATGATGATGATAATGCAGATGAAGAGTAGTGCGTGTAGCAGAGAATGCATCTAGTACAAAATTTAGCGATGATATTTGCATTAATCAAGATGTTGTGACATACGGTATCCTAAAGCTTAAAAGAAATGTGTGGTTTCAAAAAAGTAAAATAATGGCGAAGAAACAGAGGATAATTTTCATGCCAATGACGTAATTATGGCATTTGAAAATGCACAAACTTTCATATAAGCAAATGAAATGACAAAACATAACCAAAAAAATGTTGTAAATCTGGAAAAATTTTTGTTTAATTTTTAAAATGAATGAAAAACCCAACATAAAATTACTGTTTTTTAAAAATAAAATTTATTTAATGTTTTTACAACATTGATCTATTTCTTTGACAGTTTGGAAAGGTACCAAATTAGTTTTTATTAGTAGTATACTATATACATTGCGTCTATTAATTCCTAAACATTGCTTTCTTCTTGTTTTGACTTTAACCCACATTCGTTGTTTTTCCGCTTTCATGTAATGGGTCAAATTGGCTTAGAAAGTGTTCTTACAGTTGATGAAAACCTCCAACCGAGTTCCAGTTTTAACTCTTTTTAAATAAGTTCCTTTTCAAATTTTAATCAATTGTAAAACTTTGGAGTGCCCAAAAAATTGGTACCTCAAGACCTGAGTCTTGCAGGACTAAGCCTAAATTTGCCACTGAGATGGTATGCATGTGTTTCATCTATTATATCATTAAAAATTTACCTTAACTAACTAAAAAAATATGCTTGAAATATACATACAGGATGTATCTGAAATGCTTCAACAAACTTAGAGGAATGATAGTACTCATCAAGATGAACAAAAAATGCAATGGAACATGGGACTGCAAATGATGATTAAAGGGTGAAAATCACAAAACTAATAAAAACATCAAAATCTCGCATGTTGCTTTTCTGCAGAATTGGCTAGCAGCACAAAGCTTGTTTTCCTTTCATTTTGTGCATACCTGGTTAGAAAGAGATAACAAAAACTTGAAAGAAAGCCAAACAAATCTGTGAGCAGGAATCCACGTATGCAAATTTTCCATTTTTTTAGAAACAGAAAAATAAACGCAACTTTGCAGCAAACATACGTTGTAAGTACAGTCGGGGAAAAAAAAAACGCAACACCCGCTGTAATTTCGTTATTAATTGACGCAAGAACATCTAATAGACATAATTCAACAGGAAATTAAAAGCACTTTCTGAATATGTTGTCAAATTTTGAATTAGGGGTCATCTACATATTGAAATAAGCACCAACTTTGATTTTTTCAATAGCAACACCCAGTTTTGACTTCATTTTTGAATTTCTGAGAGTCTGGCAGTGCGCAAAAGTATACTATTTATATACTTTATCTTTAGTATTTATAGAGTTATAAACAAAAATGTGTTAGGGGGTTATCTGTAAATGTAGAAAAATAAAATTAAGATCCTATAAGAAGTAGACAAAATTTTAATGTTTCACACCGGAAATCTTTCAGGAACAAAATAATTATAAAAATTAATAAAACGTTGCCTTTTTTTTCTCAGTTTTTTAATTAACTTGAATTCAATTTTTAGATTTGTATATACTTCAGTACTCCTTTATATAATTTTGGGTCTATTTAAATACATTATACTTGCGATTAGTCTACAGCACCCTTTGAAAAAAGTGCAATATTTTTCAAATAAAAGTGTCTATTATGGATATACTGATCACCATTGAAGCTTAAACTTTCTTTCGTAGGTAGATAGCATAATATACGAAAGGAAATAATATAGATTTATATGCAACAACGCATAAACTAAATCTTTTCGGATAAATTATTGTAAGGGTTCATGAAGTAAATATTAAACAATTTTAATCGCACTTACCAGTTTTGGGTCAGTTAAACTCTTTCGAACTGTACGATTGGTTTTATAATTTCTATGAAAATATAATTTCTTCAATAACCGTTTCGCGACTGCTGACGTAGATTCACACCATTTGAAAACTGTGTGAGTGGGCGTTTTTTTCTTAATTTGTGTGTTACATATTTTTTAAGTGTGTACCCAGTGTTCATATTTTTGCAATAAAATATACTAAGGATAGAAATATATTGATTAGAAAGAATGTAATTATAAAGTATATCCATTTGTAATATAATTGTGAATACACAAAATTTGTTCTGAAATATTTCATTTTGAGATTATAACGCCCGTAGGCGGGTCTTACTGTCAAAAAGACAAAATCCTGCGGTCGCAAAAAAGTGTTAAAATATATTTATAAAGTTAAAATATGTTTTTAAAAATGTATAAAGTTAAAATATATTAATAAAATTTTAAAGACTAAAGTGTCCTTAAAATAATAACCCTCCCCCCCTACAAAATAAATAAGTAAGTAAATAAATAAAATATATATAATAAAGCAATATATGAAGCAAATGATTAAGCCTTTTTTAACATTGACGGTATTTAAGAAACGATTTTACAAGTCTGTCTTGCATTCCAATTCCATTCGTTTTTTATATTTGACAATTTCACATTAAACCTATTTTCCTATTTAAAACAGTAAACCCCGCCTAATTAGTTAATTTTTTTTTTCTCCTAGTGTTCGTTTAAAAGGTTCAAAATTTATCGCCAATTAATCGATGAAGTAAATACCACTTGTGCATATTTTTGTCAACATAAAATAAGGGTCTTAACAGGAATACTCAATGTCACATTTACTTTTCATTTCTATATTGTTTTGTTTTGAAGAACGATGAAGGCGGGGCTTGTCTTCTTTAGAAAACAGGAATTCTTGATGCTATGTCAAAAAATCATCATTTTTGTTTCATTTCTATGCGTTTGACGTTGTTGGTATACAATTTGACCCGTAAATAAAAAATAAAAATATTTTGTTTAATTTACGTTGTTATTTTTTAAGATTTGATTCGTTATCTCATGCAAAACTTTATAAGAGACGGCCCCCTAAACCCCTCCAAAAGAAAGATTTATTTATATCTCGAAAAGTAATACCTAGAATGAGCTGCAAATTTGCACACTCATATTTTTCAGCATTGGGATTAATTTTATGTAAAAATTTATATAGGTCATAATTCATAATTTTTATGAATATGAATTTATTAATATTTTTCAAAATTAAAAATATCTTTTAGAATCAAAAGTAATGATGGATTATGTTTGGGTTTCTTCACTGTATCTCGTAAAAAAAAAATTATACCGATCAAGTTATTTTTTGTGAAGAAATTAATAAAAGTTTGAAATATGAATTTAACATTAGCACCTTTAAACTTTGAACGCTTATAACTCTGTGAAAAAATAAGTAAAATATACAACCAATATACTTTTTCGGGTTGTCGCGATCCCAGGAATTCAAATATAAAATAAAAATGGGGCATTGCCATTGAAAAAATCAAAGTTGGTGCGCGTTTTAATATGTAGACGACCCCCAATTCAAAATTTCAATTCATTTTCTAAAACTACTTACAATTCCCCGTCGAATGATACCTATTACAATTTTCTACATCGATTAGCAACGAAGTTACGTTGAGTGTTGCGTTTTTTTTTTCCCCGACTGTACATGAACCATGAACGACGATAGGTAGTATCATTGGGAAAACATGTTGTTTGTGCTTTCAGTAGGAATGGCTACCTATTCAAATAGCGAAATGGCTGATATGCATATGGTGTACAGCGAAACTGTAGGAAATGGTCACTTATTGCAGAGGTTATATCAAGAACAATTTCTGACGAGACGTTGTCCTTACGATAGCACTTTTTTATCCGGCAAGATGGATTGGACGTGGTGGCCCTGTTGCTTGACCCCCACGTTCGCTGGATATTAATCCTTTGGATTTCTTCTTCTATGGGTAGATAAAATCTCTCATTTATGAGACGCCAGTAGAAACGTCAGAAGAAGTAGTAGCGCATATTGTGACTGCTGCAGCTGTAATCCAGGAAACTCTCGGAGTTCTCGAGTCTGTCTGCCAGTGATACCTCTGTCGATGTACTCTGTGTTCTAATGCCCACAGTCGACACTTTGAACAACTGTTGTAAAATTTTTGTTTTCTCTGAACATCACGAGCTGTTTTGTACCTATTCTGTGCAATAAATGATCTTCTGTTGTTTTTCTGGAGTGTTTCTTTCTTGTCTCAGTTTGTCCATTTGCAGACGCATTTTCTCAATTTTCACCCATTAAATGACATTTACAACCCCATGTTTCATTGCATTTTTTGTTCGTCTTGATGAGTACTACCATCCCTCTGAGCTTGTTGAAGTGTTTCCAATACAACCTGTGTATGCATGTGTTTTATCTTTTACAACATTAAAAATTTATCTTAGCTGAAACAATATGCTTGAAATATACATATATTTCATGATTTAAGACATAAAGGGTTAAACTATCATTAAAATGATCAATACACAAAGGAAGAAAAAATAAACATAATACACTTATCAATCAAATTTATGTATTGTGCTACAAAATTTGAAAAACAGCATTTGTTTTCAAAACTTACTTCTTTAACATAATACTTTAAAGTTCCATCCGTTTCATTTAAAACAAACTTTCGTTGCTGAAACCTGCCATCTTCTTTGCCCCTCTTCCATAAAAAGCCTTCCATATTTCCTGACGTATAAACTTGGCGATCTACGTGTATAAATTCTTCTCGTTCATATTTGGCTCTGATCCACTGTTCTTTTAAGACACTAAATATACAAAAAGCTTCTAATTAAAAAACAAATATGACAAAAATTTATAATATTTAATATATATAAACTTATAGAAAAATTACTAAAATATAAATAGATTAGAAAAAAGTCAAAATAAAACAAAATCAAATAGATTAATGAAAGCTTCCAGATTCGTAACGTCTTCTGGGGCATTATACGAAAGTTGCAAGCAAATTTTGTGTTTTTTTCTGTATAGTTAGGTGTATAATTTTAATGAATTCATAACTATTAATGCAGAATCCTCAAAAATAAAAGTGAAAATATGAAAATATACAAAAGGACAATGCAAGACTTTCTTAGCAGTTAATTTACCAGTTAATTACATTAATTTTACTAGCAGTGTTCTTAATTAAGAATGCTGGTAATAAAATTAACGTAAACACACCTTTTAAACTGAACCTCAAGATATAGCAAATAATTCATAACGATAAAGATCCCATTCCCTTCCTTGAAACAGCAAGTATTTACAAAATCCTGTTCAATTACCAAGACAATACGAAAGGAAGCTACATAGATAGGAATGCCAAAATGAAAAATAAACACTATAATAAAGGAATACAAGAGCAACAAAATATAAAAATAAAACCACCATAGTTTTAACTAAAACCTATCAAAATTAATATTAATGAAACCACAAAAATAGCCAACAACAATAACCTAAGCTATGCATTTTTCTGTGAAACAGTAGAAATAAAGAATTTTGATGCATGTAATGGCAATAAATCTAAGGCTGTCCTAGACCCGCTCTGGCACTACCTGCTGGAAGAAGAGAAGCAGAGTAAACCAGATCATCACTGTACAGAATTGCTGTCACCTCAGCACCATGGAGGACTGGTGCTGAAGATGAAGGGGGCCCCCTCAGGGAAAAAACTTCACCGGTCCATATGAAGCTGAAAAGTAAGCTGTTCAAAATTCAAATTAGTATTTATGCTTTCTTTCAAACTTTGCATTATAAAATTATTTAAGTTTTTAGTGTTTATTGGGTTTGCTCTGAAAAACCAAACATTCAGCATTTTTTTATGCAACAATTTTTCAATATTTTTTCCTAACTTTAATCATCTTTTAAACTTTTGTTCCTTCTGTATTCATTAGATAGAAGCACTACTTTGAAATTAAAAATATTATGCTTCAGGGAAGGTCAGATGCAAAAGCACTTTAAATTTCCTAAATTCTACTGGTTTAAAAAAAAATAAAAATATTGTGTATTTTGAATAATTGTATATGGACTTACTAAGGATCAGGGATGAGATTAGCAAAAATACAAAAAAGCTGAAACTATACGCAAAGGCAAAACACTGAAATGAAATACTAGAATTTTGATGACAAACTCTATTATATTTGAGTAATAAATTTTTATTTTAATCTTCAATATATATAAAAAGAACAAATGCACATCAGAAACATAAAAAAAAGCTGAAAAAAACTAAAAAAAAAAAAAAGTTGAAAAGCTAAATGTACAAAAAAGCTGAAATCAGCTGAAAAATCTCATCCCTAAAAGGATGAAGAATTTAGAGTATATACTATTAGTTAAGAATCAGTATAATGAATAATTATTTTTTTTTCCCAGCATTCATTATTAATTTTATAACCATTGATTGCTATCCCAGTAGCAAAAACCGTACAGTATCGCAGCAAGCACTGCAGATTGTTTAAAACTCTGCAGATTAATTTAACAACTCAAAAAATAAACGCCAGGTTAAAAAATGCTTACAAAATTCGCATTATGTCTCTAAACTACTGCACTTGATGTATAAGGTAAATTTATATTCTTTCCAGAAATAAATTTCACAAATTTTATGAATTGCTATTACTTCTTGTGATACCTGCCTTGGTCTGGTATTCTTAGATCACAGATAAATTTGGTTTTGCTGCAGATAGATACAGCAAATTATACTACTGGAATGGTTATATTTATTAAATAGTAAGGAAAACATATGGTAAATATAACAAAAAAATAAAAACAAACAATAAAAAATCAAACTAAAATAAGCAGAATTTTACAATAATGCAAAAATAAAATAAAACAAAAATCAGCAAAATTAAATTACAAATTTGAACAATGTTACAAGAAAATATCATAATGAAACATTAAAAAAAAAATGTACAAAAGATTTCAAAATAGTTACTAACTCTGGATCAGATGGACAGGGAATTCGATAACATACTGGGACGAATGCTTCATATTTTGCCTTAGCTTTTAAATTGCCGACTTCTTCCATCATATTCAACTGATCTACATCCCAGTTATCTAAGAGAATAGATTTCACTTTGCTTATATGTGCTCCTAAATTGCGATGAAATCCAGCACAAGATGTACATATAAATACACCAATGTTGTAAGAGCCCCATTCTGGATCTACAAAATAAATAAAAAATATATTAATATACACTTCAAATAAAAAGCATTTCAGTATAGGATCCGTTATCCAAAATGCTCCGAAAACCAGAATGCAAAATGCAAACTACCAAAATTTTTAATTATCGTAAAATTTAAGAATTAAAGTTATACAATTGAAAAATCTTATTTCTTCTGATTTGCAAAAAAATTGTCATCTTTTGGCATTTAGTGATAATATAATTCTTCAGTGGTCAGAATTATAGTTTTACAACCTACTTTCTTTAATGCTATTGTGTTATTATGGGGAAATATGGTGAGCATAAAATTGTCCAAATAATTGCTGAAATTTTTACAAATTTAGGTTAAAAAATGAATTTTTATGGTATTTTCTAATAGATAAACATTAATAACACATACTTTACTTAAAGTGCTCAATAGCAGATGAATTTTATCCTTGAATTCAGGTCGCATACAGTCAAAATTGTTATAAAAATTTTAAATACTTTTTATTATTTTCCATTATTTTTAGAATTCATTTCATAAAATATTTAGCATTATGTGCTAAAAATATCTGAAACATTTATGAACAATTAGTATCAGAGACACACTATAAGCAAAAAAATATCATAGAAATGTTTGCAAAATCCAAATGACAGGATTTTACTTTCAGGTCCAAAATTAAATTATGTATATGTTTATTTTTTATTTACGATTACTACTATTATTTATAGTTTAAAATTCTAATTAAGAATGTTTTTTATTTTGTGGAAATAATTTATTAAATGTACAAGTGTTTATATATATTGTTCATGTTTATTACTGCTATTTATGAAATTATTTTGTACCATTTTTATACATGTAATAAAATGTTCTGAATTACAGAAAAACCTCTTATCCAGAATATCCCAGGTCCCAAGCTTTCTGGATAATGGATCCTGTACTGTAATATACAAGTTTTTTTTTTTTTTTTTTAAGAATAGTAAGCAATAAGATAACCAGACTATGATAGAAGATAAAATAAACATTATTAAGATTCAGTGAGAAATGTTGAATATAATTTTTTGATTGCAGAATTTTCTACACTATTTTTAAATTGATATTCAAATTTTCTCAAGGTAAGCTATGAAAACTGAAAAGAAAAAAAATAATAACACTGTTAAAGATCCATTACATATAGGCGAAGGAAGTCACGCATGCCTCAAATGTTAAATTAAAACAAGATTTTTCTTTGTGCATTCGATTTATTTTTTCTTTTTTACTTTCTCTAACCCATATATAAGGTAGAGAAAGTATTGTTTCTAGATCAAAATTTTGAAATTAAGTTTTTGTTATATTTACACGTTTTGAGGTCATTTGAATCAAAAATCAGGTTTTTAGTGGTTTGTGTGTGTGTGTGTGTGTGTGTGTGTCTGTCTGTTATCAGCAAATCTCAAGAACAAATCATAGCGGGAATTCCAAACTCGGCATTCTAAATCTATATCATAGCCACACTAAACTTTTCGTTGAAATCAAGCAAATGATTCATGTACAGGAACATCCAAGAAAATTCAAATACATTAACATCTATGGATGAAATTTCTGGTAAGTGCAGTGTAGCATCTATAGTTTGCGCGGAACAAAATGAAATGAATTTACTTTTATTAATGCATAAAAGCATATTTTGTGGAAATTGTGCTATGGAAATCATTCATCATTCCTTTACAGGGCTAACCAAAGTGTTTGGATATATTAGGGTTATAACATAGAAATTGTTGGAAGCATATTTCATTTTATGCTATGTATTATTCATAAGATTAAATTTAAGTACACAATGTGATGTGCATACAATTTATAGACAATATATACGACTACCCAAAATTAAACTAAATGCTCTTTTCTATTGAATATAATTGATGGAAGTTTTTTACGACATTTTACTACTTTGAAAAACACTGCTTAGGACGGAAAATTCATTTTTTGTTACCATATTGTAAACAAGGTTCTTAGACTGACTAAGAACACGATTCAACCAGGATTTGTTTAAAAAAACAGTATTAACTCTACTTTTTTACTTCCTTATATAAAGTATAAGGAAGTATAGTAATCCCGATTTGCGAAATGGATTTTGCATTTCACATTGCTCGAAGACGAATGATTGCTGAATGTTGCCAATTTATACGTGTGACTGTCATGATGTCTAGTTGTACACCTGCAAGTGCCGTCTTAACACGAGCTCTCGTTTTAGAGATATAAGGGACTTTACACGATTTTTCGTGACGTCTGTATGTATGTGTGTGTGAGTATGTCGCATAACTCAAAAACGGTTGGACGTAGAAAGTTGCGAATTGGTACATAGGTTTGTTAGACCATCTAGTTGTGCATCTCCCTTTTTGGACTTTGTATGATTTTCCGTTTTGGAGATATTTAGGAAAATTAGGTTCATGATGGTCAAAATGTATCAAAAAACGGTAATAAATCAAAAACGGTTTGGACAAATCTTGCAATTTAACTGACTTCCCGACTAGCTAGACATTTGAAACTTTCAGAAAAGTTCAGAACACGTTGACAATGCATTTAAAAAAATATTTTTAGACAACTGTTTCTAATACCTGCTGCCTTCAGCAGCGTTTATGTGATTCAACAGAAAATTTATTTAACTAACTTCTCGACTAGCTAGACATTTGAAACTTTGAGACTAGATCAGAACACGGTCAAAATGCATTTTTTTAATACTTTTAGCCAACTGTTTAGGTTCCCTGCTGTCTTCGGCAGCGTTACCATTACAAATCTTGCAATCGATTTTTAACTAACTTCCCGACTAGCTAGACATTTAAAACTTCTGGAAAAACTCAGAACATGGTGACAATGCTTTTTTTAAATATTTTTAGCCAATTCTTTCAGGTGACTGCTGCCTTCAATAGCATTTATATGGTTCAACAGAAAATTTATTTAATTAACTTCCCGACTAGCTAGACATTTGAAACTTTGAGAATAGTTCAGAACACGGTGAAAATACATTTTTTTAATACTTTTAGCCAATTTTTTCGGGTCCCTGCTGCCTTCGTCAGCGTTACCAGTACAAATCTTGCATCGGTTTTTAACTAACTTTCAGAAAAGCTCAGAATACGGTGATAATTCATTTTTTTTTTTTTTTTTAAATATATTTAGCCAACTGTTTCGGGTCCAATGACAATGTTTTTTATTTTAACCTTATGTATATTTCTAAAAGTGTATAAGGAAGTCATGTGGTGCCCACATCAGATTTTTTATATAGGAATTCTTGCTAGTGTTTGGATACTTTTGTTACCAACTGTATATAGCCATCTAGGGCCATTTAAGGAGATTATAGTGAGGTATGTATGTTCTATTCTTAGTAAATATCTTCGAATTTTTTTTCATAAGTTCGATTTCATATGCTTTTTAAACCATATTAAAGTACCATCAGTAGATGAAAGGTTAAAAAATAAAAATTTGTTTTGTGCGTAAAAATGCTCATATTTGCTGCTGATTTTTTTTTTTTTTTTAGTTTATTAACTGGCGATTTTTTTAATACTTCATTTTTAAAATCAAAATATCTCAAAACATGTAATTTTAGCAAAAACTCAGTTTCGAAAAATTCAACCCAAAACAATATCTTTTCTACCATATATGGGTAAAGAGAGAGTAAATACAGTTAACTCTGTGAAATCTGCAATTTTCTATAATCTGCAGTTCTTTTTCAAATGTAAACAATCAAATTCACAGTTAACATTCAAGCAAATTTTCATAATTTTTCTCAAAAAAAAAAAAAAAAATTGTAATTGAAGATTTTTTGACACGGTTCTATCAAATTACTTAAACTGTATGAAAAACATCTATTTTTAGCAAAAAATTTTAGAAAATACGCATTTTTAATTAATTATTTACAATTTATACAACTGCAAAAAATCTCTGGATATTTAACCTTTGAATTTACCAGTAAATTAATTTGCATATTTAATCTAAATTGTCTTTTACATTATAATTTCTTTTAGATTTCACTTTTCATATTTTATTTGCTGTTTTTTATATTTTACTTTAACTGCATTTAAAATAAATGCTGATGGATCTGTATTTTTCTTTATTCTATTTACTATTAATTTATATGTATAAATTTGTTTTTAAATATATTTTGAATAATTAAATTACTTAATTAGTATAATTTGTATTTTAACATTGCAAATTTATATACTACTAAGAAGAGAAATGTATATAAATAAACAGTGGCGCACCCAGAATTTCTGTCTGGAGGGGGCTGAAGAATAATTGGGTCCTATAGTTATAGTAATAGGTTTATGGCCATATACGCAGCAGCAGCGTCTTGTAAACGAAAAATAGGTGAAGAGCTGAGAAATAACATTTAAGTAGTTTTAATACATAATTTTTATTAAGCATAATTTAAACTAAAAATACTCACTTTATTTTAATGCAAATTTATACTCTACAAATGAATACAGTGTAAAATATTAGGTGAAATGCCCCTTCACCTATTTTCGGTTCATGAGCCGCCGCTGGTATGCAGACATACGTATAGTAAAGAATCTGTTTTAAATGTTTCTTTTGAAATAAATAAACGAATGAAAGAAACTGAATTTAAGGTGAATAGTGCAATCGAGGAATTTAGCTTGATATATAACATGCTAAGTTACAGTAGTTCGGTCAGTTGGGGTTGGAATTGAGTATGCAAACATAAAGTTGTAGGTTCATCTACGATCAAAAACTGCCGTGTGCAATATCACAAGCTGGTGAACATAAAATTTGCCATAAATGAAATGTCCCCCCCCCCCCCAAATATTTCCATCGAAAATAGACTTTGATCAAATTTAATACTCTATGAATTATAACAGAATTTCCATGTAAATTTTTATATGGCTATTTTTATTTAATTATCTGGAGTATAGGGGCGATGCTCCTTCTAGGTTCGGTTAACAGAAAAAATCGGGCATGTAGTCTTCGTTGGGGTTAGTCAACACAGCAAGCAGGGGGCAGAACCTTTTAATATCCTAAAACATTAATTCTAATATATAATATATTACTTAGAATTATTTGTGCTGTTAGTAAATATTACAAGCGTTATCTTTCAGAGCAATGTCATTACAGGATATTGTAGTCCAATAATATATATATATATATTATGAAATTTAAATTTTTATAACAGGCAAAAATTGCATTATCCAAGAACGGGGCTTAGATCTCAGTGACATCAGAAGCAAAAATGAAAACCTTGCATGGATCCTACTGTATGGTCTATAAAAAAAAAAAAGTGACTTCACCCTCTCAAGCATCTGTAAAATATCTTGACATATTGTAATTGGGGCATTTTCCTACTTTGAACAGTAAACTATGCCTTCAGACATTCCTCTAAATCGGTATATTTTTAGAAAAATAATTATTTGTGATTAATCCATTAAATTTTATCTTTAGCAATTGATGCAAAATTCCACTAGTATGTATTTGCACTAGCGGCATTTAAAGGGTTTAACACAAATATGCAAAGTCCATTTTTAATTTAAAATATAGTTTTAGAAGAACGACTAAGAGCAGGGCTAATTTTTATTTTACATCAAATGAGAATTTTCATTTGCTGATGAGAATGTATTAATTTTGCCCAGGAACAAAACAAACTTTCACAAAAATGCTATAAATACTCATAAATTAAAATACAAAATTGTATGAGCCTGGTATCCCATTTTTCTGACATATATCCTTGCTTACTTCCACATCAGATTGCTTCTTCTGCCTGACTTTTTAGATACTCGATTTCGTGATAACAGTATATGCATTAAGACCTTAGAAGCCTATCCCTAAAAACTGCAATGGAATGTCTAGGGTATTTTTCAATTAAAAATCAAAGAACTAGCTCATTGTTTTTGTGTTTGACAGTAAGGATTTCAAAAATTCCTGATATTTAATGTATAATTAATAAACTATTTTTGCTTACAGTATCTGTGTTTGAGTAATATATATATTTTTTTCATGCATATCTGAAAATTTTTACTATGTCAGCTGGTTCTGGAGGGGGCTTAAGCCCCCTAAGCCCCCTCCGTGGGTGCGCCACTGTAAATAAAGAAATTATCTATAATCTGCAAAAGCTTTGGTCCCAACTACTGCGGATTGCACAGAGTTGACTGTAGTATTAATAAGTTAATTGACTGCAATAGGATCTGCTCCCTAATTGGCATATTTCGGTATAGTGGATTTTAACATAAAAATTGTTTCATTCGAGAAATCCCAATTAAAAATAAGAAGAAAAAAATTGGGTATGGTTACGATTTTAGAGGATTCACTAAAGTAAAACTATACATAAATAACAGAACAGGAATAATTTAGATTTCATCCCAGATTAAGCAATATATCCAATACGGTTATTTACCATAATATCTCAATTAACTTTAAGATGTCACCATCTTAGGATGAGGGGATTCATGTGTAGTTAAGAATTATCTTTTATTTTTTTTTTTTTTAGTTCTTTAAATAACAATACATACTAATTTCTTGAGTTTACAACAGAAAATTGCTTTGGAATAAGTCAGAAAATACCGAATTTAAATGTGCAAGACATTTTAAGGGAAATGTCATCACACAATCACTTAAATATTAAGAAGAGGATGATAAACCTAGAAAAAATGAATATTAAAAACAGTAGGGTCTTCTACTTCTCAAGTTTTGCAATTGTAAAAGCTTTGTCTATTTATGTGTTGTGTATTTACCGTCCTAAGTACTTTAAATCCGTTGATTAAAAAAAAAAAAAGTTAAAACTGGGGTGGGGATATGCACTTAGTGATTTAGAGAATTTTTTTTTTTTTTTTAATTTCTCTATTAAATGTTGGTTATTAAATTAGTTTGATCTACGAATAAAATTTAAATAATCGAGCGGTTGTTGCTAAAAAAATATCGATCATTTTTCTTTTCTTGTAAATATATAAGTAAATTATTTTAAAAACAAACATAAGATTTTTCTAATTTTATTATTACAATTCAAAAACTATTTAATATTATGTTAAATATCGATAGATCCAACATCTATAAATTTTGAAATAATTAAAAATTTGTAGTAAACATATTGAATACTTCAGCAATCTCTATTTTCAAACGCTCTTCAACCCCCGATCCCCGACAGCTGCAGCTGGAGTATGACTCATAACTAATGACCGCACCTTTTTCTTTTTATTGTTATTGTAATCTTTTGTTGACAAACGAAAAATGATTTTTTGAAAAAAATTAAACGAAGAATAAAGTGACGGCTGGCTGATAGCAAGATAATGAAAAATTAAAAACTAAGATTAAATATATTAACGAATAATTAATAATAAGTTTTAATGAATAAAGTAATAACTTTTCACATCATAACAATAATTTTGTTTACATAAAAAAAAATAAAACAATATCCGTTATTTTTGCGAGATTACTTTAGTTTTTAATCTATCTTCTTCATCTCAAAGTGATAAATACTTAACTACGCATCATTAAATGTCGACTTCTTTCAATAATCAAGAACCAACAATAAAAACAATGGAACTATAGAGGAATGTTTACAAACAAGCAAACTTACTTTTCTTGTTGCATTCTGCACAATTTGAATTTCCCGTTTTTTTAGTTAATTCTTGTAGCCTTCTTCTTATAGATTCAGCCATGTTATTAATATTTACAGAATTATACTTGCTAATTTCAGTGGGATTATTATGACTCACGTATGATTTACCATGTTTACTGCGCCCAAACGGGCGGAAGCCATGTTGAAACTTCCTGAATTTTTCTCCGGCAGATGGCGGCAGTGAGCAATCTTTTGCTGCTGATAATCCTACAAGCCTCAGCTCCTCTGCATCTTCTTTTCCTGAACGTTTAGGTCTCAGGCAATCAAGAATGCAGGTTATAATAACCCATGTAAACATATGCACTTGCTCCGTTTGGAATAAAAATGTGAAAAGGTGAGATAAATATGTGCAATTCGGCGGCCTTGTGAGATAAAGAAAATGGAAGGAAGAGGAAATCCCACGTCCGGCATTGGATGCCATGTCTGTGGGCTGGTTTTGGCTAGAGGAGGAAGTGTCAGAGTTCCTAGAAAAAACGTGCGCCTGATTGCAGGCCGACCTCTCCTTGCTTGGGTGTTGCATCCAATGCTAGACTGCAAAAGTAATTTTCATATTTAATTTTACTTTCACTTTGTTATAGAAGCACAGGGAAAAATAGTGATAGAATAGTTTAAACAAAGTGAAGAGTATTTCCGATCAGATGCAATGAACGTTTGTTAATATAAATTATTCAATTTACTTAAAATCCATTAAGTGAGATTATTTTTCAATCTTTCTAATACACAATCCTCTTACTGCAATGAAAAATATGAGACAGATATTTTTCATATTTTAAAGAAAATGTATGTTTGCAGAATAAAATTACTTGAAATATTTCTTGTTATAGTTGAAGATTGAAAAAGTCTACATTAACCATTTCTCCTAGAAAAATTAGCCATTTCTAACGATTTAAAAATTTAGTAAAAAATTTATAGCGAGAACATTTAAATTTATATAATTTTATGCTTGCATGCATGTATTTGGAGAGGTATGTTTGTATCTCTGAATTTGTCAATGTAGTACATAGTTGAGTGTTATTTAAAAATAGATTTTTATATAATAATATTTGCACAAAATAGGTGCAAAAGCATCAAACTTTTACATAAAAAGATATGTATATTTAATTAACGATAATTATGGAAAAAAATGAGTGTGGAGTATATAAACAAACCAAACAACAAAATTTGTGTAGCGAATATTAGTAATATACAAATGTTTAAAAATTAAAAAACAAATGCTAAGCAAAAAAATTATTATTACTATTAGAGCATAATTTTTTTCGTCAGCAGGTGAGAAAACACTTTCCAATAACAAAAATATTTTTTTTTTTTTAACTCAAAAAGATGTAAATCTTGAAGGTATAAGAAGGTGTGGCAAACTAACATACTTTAAAATGTAAAAAAAAAAAAAAAAAAAAAAAAAATTCCAGAAACTTTTATGATGACAATAAAGTAAAAGATAGTTTAATATTTACGAAAAAATAAAGGTAAAGATTATAAAAGTTTCACTGACTCAAGTTTATATATAATTATAAAAGTAAATAAACATTGAAAACATGAATTATTTAATATCATATTGCACAAATTATTTCTAGAAAATACTCATTCATTTTTTTATGCTTATCATTTAATATATATGCACTCAGAGAAAATTTTGCTGATCCAACAAAAATTTATATTTAACTGTGTTCCAACAAGAATTTTGTTTAATTTAAATAAATAGTTCCAAATATATATATATATATATACATATATTGCAATTCTAACAAAAATAGTTTTTTTCTCTTGCAAAACTGCACAAAATTGTAGTATGCTTAAGAAATTTTTTTTTAGTTCTAGAGGGAAAAAAAATTGTAAAATGTTTTAACAAACTTTCTTTCTTTTTCTTTTTTTCTGTCATAACAAAACGGCTTTTCTTACTTCTAGCGAAAATGTTATTTAAAGCAACAAAATGACCTCAACAAAACATATTTTGTCGTTTTTGTAAGGCGCTTTTTCTGAGTGCATGCACATAATAATAATAATAATTCATCTTTATAATAATCAAACACCAGGAAGGAAGACTTGAATTATCAATAAACAATTACATACTGAAGTGAAGCATTATACAAAGCAAAAGATGTTGAAAACATTAATAAATTTAGAAAAATAACATTGAAATTTCTCAAAAAAAATTGCTATATGTTTATCAAGGGTAATTATAGTATAAGGTACAAAAATGAGTTGTTTCTGAGACTATGAGATCATATAAAATAACTATCATGGCCCAATAGCTCAAAGATTTCAACAATGAATTAAATAAAATGAAACATCATTCATTTGTAACGTGAAATTACATGAAGCAAGAATAATTTAAAGGTGTTGAACACGAACAATATTAATGTAACAGACAATAAGATTAAACTTTTTAAATGAAAGAAAAAAAAAATAGATTGCTCATCAGTAAATATAATTACAATAAAAACAAATATAAAACTTTAACGAAAAATCTAAAACTTTATACTATAAAAGTAACTAATTATAAACATATTCCTATATAGCTCCCATTTTCACGTGGATATACCCAATATTCAGAAAAGAAGAGGCTTGTTGAGTAATTTTAAATTGATTGATAGTACAAATATATAAATTCATGGTTTGAACATGAAGTAATGTTTCTCAACCAATGTACCCTGAATAGAAAAAAGTAAAAAGAATTAAGTTATTAACTTTTAATTGTCTTTTAAAAATAAATTTCCAAATACTAGAAAAAGGAATGAAAAAAACTAATAATGAAACAAACATTGGTAATGAAAATATTTGTTATGCTTTTAACGCCACATTTCAGAGAAGTAGGCTTTTCTGCAATAAAACTATCAGAATAAAAAGCTCTTGGGAGAAACTTTAAATGCATAGAGTGTATAGCAGTTAGAAATTTAATTTATAAATGTTTCAATAGAAACTAATGTTAAAAAAGGCAAATTCTGGAAAGCTCTTAAAAAAATAATAATAATAAAATTCAAAAGTTTATTTTATTTATTTATTTACTTCTTAGAGAAATTATCATGATGCTCCATGCGACTTAATTTTTTTAATTCCCCCTCGATTTTACATTATTATAGTTTATCAATATACATTTTAAACACATTTGAGTATTACTTTATGGATTAATTGATAAGTTATTTATTTATTTATTTATTCTTTTTTTGAATGCTGAAATTTTATGCAAATTTTTAATATTCAAGCATAAAAAGATTTTGAAAAAATTTAATTATACCTCTATTTTACATTATTATAGTTTATCAATATACATTTTAAACACATTTGAGTATTACTTTATGGATTGATTGATAAGTTATTTATTTATTTTTTAATACTGAAATTTCATGCAAATTTTTAATATTCAAACATAAAAAGCTTTTGAAAAAATTAAATTATCCCTCAGTTTTACATTAATATAGTTTATCAATATACATTTTAAACACATTTGAGTATTACTTTATGGATTGATTGATAAGTTATTTATTTTTTTAATTTTGAATACTGAAATTTCATGCAATTTTTTAATATTCAAACATAAAAAGCTTTTGAAAAAATTAAATTATACCTCTATTTTACCTTATTATAGTTTATCAATATACATTTTAAACACATTTGAGTATTACTTTATGGATTGATTGATAAGTTATTTATTTATTTTTTTATTTTGAATACTGAAATTTCATGCAATTTTTTAATATTCAAACATAAAAAGCTTTTAAAAAAAATTAAATTATCCCTCGATTTTACATTATTATAGTTTATCAATATACATTTTAAACATATTTGAGTATTACTTTATGGATTGATTGATAAGTTATTTATTTTTTTATTTTGAATACTGAAATTTCATGCAAATTTTTAATATTCAAACATAAAAAGCTTTTGAAAAAATTAAGGTGCCTGCCTGCTGTCGGAGGTAATTTTTTTTAATAATTGAAAAATTGCCTATTTATGTGCATTATATGATAGAATATAGTAAAAAGCAGTGAATAACTTGAAAAAAATACTATGCAAATTTTAAAATATTTTGAAATTTAGGCTCAAAATATGCATAAAATTTGCGAAAAAAAAAAGCACTTTTACAAAATATCATAAGTCAAATTTAAATAAAGATATTTTTATTCTGTAAATTTTATTTAGATTATTGAAAGGTCCTTAAGATGAGTGAACTACTCTCAAAACTATAACCATGTTATTTAATATTTTAGAGACGATAACATTTTTACGTGCTGAAAAAAATCACGAATTTACATGACAGTTCATAACTTCTATCGACAAAAAAAACAAAAAATAATTTAGCTAGATTCATTGTCGTAGTTCAATCCCTGAAACAACTCCTCTAGAGTATTTTGTCAAAGTTTCATAACATTTCAATTTTAACTTTTGATGTTATGATGTTTTGGAATAAAGCAAAATGTTAAAAATCTCATTTTGAGAAAAAGCAGAAAACATATTTAAAAACCAGATTTTACCTATTAAATAAAAAGTAATTTTAATAAGTTCCTGATTTATTTCAAAGATTCTTATTTCCTTTTTTAAATTCATTTTATATTCAGTAACAAATTTTGAGGCTTATATTGAGTAAAACATTTATGTAAACAAACATTTGCGTGTCATTTCCGGTCATTTCCGGTTTCAAAAACTGGCGAGTAACTAATATTAAAATGTCTATAACTCAGGTTCTAAGCAAGATAGAAACAAAATTCAAACTGATTTAGAAAGCTAAAATGTTAAGCTTTAATACTAACCCAAAAATAGAAAATCGGAATTTGACTGAAAATTGCATTTTAAAAGGTTGTCAGGCACCTTAAATTATCCCTTTGTTTTACAGTACTATGGTTCATTAGTATATTCTAAACATACTTAGATATTATTTTATGGATTGACTGAAAAGTTATTTATTTATTTTTTTCGTTTTGAATACTGAAATTTCATGCAAATTTTTAATATTCAAACATAAAAAGCTTTTTTTAAAACAATTAACTTTTCAATCAATCCATGAAATAATATCCAAGTACGTTTAGAATATATTGATGAACCATAATAATCTAAGATAGAGGGGGTAATTTTAAAAACTAAATCGCATGAAGCATTTTATTTTTATTTTGTTATTTTTATTTTCAAAAAATTTAAACTTTTGATTTTTTAAACAGTTTTTGCAAAGCAAAGTAGGTTGAAACATATTGATATAGAACCTGTTTCAAAAATTATATGCTATAGAAATTGCTTAGAAATCATATAGAAAAAATAAATGTAAAAACTATAGAAATTAAACATTGAATGAATATTTAATAGATAAATACATATCGAAAACCTTTTCAAACATTGCAAAAGAGGAAATCAAATATCACATGAAGAATTAGAAAGAACACGAATAAAGATTTATGAGAATAATAAGTATCCTATTAATGAATACATACAACATCAATACTTTTTCAAGGTCTTAGATTGATTGTTGCATGGTGTTATTTCTGTAATACTGTATACAATTTGCTAAACGTTTACGGTATGCTAAGCCCAATAACACCCAAAGGACGTGTAAATAAATTCAAACTTTTATATATATATATATGCATGTATGATCTAAGAAATGAATACATATATTTAATATAAGAACTAAAAACTGTGTAAAACAAGGAATATTCAAACAAATGAAACTGAAAGGAGAATAAGAAGGAGCAGAGGCCACCACGGCTTAAGATGGGTGGAGCAGATTAAACAAGTTTTATGGACGCCCAACTTTCTTAAAAGCTCTGGAATTTCTGTATTGAAACTTGCATATGAATACACTGAATTTAACAAAAGTATGCAAACTGAGAAAAAGAAAAACTGTTTTAAAACAAATTGAAACCTTTATTGTTGTTCCTGTCAAAGAACATTGTTTAAAAAAAAAAAAAAAAAAAAAGCGTTAAACAAAAGTTTTCAAACTAAAAGCTATTTTAATCTTAAGTTTTTAAGATAAATACACTATACATATATGCCATAAAAGCCGCCTGTAACAACATTTATAATTCCAATTTAATAAAAGTATTATTACGCAGAGAAAACAAAAATTTTCAAACAAAAGATGATATTTCATATTTTTTTAAAATTCAGTAGCTTTTGTCACATACATTCAGAACAAAATTTATTAATCAATTAATTGTTATCTTGTAACGATGGAGAGTTATTAAAGTGGCTTTTCGCTTGTCCAGAAACGCAAAATAAAAAATAAATAAGTATTGCAAAGAATTTTTTTTAATCTGCAATAGGAATTCAATTTAATTTTTTATGCATTAACTTACTGAATGGTTGCTAATCAATACAGATATCAAAGTAATAGGCCTTTAATGAGATGAAATGGAAGAATTTAATGTGTATTTTTATATATTCATAGACGTAATTAAAATTAATAATTGCGGGAATTATATATATAAATACAATTTCTTTAATTAGTGTTAAACATAATATATATATGTATACACTGTCACAAATTTTTTAAAAATGACCATCTGCAGAAATTTAAAAAAAAAAAAAAAAAAAAAAAAAAAAAAAATTGAATGTAAGTCATAAAATTTTCCTTCATTAAAAAAAAAAAAAAAAAAAAAAAAAAAATAGATGTTGTCTGTAGGGCAGAAATTTGATTCGAAATTTAGCGTTATACTTCTTTGAGATGAAAATCGTTTGCATTCACCAAGAAAAATAATTTTAGTAAATAATTTGTACTACGTGAATTTGTATAGGAAAATACAGGTGAAAGTTTTACGATGGTCACGACATACTAGTTTTTAATGTGTTTTCAGTAAATTATATGCTTTATGCATTCAAAAATATTAAATATTTAAAAAATAAATAAAAAAACAATAAATCTAAATTTATTTATTTCTATATTTATCAGTATTTTCATAATACTTAAATAAAGAAAAAAAAGTATTGTATAATTTTTAGAAACAAATCCTAAAAAAAAAAAAGAGTTTTCAGAATAATTTAATTAATACATTCTTTATTTTAATAGTATTATTCTTAACCAGTTGATCTACGCCCGCCTAAGCGCTTGATTTGTACATTTAATTTATTATTTGAATCAATCAACAAATTTTCCAAAAGCATGCAAACCATAGTAAAATTTTATTTTCTTTATCTCAATACGTTGTAGCAATTGCAATGAAGTTTTTTTTTTTTTTTTTTTTTTAATTTAAACTAATAAATTATACTTTTTCGATTATTTTATTGGTTTAAAATGCACACATGGGAACCATGGATGATTTTTTTTTTTTTTCCCAACTCGTTGTTGTAGCTATGAACATTATCCCGAAAAAAAAAAAAATAGCTTAAAATATCGGTAGATAACATTAGATATATGATAAAAGTACGTCGATTCGAAAATTTGCAAAGACATTACCAATTAAAAAAAAATATAAGTCTTTCTATACAAATTTATTTGGCATAATAGTGCAAAAGTTTTATATTTTACAATGAAAATCGTAAAGAAGAATCGAAATTGAAAATGAAAATCGAATATTAATTATATATATATAATCACTCTGGTAATGTAAACATCACCCACCATTAAACCGAATTCCGTATATTACTTTCTTTCATATTCAACAGAAGAAAGTACATTGGATTAGTAAAATTTTTGACTTTCGGTTTTCGATGGATTTACATGTTTTCAGAGGTCCTGAACACGATTTGACTATTTTTAGAAATCGTTTGTCTGTGTGTGACAAATATTTTGTGGCAGCTTTAGCTCAAAATACAATGCACAGACTTTCATATAAATCTATATGTAATTGCACCTTGACATAAATTAGTCCTTATAAACTTTTAGTGTAAATCGCCCAACAAGTAGTGTTGCCATTCCTTTTTTTTTTTTTTTTTTTTTTTTTTTTTTTATAATTTTCAATATGGAATTACATGACAAAGTTTTGTAAAAATGTGAGCAATGAGAATTAAATATTAACCAATCATTGTGAAATTGAAAAAAGAAGTATATATGTACATATTTACAATAAAAACAGCCAACCAGGAAAAAAGTTTTAAAATTTTGTATACGTAGAAGCATATACAAAATACAAAATAACATATACAAATATGTAGAAACATATACATATACCACCCCCCTTCCTCCATGAGGTATAAATTTTCAGTATGAATATGTTTCTAAAAACTCATTAATACTTTTAAAAGGGATGTCGCATTTCTTAAGATATGTGTATGGAACAAAATTGACTTTCTGTCGACTGTTCGTGTAATACTCTTCTAACAAGGAAACATTCAAAAGGTGTTGTCTTCAAGAAATATTGAAAAAAATATATGTGATTCTACTCTTCATAAAACACCAGAAAGTGAAAAAATTATCGGCTGAAATAAATTACAGCGAACATAAAATAATTATCAATCAATATTAAGCATATTTGGCGACTTCACACTGTTGGGCGATTGATTTTGAGTACTTGGCGGTGGCGGAGAAGCAAAACATGGTACTATTCATACACGGCAATCTCGGTACTAGCGAACTTATCGCCTGACAGCGCTAAATCGCCAAAAATGCTTAATTTTGATAGTTTTTTGTGGTCTCTGTAATTCATTTCAGCCGATAATTTTTTACTTTCTGGTGTTTTATGAAGAGTAGAATCACATATATTTTTTTTTCAATATTTTTTGAAGACGACACCTTTTGAATGTTTCCTTGTAAGATGAAAATCGTCTGCATTGATCATGGAAAATAATTTTAATAAATAATTTGCATTGCGTGAATTTATATAGGAAAATACGGAACAAAGTTTTGTGATGGCTACAACAAACTTTTTTTTTTTTGTTGCTGCTCGTTTGCATTTGTTGTACAGATGCCCCCCCCCCCCTTCAGTACTTTTATGATATTTTAAAAAAGTTTGTGCTGTAGAAAAGTTGAGAATTTTAAAACTTTTGTAGAACTGACGTCCGTTTGGGTGTCCACTGACGACACGGAGATTGCAGAGGTGGCCCTGCGTTACGGAGCTCAAGTACACTACCGCGACAAGAAGTCAGCCAGAGACTCAAGCTCATCCTTAGCCGGCGTCCAAGACTTCCTAACAAAACATCCAGGTACGATCAAAGATAGAAATAGATTTTTAATTCAATTTTTAAATATGGATGACATTTGCTTTTGGTTGAAAAGCTTAAACTAAACACTCATATCCAAAAAAGACAGGAGACACACAATTCACACAACACACGAGCACAAGGGAAAGTTATGTATGGCGGGACAAATATACATACAGATACAGATTTTGATAGAAAGGTATAAATAGACAGACATATAAAAGATAAAAAGGAATAAATTCATAAAAATATTTGATTCTTAAAAATGAATGGGAAAAAAAATGAATAAACTAATGGTCTTCGCCCGTTTCGCTCACTATAAATAAATGAATCATTTATTTATTTTAATTATTTATTTTTAATAAATAAATCCTAAAACTATGCATTCTTTAGGAAAGAAAAAAAAGATCTCCATTGGAATCGGTCAAAAGCCCGGTTCGGGTACCCATTGTCTTCGGTAGAGCCTGTCTATTGAAAAAAAAAAAAATCCGGCGTGAAACAACCGCACGACTTCCATTACCTACTATTACACGTATGATATGCACGTTTTGGAGATAATATAATCAGAAGACATAAAACTGACCTAACAAATTAGACACCTATAACAATTTTCTGATAGGAGAAAGCTGGTACATGTGTTGAGACGTATAAAACAGTTTACATAGCGAATTAAAAAATAAGAAAGAAAGAAAAAAAAAAAAGTCGGAAAAGTCCTTTTCTGAAACACCCATATCCGTGATCGAAAAGTGACCTACCAAATCAGGAAGACTCTTAATTTTCCTGTAAATACGTGAGAAAGGGTATCTAAAATAGGTTTATGTAACAATTTTTAAAAATATCGTTAGAGCCTTTTTGGGATATCGACTTTTCCAAAACTTCGCATACTCCATTGATGACAGGAAAAAAAACAATTACATACAAAAGGATATCTAAAAGTAGGTTAGTATGGCGAGTTTAAAAAAAAATACGTACAGCTGTTTTTAAAGGAACGCACTTGCAAGACCTGAAATTTAGGTATTTATACAGGACGCCTATCAATTTACCTCAACTAACCAACTAATACATACGAAAGAACATCTAACAAAGTGTTTATATAACAATTTTGAAGAAAATCGTTAGAGCCGTTTTTGAGATACGTACTTACGGTCCCACTTCTGGTTTCCGATGACCCACTTCTGGTTTTCCAATTTTCACCAGAATTTGGAAAATTCATCCGTACATCAGACCTGTATTAATTCTGAAGTTTCGTAGTTCTGATTTTTCAATTTTCACAAATGCTGGAAAAATCATCTGTACACCAGACCGGTCACAATTCTGAAATTTCGTAGTAACTAGGAGTAATTTATGGGAAATTTATATATTATATATTTCTTTTTATGAAGAAAAAAAAAAAAAAACTTGTAAACACACACGCATATACATCCTCCCCCCCCCCCCCCCCCCATCAACTTGGTATGATATTTAATAAATTTAAAGCTAATATGACTTTTTAAATAAATATATTTAAACTAATTATCCGATTAATTGAAAAAATGCGGCGTTATTAAGATATTTTGTCCTTACTAAAAAATGTAACAAATTCGGTGGCGATAAGCTGATAGATGTAACGCTGCATTGAAAACGAAAGAGGCTGGATTGATACACAGACAGTTTTTTAATATCCGGTTATGCCCCCCCCCCCCCAAAAAAAAAAAAAAAAAAAAGACAGGTGTTATAAGCTTGAAGCATCTGTGTGCGTGTGTGTGTGGGGGGGGGGCTATTGGAGACCTGCTGGGCCCGGGCCAGAGGAGAAAAGGGACCAATGGAAAAATCGGCCCGAGTCCGTCTCCATTTGAACTCAGGCCGAAACGGACTCATCATATGTTACATTATGCGCGACAGCCAGGATTTTTTTTTCTTCTTCTTTTCACTTGTTAATAAAAAAGAATGTGAGTAATAATACGCTTCTTTTTTCTTTCTTTCTTTCTTTTTTTTTCTTTTTTTCTTTTTTTTTCGCAATTTAAATAATAGCAATCACGCGAAACTCTGTCCTGTTAAAAAGTGACTTAACTGATTATTTATCTTTGACTTAATTTTGCCTGTCCGCCTGATTGTTTGCGCTCTGATTTCCGTAAATATATTTTTAGCATGTCAAGAAACTGATATATGTTACTGAAGGTCACAATTGCATGTTTCCTACTCAAAACTATATGCATGGCTCTACTAGTTTGTGCACATGTGCATACAAGAGAATTCACATATGTTATGGTCTATGAGGGCTTATGACCTTTGATTTATTGAGTCTAATGGTCTATGAAGGATAGTTATTAAGCTATTACTTTACAGCACATTAAATCTAATGAAATTAGCATTCATTTTAAATGCGCTAATGCCTATTTTCCTAGTGAAAATAGTAAAATTAGCATCGATGATTTGTTTACAGGGTTACACAAACAGATACAGATATAAGTGGAAATGGCTGAAAGTAGATTTTAAATAATGTGAAGTGTAGTAAATACCTTCCAACATTACTTGACTTGACAAGTAGTATGTCTTCAGTTTGATTTTTAGGACTATTTAGAAGAACCCCCACGGAGGGCACTCTCCCTCAGGTGTAGGACCCTAGAGTAGACAATCGGCTTTACTCCCAAAACACCAAACACTTCCAGTTTGACATTCTATCTTTTTGTTTCTGCCTTCTGTCATTTGTTTTAACTTAACTTCTGAAATATGAATTAACTGTCAAAAAAAAAAAAAAAAAAAAAAGGCTAGGTATTTTTAATATGCACTGTATCACACGTTCGCCACTGGAAGTTATATTTTAGCATTTATAGTTCTTTTACATAAAGACTTGCGTAAATTTCATAAGTCAAGTATCCCTATTTCTGTATTAAAAAATTTAAGGTATGTAAAATATCATACAAGTATTTATTATTGCAAAAATATTAGTTAAAAATTTATGGCAAATAGATCAATACATCAATACAACAAATACATCAATAGTCAAAAATTTATGACTTTCGTTTGATAAATTACAGGGAAATATATATATATATATGTATATATATACTTTCTTTTAAGTATAGAAATGTATTGTTAAGATTTTTTTAAAGCCTTATACTATTTTTTTATTTCAAACTACACCGATCATTAATGAATTTCTGTTTGTGTTTGAGAGTTTAAGTGATCAGTAATTTTATTGATCGATACTCTACTGCTTGTATAAATAAAATCTTTGAAAAGTACGATACTAAAAATTTTTTGCATATAAATTCATGCATATACATGTGTGCGTGTGTGTGTGTGTATGTGTATGATCGGGCCGAGTCCGGGCCTCAAAATTTCGTCCTTGCAGACCTTTAGAATCTGTCCGTGGCATTGCAGCTCTCAAACGAAAAGAATGATAACAATGCTTTATTATTATAATTATTATTATTATTATTAGAAGGCTAATTTAATGAGAGTGGTTCTTTGATATGTTTAATGAAAATTTGTTTGATAGACTTTTTTAAGCTAGTTAAAATTTAATTTTTTCCGACATTTCGCATTGATATTTTAAAATTCGTGAGCAAATAACTTTCAACTGATCTTAGATGATAAATTCGTGTTTTTGAAAAAAAAAAAAAAAAAAAAAAAAAATTAAAACAAATTAAAACAAATCGCGAATTTTCAACTGATTTTTATAAAAATAAATAATTTTGTATGTTACTCACACGACTTTCTCTTACCCTGTATTTCAATACTACAAAGATAGATTGCATAGGTCTTAAGAACAACAGCGTAAGATAATAAATTTCAATGTATTTTTTAAATAATCTAAAATAAATTTAAGTACAGTTTTATTTCACATGTAATTCGTGTGAGGGGGGCTTCCGTCCCCCTCAACCCCCGTTCAATTATAGTGCATACAATTATTAAATATATATATATATATATATATCAAAGCTGTTGTTATTTTGCCTACAAACTTAAGTGGACACCTTATACGGACTTCAAAATAACAAACAGGAATTCAGCTATTTGCTTTTAAATTATCGTGATAACAGATACATATACAGATCGACCGCTGAAAATTGGACATTCGTAATCAGGATAACTCAAAACGTGATTTTGTATAAAAAACCAAATTTTAAAAGTCAAAAAATACTTTTTCTACAGTATGCGTATGAAGAATTAATTTTGCTTCCAGAGCAGTGATCGTCGACGTAATAAAATGTAGCAAAGCACTTCCATCAATTACATTCAATAGAAAAGAACGTTTAGCTTAATTTTTGGTAGCCTTGTATGCTGTCTATAACCAATATGCACTATAAACAATATTGTGTAATTGAATTTAGTCTTACTTGAAAAACATCTAACACAAAAGGAATTACAATCCCAGCAATTTTCAAGTACAACCGCAATATATCCAAAAACTTTGGGTAGCTCTGTAAATGAATGACGAATGATTTCCATACAACAATCTACACAAACATAATTTTATGCATATAATAAATTTTGCTGTTTCCGTTTTGTTTAAGTCAGCCCATACTGATATTATACTGTACTCACCAGCAATTTCCCCATAGACATAGTGTATTTGACTTCCCTTGGATTTACCTGTACACGAACCATTTACTTGATCTCGACGAAAAGTTCAATGTAGCATCCCTATATGATACACATTGAGAATACCAAGTTTGGACTTTCTGCTATTATTTGTTCTTGAGATATACTGATAAAACACACAGGCACACAGACCAACTGCTAAAAACATGTTTTTTTTTATTCAGAGGACCTTGAAACGCGTAAAAATAACAAAAATTCAATTTCGAGAATTTGACCCAAAACAATACTTTCTTTACCATATATATAGGTAAGAAAATAAAAATTGATTGTAATTAGGGATTATGAGTTCACAGTTCAAGAATTTCTAAATTCCATTTAAAATTATAGTTTTTATAGAAAAAGAATTTTTGCCATTAAATTCAAAACCAGCCATGCGTTCATATTTTATGTAATTCCCGAGCTAGAAATCTTCCCAATTTTGAATTGTTTTTATATTATAAGTTACGTGATTTCTGGATTGTGGGGGAAAAAAAAAAAAAAAAAGGAAGAAGAAGAAGTCTCCTTTTCATCACGAATTTTTTAACAAATTTTGACCAAAAAAAAAAAAAAAGTTTATAAATACAGATTATGAGTTCACAATTCAAAAAAGTTCGGTTGGAAGCAACAGATGTTATAGAGAAATTCACACATATCAAGTTCCATGTACTTATATACAATAAAAACTGCCTGCCTGCAATAACCACTTGCTGCATGGACATTATATTCCAAAATCTAATTAGAGCATCAATCTGCGTCAAGGTCCAACCAAATATATCGAGTTTCGTGAAATTCCGTGCAATTTTGGAGGAGATGTAGCGCCCACAAAATGAAGTACATACACAGACAGAATACAATACAAACAGACATTTTCTAGAAATTCTGAAGTTATGTCCAGAATATCTCGAAACGTGTACATCCAATGAAAACAGGAAATTAAAAATTTGCACTTATTCAATATTTTTTCTTATGTACCGTACCGGATGATCCAAAACTCACAGAAAAAATAAAAATATATATATTATTCAAAGAGTATGGACCGTATGCGGTTTCCATTAAAATGCGCAGAAAAGCATGGGAGTTTTTTAATATATAAGAAAAAACATTAGTTACATTTTCACCAATAGTTGGCGCTGTATTTGCAGTATCTAAACTAAACATTTTAAATAGATTCATCTTCTCAAATGACGCTATATTGCGAACACCAACGAGATATATAAATTAGAGGGCTAATTGAATGGATGAAGGATTAGCTTTCCGTGGTTCAAGATGAATCACGTGACATGCTCCAATAGGTTGCTGTGTTTGGCCCTTTATCGCTATATTTTGGCATTTAAAATATCAGTTCGACAAATTATCATTATTATTAGGTAACATGACAGTCCTATGACCAAAATAAATTGTTTTTAAAATAATTTTACGAATATTGCACATTTTAATAAATAATAAAATACCTTTTTTTTCATCGTTTCCCAACAAAGTTTAAAAGTGATAAAAGAAAATTTAAACTTTTAAAGAGCTACATTTAACATCAAATAATAATTTTTCAACTATTTTTAAGCATTTTCTCGGCTAAAGTTCAGCTACAAGAAATAAAAAAGAAGTAAAATCAAAATCAAAATGATTTAGAACAAAAGAATATTAAACTACGTAAGTAAATAAAAATATTGGCGGTTATGAGTTATGCGAAGAACAATCTCCAAACCGTTGCCATAGAAATTTACTGAAAATGAGCTGTTACCACGGGAACCACCGAATACGCAAAGGAGAGCATGTCACATGACTCATCTTGGACCTTCTCAAGGGTTACCATTTATCACCCTACTTTATATATCTCGTTGGCGAATACTGATTAATCAGACTTCGGCGTGTTGCCTATGATTTCAGATGTCAGCGAATATTTAAAATAAATATTTATTTCTTATCTGCTCTTAATCGTTCTAAAAAGAAAATCATGATTTTATTAAAAGATAAAGCATTATTAGTTAGGTTTTACGAGGGTTATTATTTATATTTCTGGCCTTGGAAACAGCAGATGTTGCCAGGCGACCGCTGACGTTTCCAGTCAAAAGTTTGATATTTTTAACCATAACTTCTTCTGAGAATTTTGCCATTTTCGAGTGATTTGTGTTGTTTACAGTAAATTGAAAAATTCATCTCGGACAAAAAATGTAATTCATTCGTGAACCTTTTCGTGCGATTATTTTTCATAACTTTCAACGTGGATTTTCAAGACGACAGTTCTTCAATGAATTTAATTCTTGTGCCAGAAAATATCGATGCTGTACGTCAAACGATAAGGAAGATCGTCAAGTGACATATCGTGAGATTGAGGCATCTTTGGGCATTAGTATGACAAGCATACTTGCCAACTTTTCCGGCTTTCCCGGCTTTCCCGGAAGACTTCCGGTTTTTTAAACGTATCTTCCGGTCTTCCGGACAGATGATGAAATCTTCCGTTTTTAAAAAAATCGCGGATATCGTTCGTTTTGAAAAGAAATCCAAATGTTCTACGAAAACTCCTGATTCCCAATCTTTTTCCATCCATAACATAAATGTCAATATTCATTTCAAACTTGCTTTATGATATTCTAGAACATTTAAAGAAATAGAATTGTTAAATATTTCTTGCTGATGTAATTATTTTTTGCCCCCCCCCCTTTTATTTATCTCCAATTAGTGATCAGCAATCAAATGTTCTGCAGAAGTCTTTTCTTTCCTAATCTTTATCCATCTGCAACATAAATAATAATATTAATTTTAAAGTTATTACATTAGATTCTAGAAGTAGAGTTGAAAGAATTTAAATATTTCTTACTCTGTAATTATTTTTGTATCCCCCCCCCCATCCTTTCCCCGGATTGTGATCAATTCTAGAAACAATAAAGCAATGGAAGTGCTCAATATTTCTCACATATGTAATTATTTTTTGATCTTTATTGCTGAATTTAATGAATCTGTTTATTTTTCCTCAATTAAATTAAATATCTGTATGTCATATCTGTACCAAATGTGTAAACATGGGAAAAAAATGAAGAATAATTTTTTCAGGTAGGAAAATTTTTCCCAAATCAATTTAAGAATATTAATACTCAGTTGGTTTTATGCACGTTTGAAACTGATAATTAGCTACTGCTACTATTTCTTATATGTATGATTATTGTACATACACAAAAATCATATTCTATATTTATTTAAAAAATTAGTTTGCTTAACTAAGTTTTTTTGTCTATTGTTAAATAAATTTCTTACAGATTCTGTTTTGTAGATATTTATATGTTGAAGAGGAATAACTTCATTTAAAACTTTTATATATTTAGTATAATCAATCTATAGTAAAACGTTTTTACAGATTGCTTCTAAATATTAAAATTGTAAAACTGTATTGTTTAATACGTCAAAGAGAAAAAAAAAAACTTCCTTTTTTTATGAAATCTTCTGGTTTTTCAACAAAAATCTTCCCTTTTTTTATTAAAATTGGTTGGCAATTATAGACAAGCATCAATAAGATATTTCATGAACATTTGACCGTAAAAAAGATTTGTTCCTGTTGAATCATGCATAATCTGACAAAAACTCAAAAAAAAAAGGCTCATGTCAATTGGTGCAAGGAAATGTTGAAAAAATACATTAAAAGTGCATCAAAAGCTGTGCATAACATCAAACAGATGATATTACAGAAACATATATTCATATGCATAGATCGATGCATGTATTCCGAAACAAAACAGCAATCGACTGTGGGGGTCTTCCAAGATTGTTTAGTACTTTTTGAAATATTTAAAAAAAATGTCTGAAATCGAAAGTGTCCTGTCATTTATGGAAAGGTAGTGTAGTAAGTAAAAAGGAAAAGAAATCTGTTAAAGATAGATGGTAACATTACAAATAGAGATACCTAATTTTACATTTTGCCAATAGTTTCTTTTCTCTTTCAGATATATCAGTAATCGCTCTGGTACAATGTACTTCGCCGTGTTTGCTGCCCATGTATCTTGACAAGGCGTGCGAAATGGTCGTTGAACAAAATTATGACTCCGTCTTTTCAGTGGTGCGTCAGAAGAAACTTCGGTGGAAAGAAGTAAAACCAGGTTAGACTATTTCAGTTATCTTTCTACTTATAGCATAAAACTGTTATTTTTGTTTGTCTACACTGCAAAAAAAAAAAAAAAAAAAAAAAAGTTAAAAGTACAGGAAAAATCTGGCAGCTGGGGTGCCAGTATTTCTTCGTCAAATATACAGTTTAAAACCGTAAAATTGTATCACTGACATATATTTTACACAGGAATCCTGTAAATCAAACAGGTTTTTTGTTAAAAGTACAGTTTTGTCCTGTATATTTGACGGAGAAATACTGGCATCCCAGCTGCCAGATTTTTCCTGTATTTTTAACGTTTTTTTTTTTTTTTTTTACAGTGTATTGCTTGAAACTCCTTTTTTTTTTTTTTCCAGCCGTTAGTATCAGAAGAAATTGTAATAAAAAGAAATAAAAACAGATTAAACTTTCATTCAAAATTTTAATACCAATGAAAATTGTTTGCTCATTTGTCTGTCGGTCTTAAAAGTGGCCAAGAGTTTCTGCTTTCAAAGCTGGTAGACAGGAGATATCGAATTCGAATCCATCAATCGCGTTCGTCTGCTAGCCGTTCGGAGTTTTCCGTGATTTTCTCTGAAACTCGCGCCTGTGTAAAAAAATCAGCAGAAAAATTTTAAAGGTGACCCCTAGGAAACATACAGATATTTCGGACTTGCTAAAGTAAACCTGTGTGGATTTTTTTTTAAACTGAATATTTTATGAAGGAAAATTGCTTTTCTTATTTTTTTTTTCAAAATATATGTGGAAGCTTTAAAATACCTGCAAAATGTTATAGGAATTCTGAAATATCTGCAGTTTTTTTATATGATTTTTTTTACCTGGGCATAAATACTGTCTAGGACCCTTTAAAAAGACACCCTACGCAGGCATTCGACGCAGGCACACACAACGAACATTCCCATACAACACAATTGTATAATAACCGTTTTTAATGCAAACCAAAACTACAGAATGGAATTTAATGGGATTCTCCATAGAATAAAGTTTATTATCGACCTTTTGTCCTACTAACCGCAAGATTTTATAAAATGCAGCTTTCAGCTATAGTTTTGTTAGCATTTTTTTTTTTTTTTTTTTTTTTTTAATCAGCTCTAATTTATGCCTTACAATTTTTATACAGGTTGCATGAAAATATTGTAAAAGAAATACAATTTATATGTATTTATCATAAAGTATTTTTATTCAATAATTATTTGCTTTTATAATGAGCTGTTGGTGTTCGTACTGTTAGTCTAAGTTAGTAGCTTATGGAAAATCATTTAATAAAAAAAATATTTTGTACTACTGCCATTATATAGAAATTCCTAGGAAGTGATATGAAAATTCAAGCATTTGTGTTTGTAAAAAAGACAAAATAATCACGTTTTATCTAAGACGATCAGAACAATCAACGTGGAAATTCAAGTCGGCACTCTAGTATTGCTGCTGTAGAAATACGTGGAGTAGCAGCCCTCGCACTCAACTTCATCCCTCCAATCCCTTATGTGCGCAATCTCTCCTACCGCGCGATCTCTCTTAGCTTTACCTTACACGTAAGGTAAGACACATACACACATCTTCTTTTGTTCCCTACAGGTAACAAAAGAAGATGTGTGTATGTGCTTCCGCAGCTTTTTTAGGAAAACAGCTGATAGCAGAGATACTCAGATTTGCATGGATCTTCATATTGACCTTTTCTGATGCACTTCGAAGCCCAATTTCTAAATTTTTGATTAGCTTTTTTAAAATGAATTAAAATATGAAAATAATAACCGTATAATAGAGCATTTCCTCGTGGCGTCTGGTGGTTGGCAAAAAAGCGCGCTCGACTTTCCCGCACCCCGCCCACCATTGATACTATATTGGTGATCCGCCATCGCTATGCTTTTCCCAAGCCTTTTTGCCAACCACTCATAAAAGTTGAGATGTTTGTTTACAAACAAGGAACTGCCCTATAGATTTAAAATCAGCCATTTAAATATTAGCTTTAAATTTAATTGTTGCCAAAAATTATCAAAAATTAAATTTGCTTATCCATAAAATGACATCATTATAAGTTTAAAATTAAATAATAATAATATACTTATAGATAATCCTTGGATTTTCAAATTTTGACGCTGAAATAGACAGGACATTTTTCGTCAGGGCTTTAATTTTGCGGCAGCCATTTAAAGCCAAGAAGCACATCAAAAATATAAATAAATTATAAAATATTGAAAAAACAAAAAAAAAAAAAAGAAAAGAAAAGAAAGAATAAAATAGAAATAATAATCGCATGAATTATCTATTTTTGTCTCACTATATTATTTTATAGAAAAAGCCAAAATGGCGACAAAAATTAAAATGTATCCAAGAGGCGCTGTAATAAAACTGTACCATGATAAGGTTTACATATTTATTTATTTATTTTTCTATATATAGACCACTATTAATTAATCATAAAATATTTAAAATTAAAAATACATATAACCACAAAAAGTTAGGTGTCTCATACGGCAGATGTAACGCTTATAGCATATTGTAAAATTATATTTGGCGTGAAATTACCGTCATTTTATGGTCGATCGGATAAATCAAATAACATGAAAGTATAAATATTATGTATAGTACGTATAGTGTTCTTCATATGTAACTGGGATTCAAATATAAAATACCTACTTCAATTTTTTTTATACTGTCCATTTCGAAACTGGTCTAACAAGCATCTAAATTGAAGCCCATGGGTAAGAAGACATTGTCGCAGGCAATAGGAACACGTAGTCAATAGGGAGTCAGCGGGTAAAGAAGACGCTACCGAATGCAGCAGTGACTCAAAGCGAGATTTTGAGCAATTTCAGTAGATTTTATTTTTATTTTTTGTTTATAAAGCGATATAAAAAAGAATTATTCTGTTTTTAATTTAGTGACTAGCGAATCGGGAAAGCCTGCTAGTTTATCAAGTATATTTATATAAAATTTCTTATTCTTAATTAAATTAATTATTCGTATCAGACAGAAAAATTAAATATTTTCCCAGTTAATAAATAAATAAATATATAAATAATAACGTATAAGCATAAAAAAAATATTTAAAGGATACCTTGCTGGGGTTTTAACACGAGATCTACCAGCCAGAAACAAAACAAATCTGGTGTGAAACAAACACACGACTTCCATTACCCACTATTACACGTATTACATGCATTTTTTGGAAATATTATATACATTTTTCAGAATTTTCCAATAAGAGAAACATGAGACACGTGTAAAGACATATAAAACAGAATTCACACAGCAAGTTAAAAAATAAGGAAAAAAAGAAATTTTTTTTTAAATCAATTTCCGAATTTCCGAGATCTAAAACTTAACTGGACCGAGTACAATACTTCCATTAATTACCTTCCATACCTTCCATTGCCTACCTTCCTAAATCTTAGCTCAGCTCCACATAGCCTTACAGCTTCACACGATTTTTGTTAATTTTGATTTAAAAAAAAACTTTTTGTGTTATAGCTGGATTCAGGGAGTAAGTACAACTATGCAAAATTTGCACCCAATCATATATTTTAGATCTTTAAATTAAGCTTGACTCTGTGTCAATGGGAATTTTTCAAATTTATACTTTTTTTTGTTAATATATGATTTTTAAACATTCAGTTTACATTTTTCCCGCTCTGTAGTCATTGGCGATCCATGCTCAAAATTTTAACGTTGAACAACTCATTGAACCTTATACTTACACATCTGCTGTTTTTTTCTGAATGACGTTTTTAACGATGGGTTTCATTTTTTAAATTTAAAATTTTTATATACACGGTTACGATAAAAAGTTATTTTTTCTATTTTTCAAAAATACGATATCTTATAAAATGTATAAAAGGGTGGACCAAAACTCACGAAAGTTTCATAACTGAAAATAACTTTTTCATTTATTAGAAGTTAACAATAATATTTCATAGAATTAAAAGAACAAAGATTGGAGAATATACGCAGGTACACGTTTAATATAATCTCAGGTAGGTGTCCGCCATTATGGGCTTCACAGATACTGGTTCTAAGTAGAAGTGTAGAGCATGGTTCAAGGCAGAATTCAGCACTTCTGGTCCGAATGTCCATTTTTTGAGCCGCTGTATTGTGTGTGGTTTGTTCATATACATTTGTCCTTCGATAGCTCCTAGGAAAATAATCAAGAGGTGTGAGGTCAGGCCAAAGGATCTTTGGTCAGGCGAATGGAAAGGCCAGTTTATGTCAGTGCTTTTAGAGATGATACGATGACCGAAAACGGTAGTCATAAGGCTAATTGAAACTGTATCTTAGACATTTTTCCCGCTGCATGACGCAGAATAGTCTGAATCATGTTTCGATATCATGAAAACAAATTAATCACTAAACAAATTATTACAAATTGTACACTTAAAGAACAATCAAGTGAATAATCTCCAAACCTTGGTCTTTAAGTCTGTGAAATATTAATGGAAACTAACGATAAATACAAAATATATGTATACAGATATAATAAGCTCTTCATGACTTTTGGCCCTCACTGTATGTGGATTAAAAAGTAACTACTTTTCACCAGAAATCTTTTTCTAATTGAAAGTATCATGCTTAATGTCATAAGTTTAAAAAATAATCCTCTGATTAAAAAAAAAAAAAAAAAAGAAAGAAAGAAAAGAAAGAAAGAAATACTCGATATATGTTTTGCTAATTTCGATGTAGTTTAGGATCCCCTATTTAGAGATTCATAATAAAAATTTGTATAGATAACATTATTTTCTGATCGTGTATCAAATTGTGGTGCCTCTAAAAGTTTGGTTTTCAGGTCCTCAGATCTGCTGGACCATGCTTAAAACCAACCCTGAGAAGAAATATTATTTGTAGCACGTGCATATGAGTACTAATCAACTGAGCTTTACTCAAGTTTGGGTATTCGTTCCACGATATTTTTCTTTCTTTCTTTCCTTTCTTCCCCCACCGCTTTTTTTTTTTTTTTTTTCTTTAAGGATTAAGACTCATTAGACTGGAATCTACAGATTAAAGTGAACTCCTGATTAATACCAATATTGATGAGTGAACCTAATTCGAACCTGGTACATAGGAATTGAAGGCTATACTAATCATTCAGACACCAGATGAATGAGCTTTACTCGCAGAGCTGCCAACCAAATCCGGCAAATTGTTAGTACCGCCCCTTTTTCTACACCACTTAATTTTTAGAGTAATTCTCTTCAAATATATTTACGATGAATGAAGAAAACAAATACTCTAAAAATTAAGTGGTGTAGAAAAAGGGGCGTTTTTCAATGGGCGTTAACAATTTGCCGGATTAGGTTGGCAGCTCTGTACTCGGCATCATACTGAAAAACTCAATAAATTCATTTTCAGAGCATTTAGGGATTCTCTGTTAGAAAATATGACAGATGTACTAGTAGTTCTTTTTTCTCCAATACGACACCTCGATGATCAGATTTGTAAACTCTACATTTTCAACAAAATCATCAATGACTTTTAAACCGAAAAGCCTGTATTTTTTTTTAAATATGAAATCCAGATAGATTGATTTATGTTTTAACAGGTCAAAATTATTTGAGCCGTTTTCAAAAAAAAAAAAAAAAAAAAAAAAAAATCTTTGAAAGTTTGAGATTACCCGTCCACAAAAAAGAAAATAAGAAAAAGAAAAGAAAAACTTCTAATCACAATTTTTATCATGAGAGAAAGTGTGTGTCTCTCTGTCTTGGAGTCTTGATTTCTTCCGATAATAAAGATACATGTTTCTTTATCATAACCGTCAGTGTGCTATAGCTTTTCTCTGATTTAGATGCTGTTATCATAAACAGAATCATATTTTCGAGTAATTAGCGCAATTATTAAAAAAAAAAAAAAAAAAAAAAAAGAAATTCGCATTAAAAAAAATTACAATTAAAACTTGTCATGTAAATTTTACTTTGAATATTTATTACAAGAAGAAAGTATTGAATTCGTGAAATTTTTTGACTTCTGCTAGGTTTAAAACGACACTTGCAAAGATTGTAAAGATGCAAATTTTAAAAATGAATTTTTCTATAAAATTATTTCATCAGACAAATATCGTCATTTTTATTTTATTAGATTACTGAACTAAGTCCGCGTGCTTAAATATTGCTTATGTACTTTTTTTTTTTTTATCGTCGTGCATTTTATTGTCACTATCGTATCGTTTCTACAAAATATAATCGTAAATGGTCCACGTTAGAGAAATATTAGATTATTATTTTACTTACTTATTTATTTATTTATTTCACGAAATAAAAATAATATGCATAGCTACTGTATTGCTTAACTTTTGAAAAATATCCAGAAAAACCTGAAATGAGTAACATGGGCTATTGACGTAGTTTTACCAGCTTTAAATTACAATCATTCGAATCGATCAGAATGGCAATGACACAAGCGTTACGAATCAACAAAGGGAAACGAAAAACTGTTATATTACATCGTTTTGTATTTGATGAAAATGATAATATTCATATCCTCGTCTCCTCCATAAAACGTCAGATAATATCGATAATAATTGACCTTCACATCGAGTGATATCTTCCGACAGAATAAATCAACTTCCGTTCGATATATTTAAATATAACCAAATATATAAAAAAGTTTCCTAATAAAGAACTATATTTTGAATTACAACATTAATGGAAAATACTAAAATATAATATTACTCTTTTGCATGGTAAAAGAAACCGAAGCACAGAGGGCAAGAAGAGACCAAAAAAGTTGGCATCAACTTATACAGAGTATGAAAGTGTTTATAAAGTAATGGTGAAGATGTGAAAGCATGAGTAAACACATATTTATTAAATAATAACAATAAAGACTTATTTTGTCTAAATAAATTTAGGGTTCTCAACTAAAATATCAATAGACTCAAATAACTTGTAAAAGGACAAAGCAATAATTCATGGGTGAATATCCCACCAGTATTAAAACAATGCCTATGTGCCTATCAATAAAAAATAATTTCAGAGCCTCTACGAGCAAAATCTGGAAGCTATATTCAAAATTATGAGAGAGTACAAGAAAAGAAAAAAAAAAAAATCTGGAGTGACTCCACTCGACTTTTCGAACATTGAGTAATTAACAGTTTTGTAGATAAAGTAAAGAAAGAGGAGTTGTTAAACAAACAAAAGAGAGAAAACCATAATAGAGTGCTTGAGTATTTTTCTCCATATATTACACGATGTTTTTTTTTAACGCTACTGAACTTTGAGCCCATAAGATCATAATGATAAAGAATTTTTCGTTGTGTCCCTGTAAAAAAACCTATAGATGCTAGATTCACCAAAATACTTATAGTTAGTGCAACAGCGATTTATAATATTCATATAAATTTTCAGCTCAATTGAATAAAGCGTTTAGATGCTATGGCACTTTTAAAAATTTGGTCCCATAGGCCGTAATGATAAAGAATTTTTCTTTGTGTCCCTGTAAAAAAACTGTAAGTGCTAAATTCACCAAAATCTATACAGTTGGTGCAACTGTGACCTATAACATGTGTACAAATTTTTTGCTCAGATTAATAAGGCGTTTAGACACTATCACACTTTTAAAAATTTGGCCCCAGAGGCTATAATGATAAAGAATTTTTCTTTGTACCTCTGTAAAAAAACTGTAAGGGCTAAATTCACCAAAATCTATACAGTTCGTGCAACTTTGACCTATAACATGTGTACAATTTTTTTGCTCAGATTAATAAAGCGTTTAGACGCTATCGCACTTTTAAAAATTTGGCCCCATAGGCCATAATGATAAAGAATTTTTGGTGTCCCTGTAAAAAAACTATAAGTGCTAGATTCACCAAACTCTATAGGGTTCGTAGTATGGTGACTTACAATATACGTACCAACTTTCAGCTTATTCGAACAAAGCGTTTAGACGCTAGCGTGTTCACTCAGAGACATATACACATACATACACACATACATATACACACACATACATACATCGTAAAAATAGTGGAAACGGACTCGGGGGATCTCGAAACGTATGGGAACATCAAAATCTCCAATTCGGATTTTTGACATGATTACAATACTTTCCTCACTATAGTGTTCGGAAAGTAACTAGATCGCATAAATGGACTTCGGTTAATTCCCCATTCTCATAAATTTCTAGTACAAGACATACTATATTCGTGTTAAGAGAAATGAATTTGACCGATCGTTCGACGTGGTGACAGACTGAAATGTCCCACCTAGTAGGTTGCCCACCGTTCAATCCGATACATTTACCCTACCCTAATTGGTTATTTATTATTATTATTATTATTGGGGTCAGCTTCATAGTTTAGTTTTCACGCAATTCCATACTATTTCCAATGCAATGATCCCCATAATGCAAATTCATTGATCCAACTCTGTTCTGTTACGTTAAAAAATCTTAAATTACGAATAACTTGCGGAATTTTTCAGAATAGAATATTTGTAGTCAATCATGTTCAACACTGAGAAATAAAATATACCGCCTTTCTGTAGAATGAATAAGTGGCCATTTTCTAAATATCTTAACTAGAAATATAGATTTCCGAGCTATGCACATAAGGCACGCCAATAAACTAAATAGACGAAATGATAGAGAATTTCTAGTCTACACATTTCTAAATGGTGAAACAATATTCTGAATCTTTTGTATGGCGAGAAATTCTCGTTTGATTATCTAGAATTGGGTCATATATCAAGATCATAGTTGCTGAAACCCGCCTCTTGTGTTCGCATTTATTTGGAGATATTTTCAAATACGTTTGACTTCGATAATATAGACAAACTCTTTAGAATTTTAAAGAAGTTTCTAGATCTCGCTTTCAAAGGGGACTAGAATTTATAAGGATGGCATGAAACTATTTTTTCTAGAGCCACAATTTAGATTCTAGATGTCAGTTACAGAATTTTTTCTCAGTGAAGCCAGTATCATAACTAATATTTTAAAATTATTCTGCCATGTTCAGAAATTCGTAAATTTCAAATAATTTACGAAGTTTTCAAAGTTGATTTTCGTAGTTAATTATGTTCATGCTAGCATCATAACGGAGTTTTAAAGCTGATCTGACATCTTTACAATAAAAATAACCCTTTTAATGCACGTTTAAGTGAAAAATTGCCCTACTCTTCCACGTTGAGAAAATCGTCAATTTCGAATAACTTACAAAATATTTAAATTAGAAAATTGCAAATTAATAGGGTTCTTGCCAGTTGCCAGTGTAATCAATAATATTTTAAAACTGGTTAGACTTTTCTGTGATCATTTGTTCTTGATATATCGTGTATCTGTACACAAACTAACACACTAACAGGCACCCTACAGACGGACACATATCAATTTTGTTAATTTCGAATTCTTCATACTTCAAAACGTGTAAAAAAAAAAAAAAAAAAAAAAAAAATCGAGGGCTAAAATCTTTACGATTATTTAAGTTTTCAATACTTGCAGTATGAAGAGGAACTAAAAATCATTTATAAACGTGGAAAACAGAACCGATTAAGTATGAAATGATGTTTTACATGTAAAAATATCTTTATTTACAAACCTTCAAAGATAACTTTTTTCGATAAAAAATGATTGTCTGAATGGACATTGAAAAACTTATTTAAGACTTTTTTATAAATATATTTTTGCACTCATTATTTTATACAAAATTGAAAATATTTTAAATTGTCATATTTGACTTTCTCTCATTATATCTCACAGTGCTCGAGTTAAAAATTAGAATGTTATCAAGCCGCTAAAATTAATTTTATGTGATGTTACATAGACGTTTTACTTTATGTAAACAAACACTTACGCAGGAATTTCAGATTCATCCTTTTACAAATTCAGTGTTTTTATCAGTTTAGTTTGCCCCCTAATTTTTAACTAATCAATATGGTTGTTACAAAATTAATTATAAATAAACACAATTTAATCAAAGCAATTTAATAGCTTTAAAAAAATATTTAAATTAGTATTATTAAGACAAGTTAAGTTTAATAAACATACTTTCTTTTAATACAGATGTTATATTTAACTTTTAAATGTTTCCACTTTTAAGCCACTTGATACATTTTTTAAACTACTGGCATCAAAGTTAATATAAAAATTCTTTTTTTCTTAAATTTTAATAAATTTCATGGTATTAAATATATAATAATTACCATATTCTTTTTATTCATTACAATGGAACAGTCAAATTTTCAGCATTTCAAAAATCTAATAAACAAATTAATATTTCAATATAAATTCAAAAATTTTGAGAATTATTTAAAAAAAAGTTTGGGTTACTCCTCATTGCCAGAAGATATTTATATTTCATTAAATTCAATGTATCACATTTAGATATTGTAAGAGAATGAATTTATTTTATTTTGTTTCTTAGACCAAGAAGTAGATTTTTATGAAATTTGTAGAACTAGCGATCATATAAAAATTTAAATTTTATAACTGTTACATACACACACACACACACACACACACAAAAAAAAAAAAAAAAAAAAAAAAAAAAAAAAGAAGTACAGCATATTGCATTTAGAACTATGCCTCAAATGCTAATGCTTTAGGAAATAACTGTTGTACAACGTCAACCGGGAGCTTTCTAACTGAGGGTCAAATTGAAGCAACAAATTAAGCGATTTTTCATATCCTCAATACCTTTCCAATAAGACCAAAATTCAAAAAAAGTACTGTATCTACCTGAATACCCACACATTTTTATGTGTGTTTATAATAATAATAAATAATAATAATAATATTCTTATAAAACTGTTCTTTATTTTCAGAAGATATTTCGCGTTCAGAATTTTACAATGTCAATGGATATTAATATTCAGTAGCTGGAAATTTAATTTTTAAATAGTTTAATGTAAAGGGAAAAAAATATAGATACAAATACTAAATAACTGTAGTTAAGAGGCCTCTCCAATTATTTTCCCCAGAAGCCAGAGCCTATGTTATTCTATGGAGAATTTCGTCCCATTATAATTCATAAACTAATTTTTAAATTCCGTTTTCATATTCAGAAATTTCACAATAACTAAACAATTTATCGCTTTCTAAAAATTATTTTTTTTTAATTTTTAATATTTTATTTTGAGGTTGTAAAATGCGAATTTTCACAATGTGAAATTTTTCATTTTTGAGCTTAAAAATTAAATCTTAAAAAAAAAATCAATATGTAGAAAGCGATAAATTGTTTAATAGTTGTGAATTTTTGGAAAATGAAAACAGAATTTAAAAATATGTATTAGTTAATGAATTATAATGGGGCAAAATTTCCCATGGAATAACATTGGCTTCGGCTTTCGTAGACGATAGGTAGATAGTCCCCTTAAATGAACGTGCTAGTCGAGTAAAAATTTATTAGATTGATTTAGGCTATAAGTAGTGTAAAGGTGAACAATCAGCTAACGAATCACTGTTTTATTGTTTTCGATGCTCTATCTTATCTAGTTTCCGGAAACAACAATAATTATCTTCAATATTAATTTCATTTTTTGATTTTCTGCCAAGTTTTGAAGCATTCTACTGCATGGTGCGTGTAAAACTAAAACAAAAACAATAGTGAAATAATTCATCTGTTAAGCTGTTATCGTTCGCTACAATAGGGAAGTTGCACACGGAAGAAAAAACAATTTCTTTTAATTGTAATCGATAAAATCAATATTGGGAATCCGAAAAATCCAATTAAAATCGTAAAATTATTTCAAATTAACTTTTAATTAACGTTTTAAAATCGCTAAAAACCAAAACAAAACCACGTGATCCGAAAACGCTCCGTGAGGGGATTGACGTCACAGTACACGAAGTGTGAATGTTCACTCTCTTTTACCGCTTGCTTTTCTTTTTGTTCGCTCTTAATCTGTATTTTTCAGTTTATTCTTAAAATTTTTACCTTTTGTAAGAAATAACTTAAACCTTCCATAACTATACTATATCTTATATATATTTCTATTTTTATTTGTATAATGTCGATTTTGGATTTGTAAAACAGCAATCGGATAATGTTCCGAAAATAGATTCTCTTTCCATATTTTCATTTTTGAGAAGAAACCTCGATTTTATTAGCGCATAAATATAAGAGTAGCTAAAGCTAAACGATCTAGATTTGTTCTGTATTCATATTTTGAAAATTATAAACGTCTTCATAATAGAATTTTAGCATTGCTTTAATATATTAGTAGTATTTTTTTACATTTCTCTAATTTTTTAGATGCTTGTATGTGAGAATATTTCTTTTTTCATAATGTATGCTTAAAGATTTAATTATAATTAAAATATTCATTAAAATTTCATAGTACATAAAAATATATTTTACTGATTATTTATTTTATTATTATTATTTTTTTTTTAACCAGAATTTTTTAATTGTTATTTTATAAATTATATATGATTATTTTATAGAGCAGTCATTAATTATGTATTTAATATTTACTTCATGTTTTTGCAACGAAAAAAAAAATGTTATTTTCAAATTGCATTATTTATTTATTATTTTTATTTTATTTTATTTTATTTTATTTAAAAAAAAAAAAGTTTACTTTTTATAATTTTTTAAGTAATATATATATATATATATATATATATATATATATATATATATATATATATTTCAATTTTATCCATTTATTTTTCCATTTAATTTTCTTAAATTTATTTGAATTATATTGTTCTACGTTGTTTACATTAGCAACGGCTGTTACACAACTATTTATTTATTTAATTAATTCATTTCAAAAGGAAAATATAATTAAATGTTTTTATCGGGAAAATTTTAATATTGCATAAAGGATTAGTCTTATTAAAATTTAAATTTAATAAAAACTTATTTATTATTTATTTAATGCCTTTGAAAGGAAAATCTTTTGTTATTTATTTATTTATTGTACTAATCGAAATGAAATGGTAATATAGCAGAAAAAGTAATTGCAATAAAGTACATGGTGCCAAAATTAAAGTATATTTAATAGATGCTGAGATACAGCTATCCTTAAAATCTTAGTTTTTGAATAATAGCAGCTTTCGCCTCCTGATATGTGCACAAATTGAAGTGCCCACGAAAGACATTGCTGCGGGCAATAAGAACCCAGATCCAAAAAAGCAGGGTACACTGGGGGGAAAGAAGTTGCCGCAGGCTGCGAATAACCAAAACGATGTTAAGAGCGATTTCAATGAATTTATTTTTTAATTATCTATTTATTTATTTTTTGTTTATAGAATGATATAAAAGAAATAAAAGTTTTTTTTTTTTTTTTTTTTTTTTTTGTCAATTTATTAAATTTAGCGACCAGCGAAGCAGGCGAAGACCGTCAGTTATAGTATATGTAAGGGTTGTTCTTTTGGGGCTCATTTTTGCGAAAAACAATTTTTTTTTTTTTTTTTTTTTTTTTTGTGAAAAACAAAATACCCTGATATATTCTAAACATATTTGGATTTTACATTAAGGCTTCATTGATAAATGAATTTTATATATATATATATATATATATACACTGGTGGACAATTGATAAGGACGGATGACAATAGCTTAGTTATTGTCATCCGTCCTTAGCAATTGTCCACCAGTGCAGTGGCGTATTCAAGGGGGGGGTTTGGGGGTTTAAACCCCCCCCCCTTGACAAAATGTATGATAAGAAAAATTAGGCTGTTCCTTACATTTTTTTCACATTTCAGGTGGTAAAAATGTATGGCAAGCGTAGAATATTTTTTTCTACGAAGTGGTTTAAAATTATGACTAACTTTTTTTTTCATTACTCTGCGATAAACACTCCTGAAAGTAACTAAACCACGTCATTTGCGCGGCGCGAAACATGTTTCCCCTGAAAACAATTCTCTGAAAGGATTTCACCTTTACGAGTTCATACTCAAGGACAAGACGGATCGACCATATGGGGAAGAGGTGACCATTGAAGTAGTGACCTTGAAGGAGTGACCCAAACAATACCTCAACAGTAGAAGACATTTCAAAGGAACTAGCGAAAACTTCTCGTCGATTAGACTTCGCTCTGTAAATAAGAAAATCCAATGAAATATTTTGCGTAAGCGTAACTATGTATTGAATTTTATGTTTTGTGTAGCAGTTTGTACAGGCTCTACGTTATTCGTCGCTAATTAAAGATTTTTTAGTTTGATCTTCTAATTGGTGAGTTTGTTTTACTATTTTTCATTTTCTTACTCTTATTTTCGGCAAGTAATTATGATATTTTAAAAGATTGTTAAACTTAATTAAAAATAAACTTAATTAAACCTAATTAAACTTAAATAAACTTAATTAAACCTAATTAAACTTAATTAAACTTAATTAAAAATTCGGAAAGATGAACCCCCCCTTGGAAAAATCCTGGATACGCCCCTGCACCAGTGTATATATTGCGTTTGATTGCTGAAATTTACTGCAAATTTTTAATTAATTATTTAATACCATTCATATTTATAACTAGATCATGCATAACTTATAAGGTATTATTACATTTAACATATATTTCATGTGTTTATTTTATTTTAAAGTACTTTATATCTTCCCTATTGCTAAATGTTGTTATTATTATTACTTTCTATTTCTATTAATCTTTTCTTTCTATTTTTAAATTTTTCCAAATAAAAAAGTAATTGCATTATAAAAATAACTAAACGCGTTTCTATATATATATACATATATAAATAATATTAATATTTTTGTACGGAGACCTTCTTTTAATTTTATTTATTTATTTAGAATGATAAGCGCATGTAATTTTCCTTATATACTTTTCAATTTCTCAAACTGCATCACTATAATGTTTTTAATTATTCACAATCTTCAGCTGCTATTTTAATAGAAATATTGTTAAGTTATAATATTGAAATGTATTAAAAAAGTTATATATATATATATATATATATATATATATACAGATATACTGGCATCTTATAATTATAAAAGTAATCTAATTTAGGTTAATTTAGCATAAACTATTCTAGATTATTTAAGCAATGAAAATATGCATATTATTCAGTTAAATATTATTACTCAATCCCAATATTTTATTTCTGTACTCAGTCTATAATAATGATAAAATAATAATAAATCTATGAAACATAATAAAATGAAACAAAACAAGTATTTAAAAGATATACTAAAAACATTCTTTAAGAAAATTCTATTGATCAACTATTATTTCGATTATAGTTTAATTTGGATTAATAACAGCAGGCGAGTACAAAAAAATATCATTGAAACTTGGTGTCATTTATAGAATGAAGTGATGTTTAATGAGTTCAAATAGTTTTAATATTTTTTTTAAAAGAAAGAATACAAAATTTCGCTGAATGCACGATTTTTCTTTACAATACAAGAGGGAGAAATTCAGCCGGCAGTTCATTTCATGGATAGTGACGTCACGATAGGTTTTATCACGTGACGCAGCGTTTTCCCGCCAACATGAGAACTACGTCTTTTAAAGTTAATTTATTAAAGCATCCGGTTTTCAAATATGCATAAAAATGGTATCAAAATGTTTGTATTTTCATGCTCTATCAATTACAAGTCAAAATGAAAAATGTGCAATTTCCCCATTATCAATTTGCACTTGGGGTTGTTAAACTTCTGAAAAATCAGAGCTGACCAGCTGACTTCAAGCTATCATTACAATTATGCAGCTTAATTGAGATAAAAAGAACTTTTCATTACCACGTTTTTAAATTTTCTGTTGAATCATATAAACTTGACAATTCTATGTATTAATAAATACTTTTTATTTATTTTATTTTATTTTATTTATTTATTTATTTATTTTTATGAATTATCCCATCAACTTGAAAGAAAATGATCAAATGCATTGTAAATAGAGCAATTATAAGAAATTTTCAAACATTTATTAATTGAATAAAGTATTAAAATAATGCATTGTCATCGTGTTCTGAGCTATTCTAAAAGTTTCAAATGTCTAGCTAATAGTCGGGAAGTTAGTTAAAAACCAATTGCAAGATTTGTACTGGACAAACAAACAAGCAAAACGAGTTAATAAAAACGTGGTAAAATAAACAAGAATCATTAACCTAAATTTTGGCTAATCGAAGTTTAGAACTCCTTTAGAATTGTTTAGAACACAGGTTTTTATACTAACACTGGTGTACAAAATAAAAGAATAATTTGTTTTCTCGTTTTATTTTTTTACGCATAGTTTTTAAGCAAATGGACATAAAATTTGTATGCCATGTTCGTTTTCAAATCATTACTATTGAATTTTATATAAATTTAACAAAAATAATAATTTTAAATTGATACTAATTCAATTTTCTCAAAAGTAAACTTTGAAGGAAATGAAAAACAATTTTAGAAAAGAAAAGTAAATGAGAAATGGTATTAAAAATATTTTACAGATATATACCTGCCAACGTTATCATTAATTTTCCGTATACTGTCAGTCCCGCCTTTTTTTCACACCAGTATTTTTTTAGAGTAATATTCGCCAGATGTAATTAAATAAGAAAGAAAAAGAGGGAGAAATATAAGAAGAAAAAGTAAGAAGTCGGTTAAATAAGAAGAAAAACACTCCCCAAAACTAGCGGTGTGAAAAAGAAAAAATGTAGTATCTAACAATACTACGTAATATTAATTAAGATGTTGTCAGGTATCCAGATTAGGTGAGGATACACATGCCACCAAATGTTAAAATAAAATTGAATTTTTCTTCTTGCAATTAATTATTTTTCTTTTCTTTGTGCGTGAAAGACGTTTTAAAAAATACACATACGAAAATTAGACGTTCGTTAAAAGAATAACTATTTTTTTTTTTTTCAGCAATTTTTAGGGTTTACAAATCATAATTATAATTTTTCCAAAAGCCCGTTATAAAAAGGAAAATAATAATAATTATACAGAAATAAAAATCCGGTTTAAATTTAACATTTGGAGGCATGTGTATCTTCACCTATCCGTAATCTATCCTTAATACTATTTATCATTTAATTTACTAAAACTGTTTAAATTTATAATTCCTTCGTAAACTAACTTTTGAGAAAATTTTGATAAATATCAGTTTAAAAATTATTTCTTATTTTACAATTATATAAAATTTTATTAATGATTTGGTAGCAAACATATTATCTAAATTTTATGTTCATTTGTTTAAATGTTATGCGCAAATAATAATAATAATAATAATAATAATAATAATAATCTGGTGTGTCAGTCACACGACTTTCTCTTACCCTGAAATTTAATAGTATCAATACAGGTTGGAGATTAAGGGGTAAGATAACGAGTTATGTTATGTAAACCTATGTTAAAACAAATCAAATTAAGCTACGGAAGAGTTTTATATGATAATTAGTTCTGTAACCCCCCCCCCCCCGTTTCATTATTGCATCTACATTTATATAGAATTTAAACCTGTTATTAAAATTAAAAGTTCACTTAAAATTATTCAGACAACTTTCACACACAACATTCCTTGAAACTTATCAAACTGGATCAAACTTTTCCAGTAACAAACTTACATTAACTTCAAAATACAACTTTTGGATCTCCTAAAATTATTCGTTTTTAAGTGTTTCTAAGAAACACAGACAAAGATCAAACGTAAAAAACTTGATTTCGATAATCAGGAAGCCTCAAAACGTGTAAATATACAAAAAACGAGCGATTAATATTAAGCTTAAAAATATACATTAATTACCATATCTCTATGAGGAATTCATTTCAATTCCCGAACAGCTTTCTTAGAAATGGTAAAATATTATAGTGAAACATATCCACTAACAGCAAAAAAGAGTGTTATTGCTTAAATATTGGCAGCCCTGTATATCTCTTGAAAATTATGTACAGACCACATGGTTCACCTAAATATAATCCTATAGTAATAATAAACGGCCCAGCCTGAAATACACTTCCATTAATTTTGCATCTATTGTCGCACTTTTATCGAGTTCTTTTGTGTAGCCCTGTAAACGAGCAGTGAACGATTTCCTACCATATTCTACATGAGACATGTTTTTACATATATAAAAATTTATTTTCATTTCATTTGGTTTAGTGCAGTCTATAGCTGTTAAACTCTACTTACCTGCAATTTTCCCCATAGACGTAATGTAATATATGAATTCTCTTGGGTGTCCCTGTACACGAACCATTTGCTTGATCTCAACGAAAAGTTTAGTGTAACATCCCTTTATCATACACATTTAGAATAACAAATTTGGACTTTCTGCTATAGTTTGTTTTTGAGATATGTTGATAACTGACACACACAGAGACCAACCGCCAAAAATATGATTTTTGGATTCAGGGGATTTTGTTATATTTACATCAAAACATGTAAATATAACAAAAACTCACTTTCGAAAATTTGACCCAAAAACAATACTTTCTCTACCTTATGGGTAAGAGAAAGTAAAAAAAAAAAAAAAAAAAGGAAAACAGATTGTTGCTTTAATTTTAAACGGAAATTTTACAGGAAATAGCTTTGAAATAAGTACATATTTCATTGTTTTCAGTTAATCAATAATAACTAGCATGTTGTAACCATCACGACACTTTGTTCTATATTTTCGTATACAAATCAACGCAGTACAAATTATTTATTAAAATTATTTTCCATGATGAGTGCAGACGATTTTCATCCTATACAGAGTCCTGTATCAGGTCGAATTCGAGTCAGATTGACTTTTTTTTTTTTTTTTTTTTTTTTTCACGCCAGGTTTAGTTTTCAAAGAGTTTTGGGTCGGCTTGAGAACGTCTTTGAAAAACATTTTACCGTGATAAGAAAAATTTGTTTGATATATAATTATAACTGTAAAACTGAAGTAAACATAAAACATATGCCCATACGTTTAAATATATTACGCGTACTCAAATTACTATAGTAAAAGCAATTCACAAAGAAACTATTATTATTATTATTTTAGAATATAAGCATTTAACAATAAAATACAAATACTAAGCTTGAAATGCACTTTGTACAATTGAAATGCAAAGTACATAATACACATAAATGGATAAAAAAAGTATTAATTCATTTTTCAGATTTTTAAATTTTTAACTTAGTGTATAAGTAATTACATTTTTAATTATTTTTTTAAATTATTTACCAACTGTGTGACAATTAAAATTTACTTTTTTTTATAACTTAAATAATCTGGTGTATCACTCACACGACTTTCTCTTACCCTGAAATTTAATACTATAAATACAGGTTGGAAATTAAGAGGTAAGATAACGAGTACTGTTACGTAAACCTATGTTAAACAATTCAAATTAGGCTTCGGAAGTCAACCCCCCGTTTCATTAATGCACCTACATTCATATAGAATTTAATTTGGTTATTAAAAAATAATTCTGTTTTTCTATATAAATAAAGAGAAGTGTCTGTGTGTGTGTCTGTGTGTGTATCTGTCTGTGTGTGTGTGTGTCTGTCTGCGCTCTGGTGCTCACACTATTGATCGCAGAGCTTCCAAATTTGGCATATAGGTACCTGAGAACATGCATGTGTGCAACGCATCGAGATTTTTTCGAATTTCGAATTTGAATTGTTTAAATTATTTTTTTTTCGATTTTAAATATTGCCTTTAATGCTTCATTTTTCATAAATTTAATTATTTTGCTTCAATCGTCTGCGTATCTTAGCAACGGCTATTATGCAACTTATTTTATTTAATTCATTCATTTGAAGGCGATTTTTTTTTTTTTTTTTTGTTATATTTATTGAAAATAAAATCGTAATGCAGAAGAAAAAATTAAGTATAGTTAGTTTTAGATTTAAAAACGTATTTATAACAGTTATGTTTAATATTTTATAGTAGAACAACTTCTTATTTTTAATTTTTTAGTAAATTCCTTTAAAAGAAAAAACTTTTATTTATTCATTTTTTTTATTTACTGTATTTATCGGGAAAAATAGTAGTATATACATAGTAAAAAGGATTAAATTTATTAAAATTTATTTGTTTATATATATATTTAATCTACTTTTTATTTTATTTTATTTTATTACATTGGTCGGAATCAAATCGTAATATAGTGTAAATAGCATGGGCTATAAAATGCATGGTTCAAAACTAAAATATTTAATAGATGCTGAGATACAGTCATCTTTAAAATCTTAGTTCTTAAATAATAGCAGATCCCACCTGTCGTCGATAAATATCCAGATTGAAGTACCCGGGAAAGATCTTCCTGCAGGCATGGGAAACCTAGACTTGATGCATTGCGGGCGGAAAAAGAGATGCCGTAGACAGCGGGTACCCAAAGCGAGGTTTGGAGCAATTTCAGTTTATTTTTTTTTTTTTTTATTTTTTTTTTATTTATTTAATTTTTTTTTTTTTTTTTTTTTTTTTGTCTATAATGCGGTGTAAAAAAATAAATATTAATTCGATTCTTTCGAAAATTCGTTTAAATATAGTGACCAGCGAAGCGGGCGTAGCCTGCTAGTTAAAAATAATTTATTAAAATTATTATTTAAAAAAATTTACTTTTATGATAATACAGACGATTTCCATATTGAGAAGTAGTATAACACTAAATATCAAAAAAAAAAAAAAAAAAAAGTTGAATTTATTCTCAGTATTACATTAAAAAAAAAAAAATAAAAAAAAATATTTGTTAAAAATGAAAAAAAAAAATTGATAACTTTATTTTAAATAATTATAAGATAAAAATCTTTTTATAAACCATGTTTTTAAATTTTCTGTTGAATCATAGCTATAGAACTAACTACATTAGCACTTTATCAATGCCTATTGTTACGAAATTGTAAATAATTGTAGTATTTATTTTTGTACTCAAAGAGGCTTAGTAAGTTGATAAAATGTCAATTTTTTGCATTTCCAGCTTTTTTTCGCGTTAAAATAGCTTGATTTTCCCTTTAAAACGCATTAAAAAGCTCCAATAGGCAGGTAATGAATTTGGCGCCAAATTTGGTAACTTTTTGCCCTTGGTGAGTTTTTTGGCAACTTTTGGCGAGAAAATCCTTATTATCGATATTCCAAAGATGGACGTTCTAATGTGATTGGTTAAAGAGTTACGGGAAATTTGAATTTAAAAAAAAAGTTGGTTTTAAAAACAAAATATTAATCCTTTCAGAACAACATATATTTGCATCATGAACTACATTAGCACTTTATCAATGTGTAGAAAATCTTTAAAGTGATAATGACGTCAATTTTTGCCAGATGCATAATTTAAATTTTTACAGCTTTTTAACGCTCACCTTTTATTAAATGTATTTATTTTTATGTCGAAAGAAAATGAACTCGTAAATTTTTTTTTGCCAACAATTAAATTATAGCTAATATTTTAATGACTATTTCTATTGCTATTAGGAGCTTATTATTTTCATATTTTAATTAATTAAAAGAAAACTATTCGAAAATTCAAAAATCTGACTTCGAAGTATTGTGTTGTCACCGGGTTCTGAGCTACTGTGAAAGTTTCAAATATCTAGCTAGTAGGGAAGTAAATTAAAAATAGATTGAAAGATTTGTACCGGACAAATAAACACACAAACAAACAAGAATAGAAGTTAATAAAAACATGGTAATTATCGCAGATCGATGGTTCAACCATTCGTTTTAAAATTATTGGCGAGCTCTTTTGAAAGATACCCATCATGAAAATTTACTCCCCTCGAGGGGGGACTTCCCCCCCAGGGAGCCCCCACAGACGTAATGTATTTGAATACTTTTGAGTGTCCCTGTACACAAGCCATTTGCTTCATCTCAACGAAAAGCTTACTGTAGCATCCCTATGTGATACACATTTAGAATACCGAGTTTGGAATTTCTGCTACTATCTGTTCTTGAGATATGCTGATAACAGACACACAGACAGATACACAGACCATTCGCTAAAAGCATGATTTTCGTATTCAGGGGACCTCAGAACATGTAAATATAACAAAAACTCACGTTCGAAAATTTTACCCTAAAACAATACACGTTCGACGACCCTATGGGTAAGAGAAAGTAAAAAGTTTCGCGTGATTTTTTGATGAATTATCAATTTTCATTTAGTTTTCGGGTTTCCGGTCGGGTTCGATTAAAAAGAAGTCTGTTTTTGTGTCGGATGTGGGCCATCAAAATTCTCTATTGTGGGTTCGGATGAATGAAAATTTTTTTGCTGGGTTCGTGTCGGATAAAACAGTGCCGGACTCTACTCCGAGAAAATTATAACATTTAATGGCCAAAGCAAGTCAGTTTTGAGCCGACATCTAAAGAAATAATTTTCTTTTCTTTTCTTCTTTTTTTTTTCTTTCCTTCTTTATTTATTTTGGTTAAAAATGGGAAAAAAAAAAAAAAAAAAAAAAAAAGATAACTTTGTTTTAACTTATAACAAATCTACGGCTCAACCATTCGTTATAAAGGTATTTACGGTGATACCATTTACAGTCCCTCCCCCCCCCCCCGAGGGTGGAGATTAAGGGTACTTCCCTCCAGGGGGGAGGGATGCCCCAACATACACACTAATTTTTTTCTGGTTAACTATTACTATCGTAATTATTTCTTTTTAATTTTACATTAAAAAGTTAATAATAATTTTCATATAGCACATTTATAAGAAATTTTGTTGTTTGATGTAAAATGCGATTAGAGATCCACCTGTTGATCGATTGATCGCCAAATAATATCAGCACTAGTTTTAATCAAGTTCCAACTAAATACTAAGCCTGGTTAAATTTAGTCCATTCGTTTGTGAGATACAGTGACCATAAAATCTTTGATACACACACACGCACACAACAACGTACAGAGGCATTTTCTAAAAATGTCAAATCATGTTAAGGACATCTGAAAACGTGTAATTTCATCGAAAACGGAGTTGGAAATTTTTTACAAATCCCTCTCTCCACACAGGCTAAAAAACATTTCATAATACGATATGTATGTAATTATGTTTGTTATTTGCATCTTTTACCCCTTTCTAGGTCAGAGTACAGAACCTTTGAATTTTAACCCCCGACAGAGGCCACGAAGTCAAGACTGGGATGGAGAGCTCGTTGAAAGTGGACATTTCTATGTTAGCAGAGCTTCACTCATACGGGAAAATTTGCTTCAAGGAAAAAGGTAACAAACAGAAATTAATTTAATGTGTGTATACTTTTTTAGTATAACATTCTTTTCTTGACTGAAAATTAAATGTAAAAACTTTTAGAGAAAATACAAAACACAAACATTGTCAAATGATTTAGACAGTGCCCAAGCAGCATCGAAACGTTCTCTAAACATTCAAAAATAGTTCTACAGGAATCTAAGAACTTCGAATTATAGATTCTGCAAACGTCTACTTATCCATCATAAAAATCTTTTTTAGTATGGTCCAAAGGACGTTCAATACATGTATAATTTTCCCCATTAGTAACAGAAACGTTCTACGCGTACGTTCTCATAACTTTCTAAAAAACAGATGCTTTTCGCCAGCGCTGAAGCTTAAGGAACCCTACATTTAAAAAATAAGTGTTTCCTTAGCAACTGCCAAGCAGTGTACATGCAGAATAGAAAACATGCTAATGTGCATCTGAATAATGTATGATAATTTTACTGCGTTAAGTGCGGTATATTTAAAATATCTAATAAAAATTACCTTTCGTAAACCGTATAATATCGCAGAGGTTTTTTGCAAGTTCCTGTACGCAAACGAATATAGCTACTTACAACATTTTCAATATGCCATAGACCATAATGTCGTAGAGATTTTTTAAGCTCTTTGTACACAAACGAATATAGTTATTTATAACATTTCAATGGGGAGCACATAATAACTCTACATCAATGACCGGACGCTTTTGATTTCAGACGTTTTGTCAAATATATCAAAAAGTACTTGACGAATTATCCTGAAACTTAAAAGTGTGATGAATATGTTATAGATGAAATATTTCAGCCAAAGTTTTACCCCCAAAATAGAAAGGGTACAAGTAAAAAAATACAGGAAAAAAAAAAAAAAAACAGAATTCGCATCCCTCTGTATAAAGTAAAACTTGAAATGTGTTCTGGCTATAGAATGCGATTATGAGGCTTCTTTTTTGTATTATCTTTATTTATTTGTATGAGACTAGCGCATATATTCATGGCCTAAGCTTCGCTGGCCACTATTTTTAAATGAATCACTATAATTAATGAATTCTCCAAACTGCATTAATTTTTATCATGTGAAAAAAAAAAAGGAGAAAAAAAAAATTTCTGATCGAGAAAAAAATCGCACCGGTTCCTCACTCTTTTCGGCAGCGCAGGACATTGTGCGCTGCGCACACGCATTTATGTTCGACACTCTTAATGAATCATTATATTATCGTAAGGGAAAAACAAATATAAAAATTTAAAAAATTCTTCTCTCATCGGTGGAATAATTGGTCCGGGCCTCCACTGACTGCGGCAGCAGTGCGCGCGTGTTCCTTCGCCCGCCGTTTCTACCCCTCCTAATTATTTTACACCTTCAAAAATATCTGCAATCGTTTTCTCGGGCTTTTAACCTAATAATACTATTTTCCAACGTTCTATTTGAAATTCTTTTTTTTGCCCTTGAGTCCACCCCCCTTCCCGTCCATCGTAATAATTCTACACTTTCGAAAATATCCGCAATCGATTTATCGGGCCTTAAAACCTTATAATGCTAATTTTTAACGCTCTAACTCTTATTTCTATATTTTTGCCCCTTCACCCCCCCTTCCCTTCTATCCTAATAATTTTTCCTTTTTTAAAATATCTGCTTTCGATTTGTAGGTCCCAAAAGCCTATAGTGCCAATTTTGAGCGGCCTAACTCTATTTCTATTGTTTTGCCCCTTCGACCCCCCCCCCCTTCCTGACTCCCCTGAAAATTTTACAAATTCGAAAATATCCGCAATCGATTTGTAGGTATCAAAAAACCGCTATGTACCAATTTTGAAAGATCTAACTCCATTTTTATTTTTTTGTCCCTCCGCCCCCCCTTCCCGCCCCTCCTAATAACTTTACACTTTGGAAAATATCCTCATTCGACTTGAAGGTCTCTAAAACCTATCTGTACCATTTTTGAACGGTCTAACTGTATTTCTATTTTTTTTTTTTCCCATAGCCACCCCCCCCCCCCTTCCGTCCCACCTGGGACGAACTTCTAAAATTCCAGAAACTGGTTTTTAGATACTTGTGTGAGCTATTTTTTTAGAGCAAAAATCTCACATATATCATTTTTGTTGTTGTTGTTGTTGTTTGCGATATAAAAGATTATTTGAAATCACGTTTTGCCCCCTTCCCCCTTTAAGGGCTGAACTTCTAAAATTCCAGAAATTGGCTTTTAGGTATTTGTATTAACTATATTTTGGCGCAAAAAATTCCCGTATATCTTTTTTTTTTTTTTTTTTTTTTGAAATATATAGGATTACGTGAAATCATGTTTTGCCTCCCTTCCCCCCCCCCCCCCCCCCCGTCGGAGACCGAATTTCTAAAATTCCAGAAATTGGTTTTTAGATATTTGTGTTAGCTATATTTTAAACAAAAATTTTATGGATATCTGTTTTTTTGTTTGAGATATGAATGATTCTGTGAAATTACGTACAAATTTTGTAAAATCGCTTCTTAGTGTATGCCTACGTAATAGAAGGAACGTTGTCACAAAATTTCGTGCTTCAAGGTCCAGGTGTTTGGGCTGGGCGATGAGGAATCACTCACTCACTGAGGACAAATGATTTTATATATATGTACAGATAAAGGTTTCATCATTGCAAAAATAAATAAATAACTGCCCCATTTTTTTGTTTATTACGCACAGGGTATTATACCCAATGTAAAATCCTTTTTAGGATACTTGAAATACTAGATTAAACACAACATATTGCTATCAGAATATAAAAAATATTAAATATATAATAAAAAATAAAATAATATTTACTAAATAAACTTTAATTCGCATACAAAAGCATTAAAGAAATTTTATTTGCATAATTTATTAGCCAAATGCATTATTTACATGAAAACCCCAAACAAACAAAAAGTTAACCTCGATAATTCTTTTAATTCCTCTAAAGGAAAAGGAAAATGATAAAATTTATCAATATTTAGTTACAATCAAGTAACACTATATGATCATTAACTGAATCAAAAAATTAAATAAAACTCCTCATAGAGGTTTTTTTTTTTTTTTTTTTTTTTTTTTGAGAAATTGATATTTGGTTCATTCTATCGATAATAACTTTTTGAATTTTCATGATATTCGCTTGGGGTTTTCATATAAGTAGCTGAATACATTTGGCTAACAAATCATGAAAATGAAGTATTATTAACGTTTGTGCATGCGCAGTTAAAAACTGTATTTAATAAAAAAGCTCATATTTCATTAAATTTTATTCATAGTATTTTTATGTTCTGATTGCAGATTATTGTGTCGAATGTAGTATGTCAAAATTTCTAAAAAGGATTTTATATTGAATTTAATGTCCTGCATGTTATAATAATATTTTTTTTCTTTTAATTTTTTAATGAAATCTTTATATGTCCCTGAATATAGATGTTAGTCTCATACAAATAAATATAGATAACTAAAAGAAGCCACATAATCGCATTATACAGACGCAACTCATTTCAAGCATTGTTTCTACAGGTTGATTCAAAACAATATGTGTTTTCTTTAGTTTTTTACTGATTTACTTTTTAATTTTGAGGCAAAATATCCGATGAATTGTATGAACTATAACATGTTCGTCCCACTCCTTATGTTTGAAGAGGGTTCGCTTAGTACTTTTTCATATATTTAGTAAAACGTCTGAAATCGGAAGTGTTCGGTCATTTGTGTAAAGGCATTATACTACTATAACATACCTAAACAGCACATATCATTTTCAAAGAATTATAATAGTGTTTACGTAAGTTATAGTGTGGGCACACAGGCAGACAGACGAGCGGACAGACAAGAGAGCCATCATAAACGTTTCATACACTTTTCGACTTTGTTGGATAGTGTTAAAAATGTAAATTTTACAATTAAAACTAGTGGATCTGCAGATCAGGAGCCTCAACGTCCTATTTGCATCAGACATTTTTCAATAAGTCATTTTTATTTATTTCTTATTATATAATAGTATATATTGATTCGATCGACTTATTACCATAATCAGATACATTCATGAGGGGGGCTGCCGCCCACCTCAACACCCCGCTGTAACTCTCTTTCTATACCTATTTGTATATCATATAAAGTGTTACGGAATTGTAAATAATTGCATTTATTTTTGTATAAATTTTTTCAAAGAGGCTTAGTAACTCGATAAAATGCTAATTTTGTGCATTTCTAGTCGTTTTAGCGTTAAAATAGCCTAATTTTCCTTTAAAAACGAATTGAAAAGCTCCAATAAGGGAAGAAATGGATTTGGCGCCAAAATTTGCGACTGTTTCCCTCCTTGGCGATTTTTTTGGCGACCTTGGCGAGAAAATCCTTATTAGGGATATACCAAATATGGAAGCTCTAATCTCATTGGCTGATGAGATACGATAATTTTCCAGAACAGTCTGTGTTCGATAGAATAGTATAAAAGGAGCATTTTTTTAGCCAAGGCTTCCAATCTCAGATCTGTGTCGGTTTCGTCAAATGCTTGCTTTGCTTTGAGCCTCTTTGAATGAGACTTGCTTTATGTGTTATTGCTAAACAGTTTGTACTGTTGTTTTGCTGTTAACGGCTGTTGTTTAAGCTATGTTTACTGGTTGAATTGCAGCTGATACTTGGTTTATAGACCTGTATTCTTCTGGAACTTTCTGTGAATAAATCACTGAATTTTTGCAAGTTTCGCCTTTCATTCTCGAACAACTTACAAACCCCCAAGTACGCAACAATATGCATTCTTATTAAACGACGGTCTTGTATTATTTCCCGGAAATTCATAAATACCGAATTTCATACAAAAAAAAAAAAAAAAAAAAATTACATAGCATATCGGAAATATTTTGCGTAACCTTTAAACTAATTATCAATTCTATGCCCACAATTTTCAACATGAAAACAGGCTTTTAAAATTCTAATAAAATTTCATTATATTTGATGGGGTGTAACCATGTTAAAATACACTTTTAAGAAATACCGACTATACTCCATAAAAGTACGAAATTCCTTTATGTATCCCGGAAAAGTAACCACAGTCATTATAAACGCCAATAATAAGAATAAATCTAATTAATTATAACTCATTAATCTTTCAAACTAATTTGACATCATTTGGATGATTACAGTACATACTCGGAATTATTTTGTGTGGTCCCATAAATTATTTAGTCTATACATAACCTTTTTTTAGAGTAAACATGATTTTAAGCATCTTTATAATGTATGTTAACTTTATTAAGTTCAATTCAGCATAAACGCATTAAAGTGCGCGCTTAAATTAAAAATTCGTCCATAGGCTCTAATGTTACGAAATTCTTTCGTGTGTCTTTGTAAACGAACCATAAACATTGTATACACCAGTAAAAAATATTCAGCTTATTTTGCGTTTAAAATTAATAATTGTTCCAAATTTAACATCGTTTGGATGACTAAGTGACATTGTCAGAACACTTTTGTAAGGTCCTGTACATTAATTAGAAAGCTTAAGAGCACATATTTTCTTCAAGCAACATAAGTTTAAGCATCTTACTCACGTACTCTAGTTTCATTTTCTTCATTGCAAAGTAATGATATTAAAATGCGTTTAAACGAAATTCACCCCATACGCCGTAATGTTAAGAATTTTGGCGTGTCCCTGTACACAGTTTATAAAAAATATAGCAATGAAAATTATACAGCTACTTATATGGAAAGCTGGAATATGTGCGCCAATTTGCAAGTCAATCGAAGGATTTTTGCGGCCGCTATTGCGGTACATAGAAATTCTTCCCATAGGCCGTAAGGATAAGAAAAATTTTGGCGTGTCCCTGTACATGAACAACAAAGGGAATACACACCTAACACTATACAGCTAATTCCGTTGGGCTCGGGAATATGTGTACCAAATTGCAAGTCTATAGCGTTATTTTTGGGGCCGCTATCGCGGTACATACAAATTCTTCCCATAGGCCGTAATGATAAAAAAAAACTTTGGCGTGTCCCTGTACACGAACTACAAATGGAATGCACACCCAAAACTATACAGCTAATTTCGTGGGGATCATGAACATGTGTACAAAGTTTCAAGTCAATAGCGTGGTTTTTACGGCCGCTATCGCACGACAGACAGACAGACGGACGGACCGACGGAACCCAAAATCCTTTTGAGTCTCAACAGAGGGCCTCCACTGACGTTTCGGCAAAAATTGAAGTCAATAGCTTGATTTTTGCGGCGGCTATCGCGGTACATACAGATTCTTCCCATAGGACGTAATGATAGAAAATCTTTGGCGTGTCCCTGTACACGAACTACAAATGGAATACTCACCTAAAACTATACAGCTGATTCCGTTGGGCTTATGAACATGTGTACCAAATTGCAAGTCGAAAGCGTGATTTTTGTGGCTGCTATCGCGGTACATACAAATTCCTCCCATAGGCCGTAATGATAAGAAAAACTTTGGCGTGTCCCTGTACACGAATTACAAATGGAATACACACCCAAAACTATACAGCTGATTTCGTGGGGCACATGAACACGTGTACCAAATTGCAAGTCAATAGCGTGATTTTTGTGGCCGCTATCGCGATACATACAAATTCCTCCCATAGGCCGTAATAATAAGAAAAACTTTGGCGTGTCCCTGTATACGAACTACAAATAGAGTACATACCAAAAACTATACAGCTGATTTCGTGGGGCTCATGAACACGTGTACCAAATTTCAAGTCAATAGCGCTATTTTTGCAGCCGCTATCGCGCGACAGACAGACAGACACAGCCCAAAACCGTTTTGAGTCTCAACAGAGGGCCTCCACTGACGTTTCGGCAACAAAAAAGCATAAAAAATTGAAAATTAACGCAAACATAACTATGTTACTTTTTTCTCCCGGCTTAGATTTTTTTTACCCCCCCCCCCCTCCGGATGCGCTTATGTAGGTGATACGTTTAGCGGGAGCACTGAATATATTACATTTCAAGGAAGTTGTCAATTAGCGTCACACGGTAACAAGGCAATTATACAAAATCAAAACTGGACAATACCTCAAAACAGGAAAATTAAGGTTCAAGAACTTCGTCTCTATATCGTTTAGCAGTTAAAAACCTTGTTTCAAAGATATCGAGGTTTGTGAGGCCGGTCATACAACATGATGCTTGCGGCTTGCCCATGACTTCCATTAATAGAAAATGATGTCTTGCTAGATGTATGAAAAATATGTATTGCTAGAGTCATAACTAGTTTCATGTTTCATAGCATTATCCTATGAGAATCAACGTGCAGATTAAAGCGGGTTCAACGCTATTACAAATTCTAGTTTAAACGAGCGCGGTTAGGCGCAGATGTGTAGGAAAACAAACTGCTTACTCGTCTGGTATAGAGATCAACATAGACTCTCTTATAAATAGTTGTCTAAAAACTCGTACTCCTGTGACAGTTGTGAGTGCTAAATCCAATTTTCTGACGCAACTGCCCTCTTACCTAATTTGACGGATATCTGGAAATAACTGGCCTGTCGCATAGCTATTGCCAAATATCATTTTTGGTGAACGGTTGTACCTCTTGGCGGAACGGTACTGCTGGTCATAAGGCTCACATCTCTCCCAATTTATAATCCTACCTCAAGTCAGGTCGCACACTGACGCATATTGAGAAATTCAATTATTTCAGATTCTTTCTTTCACAAACATGCCGAGTTGGCTCTTTATACTCACGTTGTTCTTACCTGACACTGATAGTTAATTTCTCCATAAATGATTTTGAATTCTTTTATTAACATTTATTTACTTTTTCTCAATCTTATATGAATTCTGCTTAATATTTAGACACTAGTATATGCAATTGCTTCTTTTTCTTGTAGATGTGGATACGTGGAGATGCCTGAAGAACTGTGCATTGAAATTGATACAGAGACAGATTTCATCATCGCTGAGAAGTTACTTGAGCTTTATGGTTACCGCAAAAACGTCAATGAATTAAAGGAATATTACGTCTGACTTGTATCATGCACTGAGGATATAATATCATTTTTACTTATATGCTAGGAGGGGAAAACAGCATTATTGTTCTCAGAACGTTAAAAATTACAACAAATTAGTAGTCATTTAAAGTTATTGTTATATTAAGACAATGTTATTACATCACATTGTAAAAAGTCATATTATTTTTACTTGTTATTACTTTTTGCACTATTCGCGTTATGAACAAAACCATGCGCTGTTAAAGCTTAATTAGTTTATAACGATTTTTCAAAATGTATAGTTATTTTTTAATGTGAAGTTATGTTCATCGTTCATGACCAAATTCAGATTTTTTTTTTTTTTAATAATTATTTTTTAAGTCTGTTCCTTTGTGATATTAGACGACGTTGTAAAAAGTCAAATTATTTTTACTTGTTATTACTTTTTGCACCATTCATGTTATGAATGAAACCATGCGCCGTTAAAGCTTAACAATATTTAGTTTTTAACGATTTCTCAAACTGCATAGTTATTTTTTAACGTAATGTTCAGAATTTTTGACAAAATTCTGATTTTTTTTTTAATTACTTTTTAAATGTTTGTTTTTGTAAACATTTTCTTGGCTCTTATTAGTAAGTTTATAAATGTTTTTTACATCCACATCCACTGTCCTTCTTTTTCAAGTAGGCGATCATAGTTTTTTAAGGGTTAAAAATTTTGAATTGAAATTTCATAACTAGAATTTACAGAAAACCAAAATGGGTTTTCAAAAATAATTAATTGATTTTTTTTATATAAAACTTAACCAACTCACTGTTTAGTAAGTAGTAGCCAATCGGCAGTGGCGCAAGCAACTCCTCTTTCCCAAATTAGAAAATGGTACCATTCCAAATACAGAACTTCATATAAAATAGAACTAAATATAATAATTAATATAAATTTTAATAATTAATCACTTTCAAAACATAGAGGAAAAAAAGAAGAAGAGTAAAAGAAATCATTACAATATTATTTATTTACACAATCTCATATTAGAAAATGCTGTGCAATGTACGAGTATAATGGACCGAAAATTGTTTATCAAAGCTCCTTATATTATATTATTGCTGATAATTTAAACTTTTTTTTTAAATTACACGTTGCTTTCATTTGTACACTGACAAGAAAAATAAATATATAAATAATGTGACAGATGTTTATCACAACGTTCCTTGTAATAATTAAATGGTTAACTCAGATTTCTTTGGTTATACATTTCTTGGCACCAACTGTGATAATTTTTTTTAAGTTAAATTTAATCTCGCTATATAGATATATAATTTATTTACAGGCACTAATTCTTTTGAAATAGAAAAATTTTATAAAGAACTCAAAATTTTTTATTAATCTGCCTCAAAGCTTGCCAAAATGAATATTGCTTTCTTTATTTAATTCCTTTTCTTTTCATTTTTGAAAATATGTTTCTGCCTTATTTTTAAGAAATTGCTCATTAACAAAAAGTATATGGCCATCTTGAGAACTTGAGATATGCAGAGGCTTGAGGGCTGTTGATATAGGAATCTCGGTATACACCAATGTATATTGACAACGTTTATTATTATTTTTAAACGCATTTATTTCCAGTTAAATGTTCTAGTATTTTGCTGTAGGCCATATAACATAGTTATGTTCAGATTATATGTTTATTTATCCTTACAATTTCCATCATTAACTTTCTGACGGACTTAAAAAAGGACAAAACTGCAATATTGTTTTCACTGCACATTTTTAAAAATGTGTTAAACTAATTGTTATTTTATTTTGCGATTAAAAATATTGTTATGCATTTAAAGATAAACATTATGACTGTTACATACAACATTTATTCTTAAAGGAAAGAAGAAGAAAAAAAAAAAGAACAGAATCATACAATTCTGTGAAACAAGTGTTTTACAGAAAAAAATAACAGCTTTAGTGAATGGATATACCGAACAGCGGCGGTCAAATGTTTTTAAACAATAAAATACTTACGAATTTAACTAATAAGATATTTAAAAAATTAAGGGAACAGTATACTTAACAAAAAAAAAAAAAAAAAAAAAAAAAAAACAGAAAGAAAGAAAGGAAGGAAAAAAAAGCTCGCACATTAAACTAAAAACTGTTTGTTTAAAAGATTTCTTGGTTCAGCAATCCAAATTCAATATGATTTAAACTCAATGGGATTAACCCTTTATCTCCATAGCTATAGGAATAAAATAATATATAGTTTGATCACTGAGGGGCAAAGGGTGATTCCTTTTCACTTGGGAAAAGAAGGCTGTTTTACCGACTAATGGCCGTCTTTCCCCGACTGAATACACACGAATAATTTAGCAAAAAAAAATTTATCAAAAATTTATGTACTAAAGGTGAATGAAAAACTCCAGATACAGTTTCAAATTCATTTTTCTTATTTTTCAATACCTTCCAATGACTGACGCTAAAACATTTTTTTCGGCATCAAAAATTTTTGCTCGATAACATGATGATAGATCTACATGAAACAGACAAAAATTGCATTTGAAACCTATATTTTTGGTTTCTTTAGAGTATTATTTAAGGATATATATATGCAATAAAAACTATGCATATCACCTCATCAAAGTAATTAATGAGGATTTTTTGAGGGGGTACTTTTGTGTACCACAGGTACATAGAGGTCGAAAAAGATATTTCGAACTTTTTTAAAAAAGTGTAAAAAAATATTTACTTTTTACGTTACTTGTATCTTTTCTAAGATTGGTGCGAAGTTCTTGAAGTAATATAGGAATTAATTTTAACGCCCGTGTAGATCGTGAGAAATGCCAAGAAAAATAAAAACAGCGAAAGCACTCTATAAAATCTTTTCTGGAACAAAAACGGCTACATGCATCGTCCAGTGCCTTGTAGTGAGATTAAAGCAGTGTTGCCAGATGGTCGACAGTCAATTTCCCCAAACAAGCTTTCAAATTTCCCCAATTCAAGGTTTTCTTTTTTTTTCCAAACCACTGCTCAATTCAATTTCTACTAAAAATGTAATTTAAAAAAAAAATTAAATGTTTAGCAGATTTAAGCCCGAATTTTCCCACAAATGACGCTCATTTTTGAAAAAAATCCCCAAATACAAAAATAACTTTTATATACATCTTAGTTATCGGAATATTTTAAATTTGCGTAAATTATTTTAGCGTTGAGGACGTACGCAAAATGTACTTTCATCCGCAGGATATTCTGAGGATGTCCTGGGGAGAAGAGAGTACCTACAAAAGTCCCTACATACTAAAGAAAACTGTTCCTGCCATAGAGACAAATGCCTACAGTTGGCAATGCTGTAAACTAAACAGGTAGACTAAAAAATGCTGAAAAATTCCTCAGATTTCTCCCCAAAAATTTCAAAAGTCCTCTCTAAATTCTCCACAAACATTCGGTCTTCAAAATTGTCCCCATAAACCCAAAAAATCCCCAAAATGGAGACAAAATCCCCAATCTGGCAACACTGAATTAAAGTGAGGTATATACGTTCTATTTTTATAAATATCTTTGACAATTCTTCCATAAATTCCATTTTATAAGCTTTTTAAATTAACGGTATACTTTAAAGTTACGTTGCGTCGGTAGATAAAGGGTTAAAATCCAGCCATTTTTAAAATTAGTTTCAAATTGTTCAAAAATTTAATCCACCCATGATGATTAATGTGTGTTTGGCTTAAGCTTTTCTTGAATGAATCATCCAGAATTATGTTATTCAATCGAAGTTTAATTAAACTTTCATCTAGTTTTAAGAAGTTTGGAAGTATTTAGGAGAGGTTATTAAGGTAACACTTTTCTTCCAATCCTTATTAAACTGTAAGCTTAAGGATTAACTTGTTTAAAAGTAAAGTAAAATTCATTTTAAAAACAAGAATAAATGCCAGAATTTTATATTATAAATTCCAATTATATGTTTCAAAATTCTGTAAAGTGGCTTAAAACTCGGAAATATTTCTATAACTTTAACAATAACTGGTGTATTTATGAATATAAGCAAAACACGGATATTAAGACAAATTATTGGAAATATGCATAAAATATTTTAAAATTAAATTTATCATGCATTATCTATTCAAGGGATTTTCACTAACAAAATTTTCATGCTATACTTCAAATCATAATACATGCACAAGATTATTATTATTTTTTTTTTTTAAACTTATAATGAAAATGAAAATTACTAATTTAAATTTCTACCCTACTCATTAACATATGTATATATATATATATATATTAATGAAGTATGTAACAACAACAACAACAACAACAATAATAATATGTTAATTAGAGATGCAAGTACATTACTTGCATGCCATATATAAACCTTATAATTGCTAGCTTTGAATAGTTGAACACATTTTTAAATGAATTTGTTGATTTTTATCTCTATTTAATATATTTTTATTTAATAAATAAATAAATATTGAGCATTCGAATAAACAATAATTATCTGCGTTTGTAGAAATGGATGATTAGAGAAAAGAATACAGTATTATATTCTATTTATGTCTATATAAATGGATATCGCAACAATGGCTGCAAAGAGGTTGCCACACCTTATTTGTGTTTGGAGCATTATGATATCATATCTCGAGCTTTTCCGTAAAGATGGTTTAGACTAATACTTTCCCCTAGTTTCACATATATTTTAAATAATTTGGACTATATTAAGATAGCAACCAGTCATGCACTGAAAAAAAAAAAAATAAATAAATAAAGGAGCAAAAATACTCAAAAATGAGTAAAATTATGTCAAATTTGAGTATGTCACATTACTCAAAATAGTTCCGAAGCAAATAAACTCAAATTTGAAAATCCCATGTACTTATTATTGAGTATATTAACATGCTCAAAATTTGGAATCGCCCATCATGAATCTCAGTATCCCAAACATAGATTCACATTGATGTGTTTTTCCTGAAACCAGTATGAAACTGCCATGAAATATAGTTCTAGAGATTTCAGAAAATAAATTTTGTGTTTGAACATTTTCTGTTTAAATTTGTAGAAATTCTATTAAAGAACGCCTTTCAGCTCCGCACATTTATAATAAATTATGAAATGAACAGATATTAATTTGGAAACATACGGGAACAACTTGCAGTTTGGTCCACAACTCTCTATTCGGCGATTTTCTTTTGGTGATTATGGCGAAATGCGATTTTCGGAAATGGTTGCCATGGATTCCAAACGTAAAGAAAGCGAAAACGCGTTTTTCAAAATGGCGTATGTTTTTTAATGTACACAAATAAATTAAGCCTATTGTTAATATTAATTAAAAAAATTAAAATTAAAATTAACTTACTTCACTTTGCATGAAAAAATAACTGCATGAAGTTCTATACTGCAAGGATCATCAGTATGCATAAATATATATAAGTATATACGCTTCCCATACATTTACACCATTTAAATGTTTTACAGTTGCCGGAAAAATACGATTATATAAACCAGATTTCCTAACACACGTTTTTTCAAAAACTCCAAAAACATTTCTCTCTCGTTCTAAACAATTCACTTAAAAAAATTCTAGTACATTCACCTTCTTTTCAAACATAGCCCCATCTTTCGTTAAATAAAATATCAAAAATAGAATAAGATACTAAATATTTAAATGTCGATCAAGTTGTCTTCATAAATAATTGAAATACTGGTTGCCATGGTCATCAAAAATAAATAGCAAACAAATTGCCATATCATATTGCAAAGAATCCAGAACGACATCGTTCTTCTAGGGGTGTGTCCCAGACTGTCGCCAATTGCCCATCTGCGCAGCACTAGTGCGACGTAAAACTCAACCATCCATCCATCCCAGAACGACATCGTTATCATTCAAAACGGTGCCAAAAGAAAACCGCCAAATACGGTTGTGGAAGAACCTGCAAGTTGTACCAACATGCGATATTTCATAAATGATACAAGAATGTTTTTCTTTTTGAAACATCGAAATGTGTATGCCCATTTATTCATTTTTGAGCACTTCTAAGAGCATTTTTAAGAGTATGTGCTGTGAATGATATTAATTAATCGGTTGTTGATTGGAAAAAGCAATAACTTTCTACACATCAAGCAATACAAGTCGTCCAGCAATATAATATCGCATTGTTTTCTGGTGCAGCTAAAAACAAAATGGTGCTACCGTTTTGTCAAGAATAATAATTAAAATAAAAGATGTTTAAATCTACAATAAATGATAAAACTTTATAACTATGTGTAATAAATCAATTGTAATGAGCTATTGTTATGTTATCTTGTTGTCATTATATATACATTGTTATAATAATGCATAAATATTGAGCTACTTGTAAAAAGAAACAAGTTGTTATTACTTTTTTCTATGTGTATGTGCGCTTGTTAGCTTTTGATTTTAGATGACCATATGCTTTAAAAAACTTTTTTTTTCTCTCCACTAGTGTAATGTATATTAAGAAATACCTTAGTTTTTTTATTATTGTATTTTGAATTACCAATAATCATAATCATGGTAAGGTTTTCTCAATGTATTTAACAAAACATTTTGTAGAACAGCTTAACTTTTTTGAAACAAAACATTAAACATAATGGCACCAAAATATACAAAGGTTCCTAAATAAGGTTACAAGATTTCTCGTATTTACTGGAAAAGAGTATAGCTCGTATTTACAAGGAACACTAGATTCCATCGAAGATCATGCATCCCTATAAACATGAGTTGTTGGCTCATCAAAAGATAATGGTTCGCGCGGTTGGCAGTTGGTTAGTTGGGATAGTTGCAGTTAACCCAACGCGCTTTTTTTGTACCTTCAGTGGGTATTTTATCTGTTGTGGTAGCTATGGTTTGCCCACCATATTGAACAACGTTGTGTTAAATTTGCATATAACGACTCATTTCTAACCATTGCATAACTTCAAATATATATATATATATATAATATCACACGCATTAAAATATCGTCGAGAGCGGTGATTATTCGAAAAAAAATATAAAAATGGTAAATAATAAATTCCAAAGTGTATTGCCAAAGTAAAATGCTGCATATGAATCAAAGGTTTGCCGACGATTGGGCCAGCAATCTATCCAACGGCCATTTATAACTGTTGGCTAACAAAATATCTACCGCTGTTTCAGTGTTGGCCTGTACAAATTTTGTTTGTGGGGATTGCATTTATTCGAAATCCATGCGATTTCTTCATATTACCTTGGTATTAAATATCACCTATATGTCATAAAATATAAATCTAAAACAACCCCAGTCAGTACAAATATGCACCATGCATCTAGATATTCTTTGCTCAAGCTTCCTTCACCGGTTTCTCAGTGCGATTAAGTATAATAATAATCACCGTTGTCAGATTCTAGAATTTTTGCTCAGTTTCTTGAACAGGAATTGTTTTAAACTAGTCAGTCTGCGCCCGTCTAGTGTTTGATTTTTACATATGTATTTTGCAAATTTATTCCTTCTAGCCAGTTCAAATTACTTAATATCCGTTTAATATGATATTTAAAACAAACCGCTACATCATAATATTTATTGGTTTTGAGGTCCAAACGTCTCCAAGAAATTAAAAATGACACCGGAATTCTTAATGTATATATATATTCGTAACGTAGTTGAATTTTACATACTACTTAATTTATTTTTCTCAGACGTAATTAAAATTTATTATTTAAATTAATGAATGAATCTTCCAATACCATGTAAACCATGGATAAAATTTTAGTTTCTTTATCTCAATCTCAATACATTGTTGTGATTGGGGTATAAATATTTACGTTAAATTATCTTTATTATTATTATTATTATTATTATGTTATTCATTTGAAATTCATGCGTAGAAACCATGGATAAAATTTTGCTTTCTTTATTCCAAAACATTGTTTTAGCTATAACATCATTTTCAGCGTTAATTTCTGAAATTTTCAGCTTTTTTTTTTTTTTTTTTTTTTTTTGAGAAGATTATTATGCTTCTCTGAGATGAATAATTTTCCCTGTATGAATTTGTATTTGAGCTTTTATTATTAAAATAGTTAGGGGAAAAAAAAAAAAAAAAAAAAAAAAGATTGCTCAATTCTTATTTTCAGAATCTTTTAATACTAATCTAAAACGCTACATACATTGTAAATGAAATAAATTCTCTTCTCATCCTTTAAATAAATACAAATACGGCATTTTCAAGCTAATACGTCTTTTTCATTTCTATTGATAACCTCAGAATTAAGTTTAAAATCTTCCTTAAAAATTAACTTTTGTACCTTTATATATATATATATACATATATATTATAAAATGTATCACAAGTATTGAAATTCGTACCTAAGTTGGTTTCTACGCACATATGTCGAAGCATCCTATATTTTGAATCCCACTATTTTTTAATAATAACCTTTGCTTTAACTAATTATGGATTAAACAAAGGAAAAATTACTATCTTCATAATATAACCGCAAGTTTTTTCGAAACTAACGCTAAAAATTATGTCATAGCTGAAACAATATATTAAAATAAAAAAAGTAAAATTATATCCATGATTTCCACGTGTGCATTTCAATCGAATAAAATAATGAAAAAGGATAATCTACGAAAAAAAACTTACATCACAATCGTAACAAAGTATTGAGATAAAGAAAATATAATTTACAGATGGTTTGCATGATTTTGAAAGATTCGTTCATTGATTCTCAATAAATAAAATAATTTCTATTTTTAGAATAAATTCTTTTCATTGCACATGAGAGGAAAATAATAATAATGAATTAAATATGTAGAATTCACCTACGTCACGCGAAATTAATAACATTAATAAATAAATAGACAAATGATTATCAAATCTGAATTAAAGGATAACGTTGTCATTTTAAATTTCTTGGAGACGTTTTGGGCTTCAAAATATATAAATATCATGATGTAAAAGTGGAAACCATTTGTTTTAAATAAATCAACATTTAGTAATTTGAACTGCCAAGGAGAAATAAATTTGGAAATACATGTGTGAAAATCGAAGGTAGGTGCAGTACAGACCGACTAGTGAATAATAATGGTATTCAAAATTTAGGATACTATGAACCAAATAAGTTTATTCAGGTTTTCAATCTAATATTTACGTTTAGCGAGAGGTGGCGCCCATCAAACCAAAAAGTGCCGCAATTACAAATTAATTAAACAATCACTGCACTGCTTAGTTATAAGTAAATTATGGAAATTGACTTTGTTTTATTTGATAGAAGTTCCTTTTTTACTTTATGATTCTATATGCTTTTACGATTCTAAATAGATACAAAAACTTTTTAGAAATTAACTTTTACGAAATCAGCTAGCTGTAGATGCTGACCTAGAAACAGAAAATATATTATAACGCACAAAGTGAATTTTCTTTCTTTAAAATGTTCTCATAATCTTTAATATCAAAAACATATAATAATCATTCAATAGTTATAACTTGATTAGTAGGCAACATTATGATTTGTTTAATCAACAACAAACAATACATCTCTTTTTAACAAACAATAACATCCATTTTTTATGGAATACATCACTGATGTTGAAAAAAAAAATTTTTTTGAAACTGAAAAATATGAAATAAAATGGATAAATTTCACATATGATATTATTCACTGTTCCGATTTCAAATAGAATTAGTGATTTAATTTTAGTAATTTTAATTATTTGCATTTTCTTTCAAAGAATTCTATTTAAAGGTGATGATCTTATATAAAATAAAACCATAATTATGAAAAACGTTTTGTTTTAGCTAATATACTGATGACCAGAACATAAACTTTCTCATGATAATAGAACATAATACTCGTAATCTCATAATAATAAAACTTAAAAAAATCTCTTGGAAAAATCCATAGATAACATTGACGAATTTCTCGATCACAATGCAACGGTCATTGGTTTAAATCAAACAGTTTTGCTTCCATTTTGTATATAAATTAAATCTAGCATTTTATGCAATTCATTCTTTTTTGTTTATTTGTTTGTTTGACATGTCCAATTACTGCAATAATAATAATAGGAAGAAAAAAATATTCATTCATTGTTTTAGAGAGAGTGAAAACAGTTGAGATAAGGATAAGAATATAATAAGAGAGAAATTTTAATGGAATTTTTATATCATTTTTAATGACAAGTTTAAACGCAGGAAAAATATGCCAAATAATTAAATCAATTTAGAGTACATTTCTTCTCTTTTACGGATAAGAAAACTATATAACGTTTACAACTAGAATTACACAGATTAAACCAATCATTTTCTGTTTAGTCAAAGATGTAAATCGGGAAATGCCGCTTAAATAAGGTGATGATGAAGCACAAAAAAAAAAAAAAAAAAAAATGTTTTAGACCACAGAGTTGATAACATCTTTTAATTTAGATAGTGTTTTTAATTATGCAAAGTTCATTTCCAAATACAATTGTCTGATTAAATAACAATAATTTTTTATTTATAACTGTTTAAAAAATTAAATATCGATTTTTTTTTACGTTCACAATGAATGATTCACACGTTACATATCCTAAATCTATCCCTCTTTTATTTTTTGGAGATGAAAAATTATAATATTTTTCCATTACCTGTGAACAGTTTATTGTTTTCACTTTGATGTGGTTATGATGGGGTTAATGGGGCACTCCTTCCCATAGATACACCTATGACAACACGCCTTAATTTTTATAACCAACAAATGAAAATGTTTTTTTTTGTTTGTTTTTTTCCACTTTAAATATAATGCATAGTATAAATGCATATAATAAATATAAAACATATGGTATGAAATTTTCAAATAATAAACTGCTATTAGTTAAATAATAAAAATGCATAACAATATAAATGTTATTCCTTTTATTTTATACAACAAAAAGTCTTAACTGAATTCATTGTTTTTACCAAACAACAATTAAATTAACTACGGATATTAAAATACATTCTAGCATCAGTGAATGAAATCAATCTTCATCCCCCCTCACCTATATTCTGCTGCAGAGTTAACAAACAAATCTGCATTTGCTGTTAATTATCTTTATTGTTCTAAGATGAGAAATAAAATGACTTTATAACTTTCTGTGTGTGTTTTCTTTTTCATTCTATATCTTATCACTTGATTACAGCGCATGCAAAAATTTTAAGGCCAATTAAAAATATTCTCAGTAAAAAAAAAAAAAAAAAAAAAATAATAATAATAACTAGTTGGCATAGGTGGACTCTGCTCAGTTCCCCATCATATTTATGTTCTCAGAAATTTCTAGTGCGAGACATATTACTAGTGGATCTGCAGATCAGGAGCCTCAACGTCCTATTTGCATCAGACATTATTCAATAGGTCATTTTTATTTATTCCTTATTATATAATAGTATATATTGATTCGATCGACTTATTACCAAAATCAAATACATTCCTGAGGGGGGCGGCAGCCCCCCTCAACCCCCCGTTGTATCTCTCTTTGTATACCTATTTGTATATGATATAAAGTGTTACGAAATTGTAAATAATTGCATTTATTTTTGTATAAATTCTTTCAAAGAGGTTTAGTAAGTTGATAAAATGCTAATTTTGTGCCTTTATAGTCGTTTTAGCGTTAAAATAGCCAAATTTTCCTTTAAAAACGCATTAAAAAGCTCCTATAAGGGAAGAAATAAATTTGGCGCCAAATTTGGCGACTATTTCCCTCCTTGGCGATTTTTTGGCGATCTTGGCGAGAAAATCCTTATTAGGGATATACCAAATATGGAAGCTCTAATCTCATTGGCTGATGTGATACGAGAATTTTCCAGAACAGTCTGTTTTCGATAGAAAAGTATAAAAGGAGCATTATTTTCGCCAAGGCGGTCAGTCTCAGATCTATATCAGTTTCGTCAAATGCTTGCTCAATGGGCTCATGAATATGTGTACCAAATTGCAAGTCAATAGCGTTATTTTGGGGGCCGCTATCGCGGTACATACAAATTCTTCCCATAGGCCATAATGGTAAAAAAAAAAATTGGCGTGTCCCTGTACACGAACTTACAAATGGAATGCACACCGAAAACTATACAGCTAATTTCGTGGGCATCATGAACATGTGTACAAAATTTCAAGTCAATAGCGTGTTTTTTGCGGCCGCTATCGCATGACAGACAGACAGACAGACGGAATCCAAAATCCTTTTGAGTCTCAACAGAGGGCCTCTATTCACATTTCGGCAAAAATTGGAAGTCAATAGCTTGATTTTTGCGGTGGCTATCGCGGTACATACAGATTCTTCCCATAGGCCCTAATCATAAAAAATCTTTGGCGTGTCCCTGTACACGAACTACAAATGGAATACACACCTAAAACTATACAGCTGATTCCGTTGGGCTCATGAACACGTGTACCAAATTGCAAGTCAATAGCGTGATTTTTGTGGCCGCTATCGCGGTACATACAAATTCCTCCCATAGGCCGTAATGATAAGAAAAACTTTGGCGTGTCCCTGTACACAAATTACAAATGGAATACACACCCAAAACTATACAGCAGATTTCGCGGGGCACATGAACACGTGTACCAAATTGCAAGTCAATAGCGTGATTTTTGTGGCCGCTATCGTGATACATATAAATTTCTCCCATAGGCCGTAATGATAAGAAAAACTTTGGCGTGTCCCTGTATACGAACTACAAATGGAATACATACCAAAAACTATACAGCTGATTTCGTGGGGCTCATGAACATGTGTACCAAATTTCAAGCAAATAGCGCTTTTTTGGCGGCCGCTATCGCGCGACAGACAGACACACAGACACAGCCCAAAACCGTTTTGAGTCTCCACTGACGTTTCGGCAATAATGTTAAAAGAAATCAATTTGACCAAAGCTTCATACAGTGACAGAATGAAATCCCCGCCTAATAGGCTATCCACCGTTCATTTCGATATATTTATCTTATTCTAATCTATTAATTTATTTTATCAGGGTCAATTTCGTTGTTTAGTTTTCATGCTACTATTTCCAATGCAATAATCCTCAAATTCATATTTATATGAAAAATTTACAATTTCGCTATGTTGATAAAATCGTAAATTACGAATAATTTACGAAATTTTCCTATTAGAATATTTGTATTCAATCATGTTCAAACAAATATCATAAACGTAATTTTGAAGTTGTCTAACGTATTTAGGATCCTCAAAATGGAAGTTTATGCTCAATTTTGCTTTATTCTGACATGTTAAATAAATCGTAAATTCCAAATAACTTACGAATTTTTTAAATTGGAAAAATCATAGTCTATGATATCCATGCCAGTATCCTAAATATTATTTCGAAAGTGGTTTGACATCTTTACGATGAAAATATCCCTCAAGATTGACGTTTATGTGAAATTTTGCTCTTATTCAGCCATGTTAAGAAATTCGTAAATTTCCAATAACTTACGAAATCTTTATATTGGAAAATTCATAGTCATGGGGTAAAAACAAATAGAAATACAGTTAGGCCGTACAAAATTGGTACAGATAGGTTTAAGAGGCCTGCAAGTCGAATGGGGATATTTTCGATTGTGTAAAGTTATTAGGAGGGGCGAGAAAGGGGGGAGGGGAGGGGGGGGGCAAAAAAATAAAAATAGTGTCAGATCGTTCAAAATTGGTACATAGAGGTTTTCGATACTTACAAATCGATTGCGGATGATTTTGAATTTGTAAAATTATTAAGAGGGGCGGGTAGGGCGGTAAGGGGGGGCTATGGAGCAAAAACAAATAGAAATACAGTTAGGCCGTTCAAAATTGGTACAGATAGGTTTAAGAGGCCTGCAAGTCGAATGGGGATATTTTCGAAAGTGTAAAGTTATTAGGAGGGGCGAGAAGGGGGAGGGGAGAGGGGGGGCAAAAATAAAAATACAGTTAGATCGTTCAAAATAGGTATATAGAGGTTTTCGATACTTACAAATCGATTGTGGATATTTTCGAATTTGTAAAATTATTAGGAGGGGCGGTAAGGGGGGGGGCTATGGGCAAAATCAAATAGAAATACAGTTAGGCCATTGAAAATTGGTACAGATAGGTTTTAGAGGCCTGCAAATCGAATGGGGATATTTTTGAAAGTGTAAAGTTATTAGAAGGGCCGGGGAGGGGGGCAGAGGGGCAAAAAAAATAGAGTTAGATCATTCAAATTTGGTACATCGAGGTTTTCGATACCTACAAATCGATTGCGGATATTTTTGAATTTTTAAAATTACTGTGAGGGGCGGGAAAGGGGGGAGGGAGCGGAAGGGTAAAAAAATAAAAATAGAGATAGATCGTTCAAAACTGGTGCATAGAGGTTTTTGTTACTTACAAATCGATTGCGGATATTTTTCGAATTTGTAAAATTATTAGGACGCTCATATATATGCATTCGCGCGTGCGCATCGCGCACGGATCTACGCTGCCGAAGGCAGTGGGGACCCGGTGCGACATTTTTCCCGATCAGAGTTTTTTTTTTCTTTTTTTTTTTTCACATGATAAAAATTAATGCAATTTTGAGAATTCATTAATTATAATGATTCATTTAAAAATAGTGACCAGCGAAGCGGGCGTAGCCTGCTAGTAATAAATAAATAAACTAGTATTGGAATGCTTATTGCTAACTTTAGGAGATTAATACAGTTGCTAAAATATCTAATCGACAAGCACTATAAATTAAAATTAACCCTACATTGCACAATGATGCATATATGAATCTATAAATAGAATAAAATTTCGTCCTCTATTAAATTGGAGGGGTTTTTACCCCCCTTTGAGTTAAATACTTTTTCATGCGCATTTATAGATAATGTACTAATTAAAATTAATCGAATAATTTTGAAAGAGTGATGTGGGCGGCAATTCTGAATAATTTGTAATATTATTAGTACGACAGGACTATATTGCTTTCAATTAGACTCTTTGCATCTTAATCATTTGCTGTGTATATGAATGTCAGTTTTCCCCTTTGGCGACAAGTTAAAAAAATCTGGAGTGACTCCACTCGACTTTCCGAACATTGAGTAACTAACAGTTTTGTAGATAAAATAAAGAAAGAGGAATTGCTAAACAAACAAAAGAGAGAAAACCATAATAGAGTGTTTTTTTCTCCATATATCACACGAGGTTTTATTTAACGCTACTGAACTTTGAGCCCTTAGATCATAATGATAAAGAATTTTTCGTTTTGTCCCTGTAAAAATCTATAGATGCTAGATTCACCAAAATGCTTATAGTTAGTGCAACAGTGATTTATAATATTCATACAAATTTTCAGCTCAATTGAATAAGGCGTTTAGATGCTATCGCACTTTTAAAAATTTGGTCTCATAGGCCATAATGATAAAGAATTTTTCTTTGTGTCCCTGTAAAAAAACTGTAGTGCTAGATTCACCAAAATCTATACAGTTGGTGCAAATGCGACCTATAACATGTGTACAATTTTTTTGCTCAGATTAATAAGGCGTTTAGACGCTATCACACTTTTAAAAATTTGGCCCCATTGGCCTTAATGATAAAGAATTTTTCTTTGTGTCCCTGTAAAAAACTATAAGTGCTAGATTCTCCAAAATCTATACAGATTGAGTATCTGTGACCTATAATATGGGTATAAAATTTTTGCTCAATTGAATAAGGCGTTTAGATGCTATCGCACTTTTAAGATTTTGGTCCCATAGGCCATAATGATAAAGAATTTTTCTTTGTGTCCCTGTAAAAAAACTATAAGTGCTAGATTCACCAAAATCTATAGGGTTCGTACTATGGTGACTTACAATATACGTACCAACTTTCAGGTTAATCGAACAAAGCCTTTAGACGCTAGCGTGTTCACAAACATACACACATACACACATACACACACACATACATACATCATCGTAAAAATAGTGAAAACGGACTCAGGGGACCTCAAAACGTATAGAAACATCAAAATCTCGAATTCGGATTTTTGACATGATTACAATACTTTCCTCACTATAGTGTTCGGAAAGTAAAAATATTAAATTAAACTTGAGATAAAAACAACAAAAGACATTTTTAGAAATGAATATATTTAACGCTGATAAGGAACGCAACTTCATATTTTAAAATAAAATATCGCTTATTTATTTTATTTTATTTATTGCGCTTTTTGTATTATGTAGATCAATTAAAAAAACTTTTTTTCCTTCTCCTCTCGCATGAAGTTAATATAATATGCATATATACATAATAAAATTGTGAAAAATCATGTTTAAGAAATGGAACACCTTTAGTATAAGATCCCCTTGGCAAAATTTTAAATTTGTCGCCGAAGTAGCTCGGACGTTTCTCGCCCAGGTCTTTACTTACGCAATTGCGATAGTCATTTTAGTTCGGCAAAATGACAACATAAATTCAAAAGTATTCAAGGGGTTCTATACCAAATCTATACCAAAGGAGTTTTAAGAAATGAATATAGTAAGCGTTGCTAAGGAACGCAACACAGCTACCGCATGCTTTTATATGGAATAAAAGGCAAGAAAAAAAATCTTGTACTAAATTGAATTCTGTTTTGTACTGAACTTTACATCTGTTACTTAAAAATAAGCTTCTGTTTTATTTATTTATTTATTTATATTTAATGAGAGTTTAAATACTTCATACACTCAGCAATAAATTTATTTTTTAGCAATATATGTGTCCAAAATAGTCCTTTTAGAAGGCGTTGGTTAGTTACCCTGCATTGTAATAAGGCATAGTGCCGTTGTTAATACATACTTGCCAACCAATTTTAATAAAAAAGGGGACGATTTTTGTTGAAAAACCAGAAGATTTCATAAAAAAAGGGAAGATTTTTTTTTTTTTTACTTGTTTATTACGTCAAATAGAAAAAGAAAAGAAATAAAAGAAATAAAATAAAAAAATATATATATATATGTATATATATATACAGTTTTACAATTTTAATATTTAGAAGCAATCTATAAAAACGTTTTACTATAGATTGATTATACTAAATATATAAAAGTTTTAAATGAAGTTATTCCTCTTCAACATATAAATATCTACAAAACAGAATCTGTAAGAAATTTATTTTACAATAGACAAAAAACTTAATTAAGTTAAAGTATAACTAATTTTTTAAATAAATAGAATATGATTTTTGTGTACGTATATTAATCATAGATATAAAAAAAAAAAAGTAGCAGTAGCTAATTATCAGTTTGAAACATGCATAAAACCAACTAAGTATTAATTTTCTTAAATTGATTTGGAACAAATTTTCCTACCTGAAAAAATTATTCTTAATTTTTTTCCCATGTTTACACATTTGGTATAAATATGACATACAAATATTTAATTTAATTGAGGAAAAGTAAACAGATTCATTAAATTCAGCAATAAAGATCTAAAAATAATTACATACGTGAAAAATATTGAGCACTTCCATTGCTTTAATGTTTCTAGAATAGATCATTGATCACAATCCGGGGAAAGGAAGGGGGGGGGGATACAAAAATAATTACAGAGTAAGAAATATTAAACTTTTCAAACTTTACTTCTAAAATCAAATGAAAGAAGTTTAAAATTAATATCATTTATGTTGCAGATGGATAAAGATTAGGAAACAAAAGACTTCTGCAGAACATTTGATTGCTGATCACTAGTTGGAAATAAATGAAAGGGGGGGGGGGGGGGTAAAAATAATTACATCAGCAAGAAATATTTAACAATTCTATTTTTTTACATGTTCTAGAATCTCATAAAGCAAGTTTGAAATGAATATTGACATTTATGTTATGGATGGAAAAAGATTGGGAATCAGGAGTTTTCGTAGAACGTTTGGGTTTTCTTTTTAAAATGAACGATATCCGCGACTTTTTTAAAAACGGAAGATTTCATCATCTGTCCGGAAGACCGGAAAATACGTTAAAAAACCGGAAGTCTTCCGGGAAAACCGGAAAAGTTGGCAAGTATGTTAATATATTAATTCTGACTGTATAAATGCAAATAATTTATTTTGTATTCCAAAAGCACTTGTATAACAATAAAATCAGTACATTACCAGTTTATAAATTTTTTTTTTTATCAATCAGCATATATAGTTACGCTCATCACTGACTGACTCTGTCATGCTTAAAAAGACTAAGAGATTTCCTTGGACTCTGTCTGTGTGTGAACGCAAGTTGCCGCCTAATTTTCATACTTTAGTTAACCTTAAAAAATCTAATTGTCCGATCGATAAGCTGTTTAATCCGACGGATTCAGAAAAATCGCCCCTTTCAACTGGTACCTTATTTGTAACAAATTTTTGATTAGATTTTTTTTTTTTAATTATTAATTAAAATATGAAAATAGACATAGCTTTAAAATAGATATTTAAATTTTTAATTGTTGCCAATTTTTTTTCTCTACCATAAAATGATATATGCTTTCACGTGAATATATATATATATATACATATAAAATATTAAATTTGTTCATGCATATGAAAAAATGACGTCTATAAAATAATAATAGTAATTTTAAAATTTTAAAGGTAACGAAGAGGTAAATAAAGTGCGAAAATTTCGCACGGATTTGCTAGCAAATGAATTATTTGAAGTGAGAAATAAATAAAATGAAATGATCATTTTTCAACGGGCGCCTTAGTCGCCCTACAACTAACTAGTTGTACCATATGCCTAAAAAATAATTTTTCCTAAAAAAGTATTTTAACTAGAATGGTAGTTGTAAAAAGCTGTTTTATCTCGTCTTATCAAATAATGCTTCACAACGATTCCTGAGGACAATCAAGAAATGCGATAAAATTTTTAGATAATTAAATCTTATCGATCACAAGCTATTAACTTTGAATACTGAAACATATGCCAAATATTCAGCCCTAAAACAACTCTATTTAGCGCTAGCTATGTATAACTCATTGACAGTAATAGCTGAAGGCGTCAATTTTTCTATAAATAAAAGTCATTGTATGTATGCGGATGGATATGTTTTACATTTTCTCCCAAACTACTGAACGGATTTCAAAAAAAAAAAAAAAAAACTTGACATAGTTACTGCTTATTAGTAGGGCTGAAGTACTGTGGAAGTTTGCATCTATAGCGCATGCGCAGTGAGAGGTAGTGAGGAGAAATCCTCTCGAAAATCTCCTTTTTGTTTAATTTTTATAGTAATATTGACATAAGAAACTTCAATTTGATATGTATAGGCTACTTCTAATGCGTTCATTATCTCCAAGGATTAAAATTTCTAAATTAAAAAGTGGTTAAATGATTTATTTATTTATTTATTTTTATTTTTTCATAAATTCTGAAATTACGCTTTTGTAAAAATTTCATTCATACGATTTAAGAATTTTACTGTGAAAACTGCGAATAGGCCAAAATTATGTATATCTTAATATTAAAATCTAACATGTTATAATTTTTATAAAATGTTAGAATGATATCTGTCAAGTTCATGCGGAAAATTCCGTGAGGCCAAGAAAGTCCGTGAAGCCATGAGAGTCAGCGAAATATTTTTCTTAGCCAAAGTAGCTGAACAACTAAATTAGAATTATCATAAAGAGTAATTAAAAAGAAGAGATTAAAAACATTAAAAAACTACTATGTTGTGGCCACCACAAGACTTTCTTCCATATTTTTCTACACAAATTCACTAAGTGTAAATAATTTATTAAACTATTATTTATTAAAATTATCTAACATGATGTATTAAAATTATTTTCATCTAAGAGAAAACTAACAGTAAATATCCAAAGAAAGTCGGTTACTGTCTATAAATAACATTTTGAAAAATGTGTTTTTATAATGGTTAGCTCACATATCAAGTTTCGTACAGTTATATGCCATAGAAGTTGAGTTATAGCCTGCCTTCCCGTCATCGAGGAAATTTGCAATATATCAGCGCCACCTACTGGCTGATAAGTATCTAAATTGAATCAGCATAATGTCTCATAATGGCCTTTTACATATCAAGCTTTGTTTGATAATACGCAATAGAACCTGAGATATAGCCTTTCCCTTAAATTCCGGAAATCACTGTGTAGCAGCGCCACCTGTTGAGTGGTTGACATCAAAAGCTGATAAATACGAATTTGTGTCAGGGTGCATCTATACATATAAATTTATATGCGCTACTGTAAATTGCAGAAATCCTTGTATAGCAGAGCCATCTACTGGCCGATAAGCATCTAAATTGAATCAGCATAATGTCTCATAATGGCCTTCTTACATATGAAGCTTTGTTTGATAATACGCAATAGAACCTGAGATATAGCTTTTCCCTTAAATTCCGGAAATTACTGTGTAGCAGCGCCACCTGTTGAGTGGTTGACACCAAAAGCTGATAGGTACTAATTTATGTCAAGGTGCATCTACATATAAATTTATAGGCAATTCTGTGCAGTAGTTCCTGAGATATAACCTTACTTTAAATTGCAGAAATCGTTGTATAGCAGCGTCACCTGTTGGCCGATAAGCCTATAAATTGAATCAGCATAATGTATTATAATGACTTTCTCACATATCAAGTTTTGTTCGATTATACGCAATAGATCCTGAGAATATGACACTAACATTCTCCCTTTAGTTTGGATTTTCATTAGTATTTTGGAAGAATATAATAGTAACGGAAACACTTAATATTTCTCCTGGAGCTCTTTTAAAAATAAAATCTGAACTGATGTGGTTATTAGAAGAATAAATTAGAGATAGAAAACTCGGCCTATGCTATTTTCAATTAAAGTGAAGTATGCAAAATTTATTAAGTTATTTTCAATTAAAGTGAAGTGTGTGACAGTGACAATATCACTTTTAGAAAATCTCCCAAATTAAGTATAATATCGTCTTTTAAATATATATATATATATATATATATATATATATATATATGACGTAATTTCTTAGAAGTCATTCGATTGGAGCCCACCAGCGGCCGAGTGGTTCTACGCTCAAAGCTAGTAGACGTGAGGTGCCGAGTTCGATCCCAGGTTGCGCTCGTTGGCCTAGCCATTCGGAGTTTTCCGTGGTTTTCTTCGAAACTTGTGTAAATACGGGCTAGGACCCCTTAGAAAGACCTCCACAGAAGGCACTCCTCCTCAGGCCTAGGACCCTACAGCAGTCAATCGACCTTATTCCAAAATACCAACACACACTATTCGATTGGAAATTGCATTTTAATAGAGAAAACTGTTACGCTTTACAGTAATTAATTGTGTGAGGCTTTTATTTGCTAGCGAGAGAATAAGTAATAACAAATAGCAATCTTAATTACACTTAAATTCTAATACATGAAAAAGCACGTTAGATAAATATTTTATTTGTCTACATAATAAAAACAAACTCTTTTCTTAGAACATCAATTTTTCTTTCTTCCTTTTCTTTTTCTTTTCTTTTCTTTTTTTTTTTTTTTTTTTTTTTAAGAGTATTGACATTCCAGGATTATGTTTTATTTATAAAACATCAAATGGTAACTCCTCATATTTTCGAGACTTATTAATCGTTTTGGGGTGTTCAACTCCCCTCCCCCACTACCACCGAAATTTTACAGATCTCTTGAAATTTTTTTAATTATTCTTCACTCTTCATTTCCCTCCCTCCCCCCCCCCCGCTGATTTAGAATCATCTAACAGATTTGAAAAATGCAGTTTAAGTATAGTGAATAATAAATATTTTCATGCTTCTGAAAAGGAAATGTCCAGGGTCCTGCATGGGTCACCCATATCCTATATGAAATTTTCATCGATCTGAACACGTAAGAGCGACTTTTGTCGTTTTTAATCTGCCTCGGACCCAACATGAAATAAATAAAATTAATAATTCTTTAAGATCAAGAGCATCAGTAGGATTTACTCTGGAGATTTAAAAAAATCCGAAAAATACTAACCTCTCATATTTGGGATGTCCAATACATAAGTTTACTTTATTACCATAATAATTTGGATATGCACATAGCCAACGAACAAATTTCTACTTCTTATTGTAATAGTTTAACATGCTTTTAATTTGACCGCAGTCGTTAAAAACTAAATCTGACCCAAACTCGAACTTGACATAGATTTTTTTTTTTTTTTTTTTTTTTTCCCAATAAAAAACGATTCACAGGAAAAAAAAATCAGCCAACCCAAATCGAACACGGCCCATAGTGAAAAAATAACAGTTTGTATTTTCCTAGATTTAACATATGCTGGATATAATTTTAAACCCCTATATCTGGGGGGGAAAAATCTGGCTACGGCTTTGGTAATAACCAACTATTGCACATAAGTTGTAAGTACATCTAAAAGGGAGTTCATATAGCGAGTTTAAAGAAAATCGGTGCAATCGTTTTAAATTTTCACCAAAAAAGTGGAGTGTTATAAGCTTTAAACATTTATCTGCCTGTATGTGTGTGGCATAGAAATACTTGTGGTGGCCTCAACATACTACTATAGTTTAACTAGATATAATAGATTTACATTATTAACTGCATGACATGACAACAGATTGGGGACTGATTCTCTCAAAAGGGAAAGCATAGACTCAAGATTAATATCGATTTTCGAAAATGAACTACAGGACTTTTAAAGCAACGAAACGGAAAAGTAGGCGGAAATGCTCTAGTTCATTAGTAAACTTTTGTAATCATTAAAATAAAACTTTATTCGAGTTTCAGATCCTCATTAGTAAGTTCATTATAGAAAAAGTTACGCAAAACCGCATGAAATCAAACATGCGAACTGCTGTTACGATATTTCTGTTAATTTTAAATACGCTGACCTTTTTTCCAACTCCAACACCCCCTTCCTCAACCCCGCCCACTAGAAATATTCAGGGTAGGAAAGAAAGGTGAAAAAAAAAAAAAAAAAAATGGAAAAGTTTTCTAATAAGCTGTTTGTTGTTGGATTATAAAATTTAAAAATGTATTATTCCTTTTTATTTTATGTTATTTTTATTTAATTAATTTATTTATTCAGATTATTTGGCGGAAAAAATATTATATATATATATATATACATATATATATATACATTAATTTCTTCAAAATTCTTGAAAAGAAGAAAATTTTAATGAAAACTATTAAAATTCAAAAATTGGCTACCCCTTTTTTTAAGTTTTTTTTTTTTTTTTTTTTTTTTTAAGAATTCTAATATAAAAATCTTAAAGTATTAGTTACTACTTAAAAGAGAATGATAATGTATGTACATGCAAACCGAAATAAAATTTGTATTCGGTCTGTATGACTAGCATTCTGTACGCAAGCCCTAACCACTGAGCTGAAGAACAGAGCTGTTCTTCAGCTCAGTGGCCCTAACAAAACAAAATTTTATTTTCATTTTACATTCTTCATTTTTCAAACAGCAAGTAATAAGAAAATTTTAAACGGATATGGTTTTACAGTACAACTGACTACGAGTATATATGCATGTGTAATGTGTCAACGTACTTTTGAATGACCCACCAGTGGCACAGAAGTTCTGCTGTCAGAGCTGGTACACAGGAGATACCAGGTTCACACGCAAGTCTAGCCATTCGGAGTTTTCCATCTCCGAACCATGCGTGAATACGGGCTAGGGCACCTTAGAAAGACGCCTATAGAAGACCCCCCCCCCACCCCCAAGAATCCTTCTAGTCAATCGGTGTTAAGCTCTATACCACCACGACCAAATGGCGTCAAAAATTACTCTAAAAAGTATCGTTAAACGAAATATCAAATATTCGTCATAGTAAAATGTCAAATTATTAATATTACGCCAAATTCACAAAATACTTGGCTGTAATTTCTTTCACTTTCCACAGAGAGTATTGTTTTGTGGCCAAATTATCGAAGTCCAGATTACTTACACTTTTTAGGTCATCTGAATCCGAAAATTAGATTTTTAACCGTTGGTCGGTCTCTTTCTCTGTGTGTGTGTGTGTGTGTGTGTGCAGGAACTGATCTAGGCAAATACTAGGTCCCTTTTGTTGTCCCTTCACATTTTTTTTTTTTTTTTTCAAGGGCTCTTTTAAAAAAGTTCAAGTCCATAAAATGGGTCCCTTCGCAAAATTCAGATTCATAAAAGCACAAATTCCGTTTTATAAAAGTAATATTTTTGTTAAAAAAAAAAAAAAAAGAATCATTTACAGTATTATTTTTAATGAGTACCTATATACTTGGATCAATGAAATGCTATTAACTTGATATTAAATATTATACATATAGAGTGACTGCCAAAATGGCAGGTTTTATATGATAATTCTTTTCTTCGTAAAAAGAAATAAAATTTCACGGAAATATTTTGTTTTCCCCAATAATAAATAAAAATTTCACAAAATATTGACTTTTTCTTTCTTTTCTCTCTCTTTGCCCCCCCCCCCCCTCCCTCCCACTCAAAAAAAAAAAAAAAAAAAAAAAAAACCCTAAAAATTAAAATCTGGATTGACCCCTGGTAGACTGTTATCAGTATATCTCAGGTATAAATATTAGCACTAAGTCCAAACTCGGTATTTGCAGAAACTCAGTGGATGTTGAGACTCAAAACGGTTTTGGGTCTGTCAGTGTGTTTGTTTGTCGCGTGATAGCGGTCTCAAAAATCATGCTATTGACTTGAAATTTAGTAGACAGGTTTATGAGACCAACGGAATCAGCTGTATAGTTTTGGGTGCGTATTCCATTTGCAGTTCGTGTACAGGGACACGCTAATTTTTTTCTTATCATTACGGCCTATGGGAAGAATTTGTATGTACCGCGATAGCGGCCGCAAAAATCACGTTATTGACTTGCAATTTGGTACACATATTCATGAGCCCAACGGATGGATGGATGGATGGTTGGGTTTTACGTCGCACTAGTGCTGCACAGATGGGCAATTGGCGACAGTCTGGGACGCACCCCTACAGGTGGTCCGGAGACATGCCATCACAATTTTGATCCTCCACGGAAGATATGGTCTCCCGCTTCATGAGCCCAACGGAATTAGCTGTATAGTTTTAGGTGTATATTTATTTGTATTTCGCGTAGAGGGACACGCCAAAGTTTTTCTTATAATTACGGCCTATGAGTATAATTTGTATGTACTGCGATAACCACCGCAAAAATCAAGCTTTTGACTTGCAATTTTTTCCGAAACGTCAGTGGAGGCCGTCTGTTGAGACGCAAAAAGATTTTGGGATTCGTCTGTGTGTCACGCGATACCGGCCGCAAAAATCATGCTATTGACTTGAAATTTGGTACACATATGCAGGAGCCCAACGGAATTAGCTGTATAGTTTTAGGTGTGTATTCCATTTGTAGTTCGTGTACAGGAACACACCAAATTTTTTCTTACCATTACGGCCTATGGGTAGAATTTGTATGTACCGCGATAGCCACCGCAAAAATCAAGCTATTGACTTGCAATTTAGGACATATATTTATGAACCATACAGAATTTTAGCTGTATAATTTTGGGTGTGTATTCCGTTTGTAATTCGCGTACAGGGACACACCAAATTTTTTCTTGTCACTACGGCCTATAGTCATAATTTGTATGTACCGCAATAACGGTCGCAAAAATCCCGCTATTGAACTGCAATTTGGTACACATATTCATGAGCCCAACAGAATTGGCTCTATAGTTTTAGGTGTGTATTACCTTTGTAGTTCGTGAACAGGGACACGCCAAAGTTTTTCTTATCATTACGGCCTATGGGAAGAATTTGTATGTATCGCGATAGCCACCGCAAAAATCAAGCTATTGACTGACAATTTTTGTCGAAACGTCAGTGGAGGTCCTCTGTTCAGACTCAAAAAGGTTTCTGGTTCCGTCCGTCTGTCTGTTGTGCGATAGCAACCGCAAAAATCACGCTATTGACTTGAAATTTCGTATAAATGTTAATGCCCCCTACAGAATCAATTGTATAGTTTTGGGTATATGTATTCTATTGGTAGTTCGTATACAGGGACATGCCAAAGTTTTTCTGATCATTACGGTCTATGGGAAGAATTTGTATGTCGCGCAATAGCAGCCGCAAAAATCACACTACTGACTTGCAATTTGGTACACATATTCATGAGCCCAACAAAATTAGCTGTATAGTTTTTGGTGCGTATTACATTTGTAGTTCGTGTACAGGGACATGCCAAAGTTTTTCTTATCATTACGGCCTATGGGAAGAATTTGTATGTACCGCGATAGCCACCGCAAAAATCAAGCTATTGTCTTGCAATTTTTGTCAAAACGTCAGTGCAGGCCCTCTGTTGAGACACAAAAAGATTTTGGGATTCATCTGTATGTCTGTCGCGCGATAGCGGTCGCAAAAATCACGCTATTGACTTGAAATTTGGTACTCACGTTCACGAGCCCAACGGAATCAACTGTATAGTTTTGGGTGTGTATTCCATTTGTAGTTCGTATACAGGGACACGCCAAAGTTTTTCTTATCATTACGGCCTATGGGAAGAATTTGTATAAACGGCGATGTCTGTGTGTTTTCGCCACCGCAAAAACCAAGCTATTGACTTACAATTTTTGCCGAAACGTCAGTGCAGGCCCTCTGTGAGACGCAAAAAGATTTTGGAATTCGTCTGTGTGTGTGTCTGTCTGTCTGTCTGTGTGTCGCGCGATAGCGGCCGCCAAAATCATGCTATTGACTTGAAATTTGGTACGCATATGCAGGAACTCAACGGAATTAGCTGTATAGTTTTAGGTGTGTATTCCATTTGTAGTTCGTGTACAGGGACACACCAATTTTTTTCTTATCATTACGGCCTATGGGTAGAATTTGTATGTACCGCAATAGCGGCCGCAAAAATCCCTCGATTGACTTGCAAATTGGCACACGTATTCAGGCTCTGTATAGAAATAGCTGTATATTTTTTTATGTCTATATTGGTGCACAGTGACATGTCAAAATTCTTACCATTACAGCATTTTTTGTGAATTTCGTTTAAGCGCATATTGACAGCATTACTTTGCTCTCAACAAAATGAAATTAGCGTACATTACTGAGATGCTTAAACTTATGTTTTCTGCAGAAAATAAGTGCTCTTAGGCTTCCTAATTACAGGACCATACAAAAGTGTTCTGGCAATGTAACGTAATCAACCAAATTACGTCAAATTTCGAACAATTATTCATGAAACACGTATAAGCTGAATAGTTTTCACTGGTGTATACAATGTTTATGGTTCGTTTACGGAGACACACAAAAGAATTTCGTGACATTAGAGCCTATGAACAAATTTGTATTTAAGCGCACTTAATGCGTTTATGCTGCATTCAACATAATGGAATTAACATACATTATAAAGATGCTTAAAAGCTTGTTTTTTTATTAAAAAATGATATGTATAGACTAAATAATTTATTTACGGGACCCCACAAAAGAATTCCGATGACGTACTATAATCATCCAAATGATGTCAAATTAGGTTGAAATATTAATGAGTTATAATTAATTAAATATGTGTATTATTTTTAGTGTATATATAATTACTGTTACTCCTTTTCTAGGAAAAATAAAAGAATTTCGTACTATTGCAGTCCCCTAGTAGCACACTTGTCCACAGAACATCCCGAAGAAGTTCATAGGATTTCCCTTTTATCCCCAGGACAACCTGGGGATGCTTTTCGGAAAAGATGTGCTCCTGGGGGTCTATAGTCGGTATTTCTTAAAAGTGTATTTTAACATGCTTACACCTCGTTAAATATGAAATTTTATTAGAATTTTAAAAGAATGTTTTTCAGTGGAGAAGTGTGGGCATAGAATTGGTAATTAGTTTACAGGGTTACACAAAATAATTCCGATATTTTATGCAATCATTTCGCATTAAATTTGGTACAAGTATGTATGAATTAAAGGGAATTAATGCAAGACAATCAATTATTAGGAATACACACACACACACACACACACACATATATATATATATATATATATATATATATATAATAAAGATGATCTATTAAGCATAGTAGAAGCCAAGCAACAGATACAAGATCACTGAAACACCAATGACCAATAAGATTTAAAAAAAAAAAAAAAAAATCAGTGGATGAAATACACTAATGTAAATAAACCAGATCTATTAATTAACAGCCTGCAAAACAAACGAATCAATAAAGTAACACAACAAATCTTAACTTAAAACCATAAACTTATCAAAATTAATGAAAAAACAACCCAAGAAACACAAGATAGAAAGGAAGGAGGCAGGCGGCAAGACTTGTGACTTGCCTGTGGAGTTAAACTAGTTTCACGCCGGCAACACTCACCCAGCCTGCCATGACCAGAACAGGAACCATATGGATTTAAAAAAGCAAAATTTCAAAGCAGATGAACAACAATGAAACCACGAAGCAACAATGAAATTCCCCGATTGATTACATTGTGTTTAATAGTATAATTAGAATATTAAATATAGTTGACAACTCAAAAAGGAAGAAAACTGAAATTTTAATGGAAAAAGAAAGTTTGCATAGCAATACAAAGTAAATGCAACAAGCCTTCTACTTTTATTTATTTATTTTTAATTTAATTTCACAAACCCACCCAACCATCCAGCCTTACAACACCACCCCACCTCCGCAATCAAACATCTGCCCACCCAACCACCACCTTTTTTATTGTCTTTTATTATTTTATAATTTTTTTGTCGATATACACAAAAGTGTACACGGCTTTTTTTTTTTTTTTTTTTAATTGTACTGACAGAGACATGGTTAAGGACATAAAATAGAAAATACAAAGTTTTTAGGAAAACCCATTTTAGCAGTGGCTGTGATCAGTTTATTAATATTCTTGTTTTTAAACTTTGCAGAGCATAAATTATTAATTCGAAATAAATGGTTAATGATGATGTTTCTAAATACCGAAAGATGCAGACATGAATTAAAATGTGTAAATAAGTTTACTTTAAAACTAAAATCTTGCCGTTTGTCATGGATATCTGTGTAAATTTTATTACCATCGATGATTATTTTGAGACCTAAAAAGTTAATTGATTGATTAGTTAGAGTATTTTGAGTTAGCTTTAAATTAGGTGGATAATTGAAGGAAAAGTCATTTTGTGAATGTTTGTTGAGATAAAATACAATAATATCATCAATGTAACGATAAAATCGAACATCATCATTGCAAATTTGCTTTTCATAATAATAAAGATAGAGATCTGCCAAAATACTGGAGCTACAACCTCCTTGTGGGATACCTAATTGTTGCAAATAGACATCGTTGTTGTGGAAGATATAATTATTATGGATAACAAAGTTAAGAAGTGTTTTAAATTTTCTGCTTTAAAATTGTGAGGAAGATTAATTTGAGCTTTATATTCTTGAAAAAGACTGTAAATGATATTACTAAGATCTGATAACTCAATATTATTGAAAATATCTTGAAAGTCAAAAGTCATAATATTGTCTATTGAATCGAGCGATTTGATGTATTGAATTAATTGAAAGCTATTTTTAAGACAGTGTAAATTATCAACTTTGCAAGTACAATTGTAAATTTGTTTTAGAATATCCAGTAGAGCTTTTTTAGCATTGTTGTTATAAGTGTTACACCCAACAGTGACAGTGCGAAATTTAATTGGAGATTTGTGAAACTTAGGTATGAGAACTATATAAGGATAATTAAAGTTATTGAAGGGAAGTTGAAGTAGTTTATAGTAATTATGTATTTTTCGGTTATTAAGGTTATTATTAGTTAAACTGAAGATGTTACTATTAGTGACTGAAGAGTTTAAAATAGAGAGATAGTAGGATATATATATATATATATATATATATATATATATACAAATAACGATAGAAAGAGAGATACAGCGGGAGGTTGAGAGTGGCGGCAGCCCCCCCCCCCCCCCCTCAAATATTTATGTAGCAAATCATTCGAATTAATATATATATATTATAATAAGGAATAAAAAGAAATGATCTGTTGAACAATGCGTAATGGAAATAGGACGTTGAGGCCTCCACTAGTGTAAGTCTGTATTATATGGGAAAATTTTTGTTGAGACAAAAAAAATGGTTTGTGTAGAGGAGATGGTTTATGCACCCAAGAGAAAAAAATCTGGAGTGACTCCACTCAACTTTCCGAACATTGAGTAATTAACAGTTTTGTAGATAAAGTGAAGAAAGAGGAGTTGTTAAACAAACAAAAGAGAGAAAACCATAATAGAGTGTTTGAGTATTTTTCTCCATATATTACACGATGTTTTATTTAACGCTACTGAACTTTGAGCCCATAAATCATAATGATAAAAATTTTTTCGTTGTGTCCCTGTGAAAACCTATAAATGCTAGATTCACAAAAATGCTTATAGTTAATGCAACAGTTAATGTTATAGTTAATGCAATTTATAATATTCATATAAATTTTCAGCTCAATTGAATAAGGCGTTTAGATTCTATCGCACTAGGGTTCGTACTATGGTGACTTACAATATACGTACCAACTTTCAGCTTATTCAAACAAAGCGTTTAGACGCTAACGTGTTCACTCACAGACACACACACACACATACATACACACATACATACATCATCGTAAATAATTACAAGATAAAAAGATCTTTTTATATACCATGTTTTAAATTTTCTGTTCAATCATATAAACGCTACCGAAGGCAGCGGGAACCCGGAGCAATTGGATAATTTTTTAAAAAAATTCATTGCTCTCGTGTTTTGAGCTATTATAAAAGTTTCAAATGTCTAGCTAGTCGGGAAGTTAGGGAAAAATCGATTGCATGCTTTGTACTGGTAACGCTGCCGAAGGCAGCAGGAACCCGAAACATTTGGTTAAAAATATTTTAAAAATGCATTTTCACCGTATTCTGAACTATTCTGAAAGTTTCAAATGTCTAGCTAGTCAGGAAGTTAGTTAAATAAATTTTCTGTTGAATCATATAAACGCTGCCGAAGGCAGTAGGGACCTGAAACAGTTGACTAAAAGTATAAAAAAAAAATGTATTGTCACTGTATTCTGAGCTATCCTGAAAGTTTCAAATGTCTGTTTAGTCGAGAAGTTAGTGAAAAATCGATTACAAGCTTTGTACTGGTAACGCTGCCGAAGGCAGCAGGAACCCGGAGTAGTTGGTTAAAAATATTTAAAAAATGCATTTTCACCGTGTTCTGAACTATTCTGAAAGTTTCCAATGTCTAGCTAGTCGGGAAGTTAGTTAAATAAATTTCCTGTTGAATCATATAAACGCTGCCGAAGGCAGTGGGGACCTGAAACAGTTGAATAAAAGTATTAAAAGAATGTATTGTCACCGTGTTTTGAGCTATCCTGAAAGTTTCAAATGTCTAGCTAGTCGGGAAGTTAGTTAAATAAATTTTCAGCCGAATCCTATAAACGAAGGCAGCGGAACCTGAAGCAGTTGACTAAAATTATTAGAAAAATGTATTATCACCGTGTTGTGAGCTGTCCTGAAAATTTCGAATATCTACGATCTAGCTAGTCGGGAAGTTAGTTAAAAATCGATTGCAAGATTTGTCCCTGACAAACACACAAACAAACAAACAAACACACAAACAAGAATCGAAGTTAATAAAAACATGGTAAAATAGTGGAAACGGACTCAGGGGACCTTGAAACGTATAGAAACATCAAAATCTCAAATTCGGATTTTTGACATGATTACAATACTTTCCTCACTATAGTGTTCGGAAAGTAAAAATTATTCATGTGTCCATGAGAATTCAAATACATTACTTCGAAGGGAGAAATTTCTGGCAGATACAGTTTGACATCTTTAGATTGCACTAATCAAAATCAAATGAGTATACATTTTTTCTATTACATAAATCATGTTTCATGTAAAATATGGTATGAAAATCATTCGTCATTGGAATTCGTATATAGTAGTTGAAAATTACTGGAAATGTATTTGAAATTTGGTTTTTTCCATATTGTACTAAATTTAAGAGCACTGGTACGTACATAACTTATAGACAATATATAGGGCTATCCAAAATTGAGCGAAAACATTATTTTCTATTGAACGTAATTGGTGGAAATGCTTCATTGTATTTTACAAAGTCCAGGAAATCTGTTTAGAAATTATAATAGCTTTGTAACCTTTCGATAGATAAAGTAGTACATATTTGATGAACAACTTTCAACGTTGATTTTTTTTTATTAAATTACTTGTTTTGAGATCACCTGAATAAAGTGTTGGTATGTGTGTGTATCTATTATCAGCATAACTTGATCGCAAATAATTGCAGAAAATTAAAAAGTGGCATTTTGAAGATCATATGAAGCTGCAGTATTGCCAGATTTGGGGACATTTTTAATTCAACTAGTGGTCGCCCAGTGGTCGAAATTCGACCATAATTAATTAAAATTATAAGTTTAAACATTATTAAGGTTCTATTGTCAAAGACTATACTTCTATAATCACAGATTTTGCCAAGGCTACACTGTTAATTTACCTAGTTTTTTCAAAAAATTATATGAAATTTAAATAAAAAAAATCCAAAAAATGATTAAAATAAAGAATGCCTTTTTTTAATTTTTTTTTATTGAAACAAAAAGACATGCGATTAAAAAAAAAATGCTGTCCATTGAACTTGACATACATATTTCGATAATTTAATTAATGTTACAAAACTTCTCTGTAAACGATGTTTTTTGTAAAACTTTTGGAATGACATTTCGTGCACATTTAAATTTATCTGTCAAATTCACTTCTTCATTCTGTATAATATTAACACTATTTGTATTTTCATTACTATTATTATTATGTGTCCGCAAATATAGATTCCTTCTTCTTTGTCTCTCAATCCGACCCGTTAATGTTCTATGTCGAGGCATAATAAAAGTAGAAAAAAACTTTCATCGTCAGTAGAAAAAATCGTTATTTTTTTTTTATTTTAGGTTGATTTCTTTAGAAACTGATCTATACAAATTGAATGAGTTGAGTTGAGTTGAGTTGATTAATTAGTATATATATAATGCAAAACTTGTGTGTTTTTAAAAAATATTAGCATTCTGCGATAACTCTTTCAGATGAAACTGGCTATTTAAAAAATAACTCATTGTTATTAACTTTTATTATTGTTATTAACATATTAACTTTTTATTATTAATTGAAATTTCAAAATTTTGGCAACAGTATAAAAAAATGAAAATGCTAATTTTAATCTGGAAATAAAACCCGATAATATAGTAGGCTTTGAATTGCACCTTTGTCGTTTCACAAATGTTCCAATTTCTCGTCTTTGTCGTTGTATTTTTAAAAAATATTAGCATTCTGCACTTCTTCTCTATATAAACTATAAGTGTGCGAAATTTCATAATCCTCCGTCCGCGCAATTTTCGTAAAAAGGGGTACAAAGTTTTTGCTTCACGTATTAATATATAGATATCCACCATTAAATTTTAATTGTGACAATTGCCTAATCACTTCGGAGATTAATCATCTATTATGTATATCAAATATTACTTCTCAGCATTATTGGTGACAATCGAATAAAAAAGTCTTCTAGTCCGGCAACACTGTGAAGCTGTCACTTGAAAATTTTGATCAAGACTGATAAGTTTCAAGGAGTGCCATGTGTGAAATTTGTCTGAATAGCTTGAAATAAACTTTTTAATTTAATAACAATCTTAAATTCTTTTAAAATGCTTATACGATATCAAAATAGGGAGTTGGGGGGACGGGTCGGTAGTATTCTCACACAGAAATATATCAAATAAAACTGTTTTTAAACCTTCTTTGTTCATATACAGTGTATTTGTTATTTTACTCTTTATTCTGTAATCTGTTTTTATAGTATACAAATGCAGTGTACGAGAAAGTCATGTGAGTACCACACCATAGTCTTTAATTTAAAATATGAATCACTCCAAAAGGAAAAAATATGAAAATGTGACAAAATTTAAATTTACAACGCTACACATGAAATTTCAGTTGAAAAATCATTAGCAAAGCATAACTCCAGTGAATATAAGAAAGTAGATTTATTAAAACTAGTATCGTCCAGTGGTCACTTTTTGCAAAGCAAAGCAAAATAAACTGCCTTCTCATAAACGGAATTAAAGTTGCAGCACAGCAGCGACACTTGTCGGCCGATATGCACCCAAATTAAAACAGCATAGTTTTACATAATATCCATTTCATACACCATGTTTAGTTTGGTGTATGAGATACAATACACAGAAGTTGAGATGAAATCGGTCGAATAGAGTTCAGGCAATCTCAAACGTGTAACTTAATCGAAAACCGGATATCTATTTTTTTTTTTTTTTTTTTTTTTCTGGATTGTATACTTTCTTCTTATACACGCAGAAGATAGAATAATAAATCTACTTAAAAAATAATAATAATAAGTAGTCAATTTCTCTTAATTGAAATGCAAGGAAACCTCAAAACGTGTAAGTTCATCGAAAACAGGAAATCGAATTTTTTTTTTTTTTTTTTTTTTCGTATCTTTTTTTTTTTTTTTTTTTCTTTTTATTCAGAAGCTAGTAATAAATCCACTTTTTTAAAAATAAGTAGTCAATTTCAGTTAACTGAAATGCAAGGAAATCTCAAAACGTGTAAATTCATCGAAAACTAGAAATCAAAAGTTTTTCCAAATCATATACTTTCTTCCTATATATGCAGAAGCTAGTAATATATCCACCTTTTAAAAAATAACTGGTCACTTTCAGTTAATTGAAATGCAAGGAAATCTCAAACGTGTAAATTTATCGAAAACCGGAAATCAAAAACTTTTCCAGATCATATGCTTTCTTCTTATATATGCAGAAGATATAGTAATAAGTCCATTTAAAAAAAAAATAATAATAAGTAGTCAATTTCTGTTAACTGGAATGCATTATGTTTTAGTTTAAAAATATGTCTTTAAATTAGAGATAATATAAATCACAGAAAAACAAAAAAGAAGAAAGAAAAAAGAAAGAAAGAAATTAGATCTTAAATAAATTAAATTAAAAAAAAAAAAAAAAAAAAAAGAAGAACTTTCATAAATTAAATTCTTTTTTAATTTACGTATATTTTCAACAGTACACATTTTCGATCTAACACTCATTCCTCCAGATCTTTACCGCTCTAATGGCTGTTTTCTCTTAGAATAGAACATTTGTAGTCGAGAGTATAGTGATGCTACATCTACATCTTTACAAATTACTGTGTCTGTGATTTTACTTGAGTTTTAAGAATTGCCAGATTAAACAACTTTCTACTTTAGGTATTTTTTAATATAAAAGAATACGTGTATAAAATGGAAAAATGCATAAAAAATAAAAGTATTTTTCAATACCTTCTTGACATCAAAAGAAAATTTTTGTATTTTGCAAATCTGGCTAATCATATCTTTCGAATGATACCATTTTCAACCCTCTACTCCCATAATTAATATGTTAAAAGCGTACCACAAATTTCCTGTTTACCTATTAATATACACAATTTTTAATCAAAAATCTAGATTAAGAATTTATTAAGCGCTATTTATTACGAATTAAAGTCCAGTTCTTTAATTGCTGTTTAAAAATTAAGTAAAGATAGATATTAAAAAAAAAAAAAAAAAAAAAAATTAAAGGTCGACTGCAATGTGATTGTAAAAGAAAGAGGATTGATAGGGTGAAATATACCTATTACACTTGACTTTAGAAAGAACAAACAAATGAAACCATATAAAGTAAGTGTTCAGCCTTTGTTTAGAATTCACTTAAAATTCAAATACCGATTAGCATTAACTTACAATAAGATTAGCTGAAGGAGGAGGAATATGAATTAATCCATGCGGTAATCTAGAAGTATATATTAACCGTGGCATACTTCAAGCAGAAATCAGTTAACAGAATAAATTGACAACACATAGCCAGGACCGTAGCGAACGATAAATTTTGAAAGGGGGAGGGGGGCAAAATGTAAAATTAGCCGACTCAACAATGGTCTAATCTAATCCAGACTAATCTTAATACTAACTAGTAGGTTGTGGTCACCACATGACTTTCTTCTATATTTTCCTATACAAATTCACTCAGTAAAAATAATTTATTAAAATTATTATTTAAAAAAATTATCTTCCATGATAATGCAGACGACTTCCATATTAGAGAAGTAGTATAACACTATATATATATATATATATATAAGTCAATTTTGCTCTTAATATTACATTAAAAATAAATAAATAAATAAATAATGATAATTTTACTTTATATTATCGCAGATCGATGGTTCAACCATTCGTTTTAAAGGTATTGGCGAGCTCTTTTGAAAGATACCCATCATGAAAATCTACTCCTCTCGAGAGGGGACTTTCCATCAGGGGGGGAGGCGGGGAACCTACATACACATATTTTTTTTTTTTTTTTTTTTTTTTTTTTTTGTTCAGTTGGCTATCTCTATTACAAATAATTCTTTTAAATTTCATAATGATCAATAAAAAATAATTCTCTTTATGCACATTTATACAAAATTTTGCCCTATACCACCATGCTAAAAATTTAAAAAAGGCGGGATGATAACGCAAGCTTTTGGACAATTTTTACCAAAAGTTGATAGGCACTAATTTATGTCAATGTGTAACTACATACCAATCTGTATGAAATTCTGTGCAGTAGTACCTGAGATACAGTTGCCACAAAATTTTGTCACACACACACACACACACACACACACACAGAGAGACATTTTCTAAAAATGGTCAAATCGTGTTCTACAGCTCTCGAAACGCGTAAAACTATCAAAAACCCAAGGTCGAAAATTTTTAAGAATCCAGTACTTTCTTCTATTGAAATAGAAGAAAGTAAAAAAAAAAAAAAAAAGGGGGGGGGGGAGAAAAAAAAAGGGGGGGGGGGAGAAAAAAAAGAAAAGAAAGAAAGAAATTCAATGAGATTTATTATTTTTACTGCCATTATTCAACTTCCAGAGAAAGTAAAAATAAGAAATCGATAACTTTGTTTTAAATTATCACAGATGTATGGTTAAATTATTCCTTTGAATCCTTTATACTGTCGGTACTTTAAAATACTATTAGATTAAAAAGCATATAAAATCTAAATAATGTAAGAAATTTCATAGGTATTTATAATAACAGAACGTATATACCTCACTTTAATCTCACTACATGGCATTAGACGCTACATGTAGCCATTTTTGTTCAAGAAAAGAATTCATCGTATGCACGGAGTAATATTAGATTATATTACTCCGTGATAGTATGTTACCGCTGTTTTTTAATTGGCATTTTTCAAGATCTTTAAGTGTGCTATAACTAATTTTTATATGTGCGTAACTATAAGAACTACGTGATTTTCATTACCTACTATATTATATACTAGCAGGCTTTGCCTGCTTTGCTGGACTTAAATGAGTTGTCAAAATCTCGTATCATTATTAATAACCCAAGTTCTCATTGTGTTCAGTAGAGATTTTTCTCGCTCGCAACCTGAGTAGTCCGGGTTCCTACTGCCTTCAGCAGAACTTACCCCCTTCTTACTTCCCCTTTCCCAGAGAGTAAGCTCAAAGTTTTGCGAAATCCGACTTAAGTACATAATGCGTACTCCTAATCAACATTCACACATCAAAATTTGCCATTATAAGATAATTTAAGGCAAATTCAAACGGGAACACGTGTTTATTGCTTCCGACCCCAAAGGGGTAAGGAGGGGTAATTCCTAAAATCCCGTTACAATAAATGTCTGATACATATAAAAAATTTACCCACAAAATTTCGTGACCGCAGATACCATAGATTTACTAACACAAATATAGTGAATTTAGCGAAAATGTGTTTTTGGAAATATCTGAAGAAGACACATGACTGTTTCAATACCTTTCTACCATTTTTAGTAATACTCTACTAAAGAATCCAGGATTTCTGAAATTTCCCCCCAAAAACCATTTTTCCCAGCCCTCCTGTAAAAATCAAGAATTCCAAAATCGTACACAATGTTTTAATTATACTCAAGTCTAGTCTCCTCATGTGGAATTCCTTCACCGTTAAGTAATTTGTGGCCAAATTATGCTTATAAACTTTTTTTTTTTGCTTCATGCTTTTCAGAAGGAAAGGGGGGGGGGAGGGAATTTCGATAAATCCCGTTACTTTAGGGGTCGGATACATATAAACAATCCAGGCACCAAACTTTGTGACAGCAGCTCTCGAAAATTTCCCAAAACAAATTCAGCGCTAAAAGGGGTGTCTCGAATTTGCCCTTTGTAACACCCCCCCCCCCACCCCCCCGAAAAAAAATGGCAGATCCGAAAAAATCAAAAACGTGCTTTGAAAATATCCTAATGTAGACGCATGGCTGTTTAAACAGCTTTGTTCCATTTTTAGTAGAGCTCTAATGAAAAATCCGGAATTTGCAAAATTTCCCGTCAAAAATTTATTTTCCCCCTCCGTCTCCTTAAAAATCGAAATTTCATAAATCGCAGATAACGTTTTATTTGTACTCATGTCTAGTCTCCTCATGTGCAATTTCTTCACTGTGAAGTAATTTGGAGTCGAGTTATGCTTACAAATGTGTTTTGTCCAAGGGGGAACGGGGGAAATTTCGATAAATCCCGTTACTTTAGGTGTCGGATACATATAATCAATCCAAGTACCGAAATTCGTGACCGCAGCTCTCATAGATTTCTCTGGGCAAATTTAGCGTTGAAAGAGTTTTCTCGATTTTATCTCCTCGTAACCCCCCCCCCTCCCCACAAAATAATAGTAATAATAATAATAATAATAATTGCAAATCACAAAAAATCAAATATGTTTTTTGGAAATATTCTAAGAAAATCGGATTGCTTTATTCAACATCTTTGTTCCATTTTTGGTAGAATTCTACTGAAAAAATCGGAATTTGTGAAATTTCTCGCTAAAAATCAATTTCCCCCCCTCCCTCTCCTTAAAAATAAAAAATTCCCAAATCGCAGATAGTGTTTTATTTGTACTCATGTCTAGTCTCACCATGTGTAATTTCTTTACTGTGAAGTAATTTGGAGCCGAGTTATGCTTACAAATGTGCTTTTGACTTTTGCCTCCCAGGGGGGAACGGAGGGGAATTCCGAAAATATTGATAGATATAATTTTAAGTTCGGTAAAGATCTAAGTTTCTGTCAAGCGCCTTTAAATTCCGTCCAGCCATTCTCAAGTGACGCCTGGATAAACGTGTTTTTGTCCTTTGCCCCCCCCCCAGGGGGGAACGCGGGGGAATTTCGAAAAAGATGATAGATATAATTTTAAGTTGGATAAAGTTCTAAATTCCTGCCAAGCGCCGTTGAATTCCGTCCAGCCGTTCTCAAGTGATGCCCGTACAAAAATAGCGGACAGAGATGCGGATACCATGACACACACACACACACACAGGCAAAAGTTTCTGAAGTCATTTTCGGCTTTCATGGTGTGTGAAACGTGAAGATATCGCAAAAATTTTTGATACCGACAAATTTACAGACAAAAGTATGATTTTATTAATATAGATTACTATTTCTGGAGATAGTGTGGTCAAAAGACATAAAACTGACTTAACAAATCAGACGCCTAACAAGTTTCCTGTAAGAGCAAACTAATGCGTATATCGCACAAACATATAAAACAGAAATTGCATAGAGGGTAGGACTGGGCGATGTAGTGATTCTATAAATCGATTTATCTTCCATCTAATATCGCGATATACAGATAAATCGATTTAACACTGATTTAAAAAATACCTCCTCCCTACCCCTCTTACATATACAAGTCTTTTAAATCAATAGTATAATGACTGAAAAGCAACGCTGCTATTGCTCATTTATTTTCTGCAATTTCCCATATTGCTATAACTCAGCATCTATGGCTTAAAATTACGCCAAACTGCATAATTTTAAATTAAAATTTGTCTTTTACCACAATCAGTAAATTAAATTTCCTTTCTTAAAAAAAAAATAAAATAAATAAATAAATAAATAAATGTTTTTCAAGTCGATTGATAAATTCTACGCGATATTTTTGAACCAACTACCCAGTTAAGTAATAATTTAGTAAAAAAATTTTGGAAGCTGATCCCCAAATTTTTTATCATGTTACTAAAGTTTAACAAAATTTCTGCTTTTTTGTGTCATATTGCCGAAATACGTTATATTTTGGCGGTCAATATCCAATCTGCCTATAAATAAACTACACATCATTCTGAAAGAAAAAAGTAAATAAATAAATCAAGACCAATTTGTTCGTTATAAAAGGTAGAAGAGTTTGAAAAATAAATTTAATTTTAAATGATGAAAAAAAAATTAAACTCTATTTCCATTTAATAGTATTTTAAAGTATTAACATTGTAGATTTTATTAACTTCAGTAAAGTAATATTTGAAGCTTATTAATGGTATTATAAAGAGCGTAATAAAAAGTACGTAACAAGGAGCACCTTTAAAAGTTCTTGTGTACATTCTTTAAAAATACCCCCCCTCCCCAATTACAAAATACTAATAACAGAAGTGTCAGACAAAGCCAAATTATTGATTAAATAATAATAATGACAAACAGATATATCGTATTGCATTATGAAACTATTTTTATCGTGATTTGCTGTATTCTTAAATATTGTAAAAAATAAATTTATTTTCTATGAAAAAAAAAAAAAAAAATCTAATGTTCTTATATTTATTACAACAATGCATACTGTAATTGCCAAAAATAATTACTTATTACAAAAAGTAAGAAATCATTACTTAGCAAACAAATTAGTCTCCGTAAAACCGCAAGAAGTTAAAAGTTTGGAACAATTATGATTCATCTATTCTAAAATCGTATTTTCTTTTCTCCCCGATTTAGCACAACCCAAGCGGAGCAGACGACAGACGATTTAAGCGCATCGTCTCTCCAGTATCTCCTTTGAAATGAAAAGCCGGCACGTAGCACAATTCATATTACGATAAATCGTATGGGTAAGACGGCTTTTGCACTGATTGTTAAATCGTTTTTGCTAAATCGATAAAACTTCCCTTGATGCATCAACTCGCAAGCGTGGCGAGGAAACTTGATGCCTGGCTAACATCGGATTTTTATCTCTAAATCGATGCAGCATTATATCGTCTAACATCGTCATTCCGAAATTTCGTAGTAGATGTTATCTTTAAATCGGATCGCCGATTTTAGCTATAAATCGATTTTTGCATTACATCGATATAACGCCCAGTCCTAATAGAGGGTTTAAAAAAATCGGTACAGTCGTTTTTTGAAACACCCATTTCTGAGAACTGCTCTGCAGGACGACTGTCAATTTTCCTGCAGCAACCAAATAATACAAATGGAAGGACATTTAAATAAAAGTTTAAGTAGGAAATTTGAAGAAAATCTTTTTGGGATGCAGACTTTCGATTCCACTTCCGATTTTCACCAAAACTTGTTAAACTCATCTGTTCACTCTAAACTAACAATTACATAAGAAATTATATCTAAAAGGGGGGTGTTTAAAAACTGTTTTTAAAGGAAAGTATTTGCAAATCATTTTTCTTGAACTAGCCAACTAATGCAAAGGAAAGGACATATAATAGGTTGTTTATATAGCAAATTTGAAGAAAATCGTCGAGATCGTTTTTGAGGTATGGACCTACGTTCCCACTTTCGGTTTTTCAATTTTCACCATAAGTTAGAAAAAATCATCTTACACTAGGAGTGGGTGATGTCACTATTTCAATATCACGATATATTGTCAAAGCAAAATCTCAATATCACGATAAGGAACCTAAATATTTTTGAATCCCTTTCATAATGCTAATTTAAATGTCAATTCTAGATGCATAAAAAAAAGCTCGAATTGAATGTGACAGGCTCATTATATCATAAAATATATAGGATACACTAACTTTTTTTATATGTACAACTTCCTATTAATGCAACACCATATCAACATCAATATAGAAAAACAAATAATGGAAATACATTTATCCACAAATTTATTTCATACATTTACTGTGTTGTCATGTAGCAGTATTATATCATTTAAACACATTCAACCGTCTCAGAATTTTACGTAAAAAATGTTATTAAAATACATAATTAAGGCAATGAACTTTTGCAAAACCTTCTTAATAAGAATAATAAAAAAAAAGGGCCCGAGATAAAGCTGAAACTAATGTCATAGCTACAAGAATAAAGAAAAAAAAACTCCCATGCTTTGGAGGGATGAATAAAATAACTAAAAAAGGATAATTCAACAGAAAACAATTGACGTCACAATTACAACAATGTATTGAGAAAAAACAAGTTGTACCTGCGATATGAAACAAATAAATCGAGAATAAAAAGACAATTTAAATGAATAGATGTAATTCTATGCAAAGACCATAAATTAGTGATATACCGATTTTCTTTCTCAGCCACCACTGTAAATTGCCAAATTGTCATAGCATAGTTTTACAAATATGCATTTTACATTCTAAGTTTGGTGCATTTATATATAATAGAAGTTGATGCATTGCTTTCCCGTAAACAGGGTTACATTGCATCATAACAATATTATTTCTTAGCCAATATGCACACTAATTGAATAAACATAGCTTTTCGTTACGACTCTCATTCCTATCACGCTTCGTGCATTGATACACTATAGAAACTGCGATATAGCCTTATCTTACATCGCGGAAATTGCATATAATGTATTTGGGCGGTATATTTCAAAATCTAATCAGCCCTAATTTAAGTAAGGGTTGAACCAAGTATAAAGTTTTGTTGAATTCCGTCCTTTTGTTAATGAGATACAGTATCTACAAAATTGTGCTGTCGCATGACAGACGTTTTCTAAAAATGGTCGAACCCTGTGTTAAGACACTTGAAAATGAATAAATATTCATTAAAAACTGGTAATCGAAAATTCTCATGAACCCAATATTTTCGTCTTTTGTAAGCAGAAGACATTAATAAAAACATGAAACCTAAATTCAAACACACAAAATAAGCAAATAAGTGATGAATGATCATATAAAAATAACGATGTAAATTATTTTATTATACACTATAAAGTTTTGTTGAATTCCGTCCTTTTGTTAATGAGATACAGTATCTACAAAATTGTGCTGTCGCATGACAGACGTTTTCTAAAAATGGTCGAACCCTGTGTTAAGACACTTGAAAATGAATAAATATTCATTAAAAACTGGTAATCGAAAATTCTCATGAACCCAATATTTTCGTCTTTTGTAAGCAGAAGACATTAATAAAAACATGAAACCTAAATTCAAACACACAAAATAAGCAAATAAGTGATGAATGATCATATAAAAATAACGATGTAAATTATTTTATTATACACTAGCAGGCTTTGCTCGCTTCGCGGGTCATTATATTGAAATGAATTCTCAAAATACCATATCATTAATAATAATAAAAAAATCATTGAAATCAAACAAAATCTAAGTTAAATTTCTCACTTACCTTCAGTAGTGGTTTTCCTACTCGCCACACTTCACAAAATCAGTAAAAGAAAATCGTGTAAATGTCACTCCAGATTTTTTTTTTTTTTTTTTTTTTTCTTTTTTTGTGGGGGGGGGGGGGGGGGGAGGGATTGGAATTCAGTTCATCCTATCAGCGACAATTTTTTGAATTTACACGATATTTACTTGAAGTTTTCATATAAGTATTTCAATACTTTTGGCTAATTAATTTTGCAAAGACCTTTATTATTATTATTAAAGCTAGCACATGCTTAAAAAATTTCTATGTAAAAGTATTGCAGTAAAGTATTCAGTTAAAAATCATCTAGTAAAAATGCTCGCACTTCATAAGACATTTACATAGAAATTTTTTAAGCATGTGCTAGCTTTAATAATAATAATAAAGGTCTTTGCAAAATTAATTAGCCAAAAGTATTGAAATACTTATATGAAAACTCCAAGTAAATATCGTGTAAATTCAAAAAAATTGTCGCTGATAGAATGAACTGAATTCCATTTAACATTTTTCTATTCTAATTGCAGTACGTAGTATCTAATGCAGTATATCAAGCCCCCTTAAAATGGCTTTGCACTGGGTCTAATACATCATGTATTGTAATTTAAAAAGTGGAATTTTTTTAAACAAACCATTATATCTCCATGAATATATGTGATAGCGTCCTAAAAATTATACAGATTATTAGAAGAAACCTCATAATCACATTCTACAGCAAAAGCGCATTTCACGCATTATTTTTTACAGGATGATCCATAATATTTTTATTGATGTTTAGTTATTTACTGGCCCCCTTTTTCACTTCGGGACAAAAATTTTGCTGAAATATATGATGTATAACATATTTTTTATGCTCCCAAAGTTTCAAGAAAATTAGTAAAGAATTTTTCTAGATATTTGAAAAAACGTTCTAAATTCAAAATTGCCCGAATACTTATTGGTAGATAGGGTATATGAGAATTCATAGTATAAGCATCCACCAATCAATTTTAACTTTGATTTTGTAGGATTTTTAAATTTTAATTAAAAGGAGTGTGAAACGTATTGATCAGAAATAATATTTTTTAAACTTAATTTTATTTGAATTAATATTTCACTTAATTATATTAAAAACACTTTAAACACACGTAAATTTAAATTTTATTTAAAAGATGTTAAAAAAAAATTTATCCGAAGCTTTTCGCTTTAATAGTAAAGCATCATCAGGGATTTTTATTATTCGTTTCTAATGAGCAGTTTTTGCTCATTGGAAACGAATAATAAAAATCCCTGACAATGCTTTACTATTAAAGCGAATATTGTCCATTCTGTACACGAGCAGTGCAACAGGGTGCAGGTAGACAATTAAGCCTAATAAGAGCATTTTCTAATTGTAAATACATGGTAATAATTCAGAAACTAACATAAAATTAAAAAGTAACTCTAAAATCATTATTCTGTTTACAGTTTCATGGAAAAAAAAAAAAAATTAATCGTTATTATAAATGTAACATAGTGGACCTTCAATAACTCAAATTAACTATCACACGAAAGAGTAGAACTCTGCTTATTAACTATGGAATAAAAAATTGTTAACTAAGCATGTAAGTTTTACTTGATAAACATCCTAAAAGTATTGCCTGATTCAAGCTTTTTTTCCCCTCCCCCCTCGAAACGATTGTAATACAGCAAAAATACGCAATATGTTGGAAAATTAATAATAAATAAACAAAATTTATTTTTAAAATTATTTTTATGTAATAGATGAAATGTAACTGATATTTTATATTTATACAGTATTAAAACCGCTTGTTATAAATGACTTTTTAATTCTTACTGATTTGAAGTTGGGACATAAATATTTTTCTTGTTTGTTCCAAATAAAAATGTTTAAGACCTTCACAAAACACCCAAGTGAAAATAAAAACAATAAATATCTTATAATGAAGAATCCTAAAGTGAATTTGATTCGGTAATAGTAATTTAAAAATTTGATTTGAAATATATATATATATAGTATCCAGTGGGTTGTGGGCGTTTAAGAACTTTAAGAATACTAATTCTATTATTTACTAATTATTGTAATTTTAATAATGAAAGTTAAATTATATTACAATATTTACATAGATGCTAATGAGCATTTAAAGTTGCTTATCAAAAGTTATTTTAATAGTACGTCGAATTGTTCACATCTCGTCACATAGATAAATCATTTGGCACTTCACTGAAGGCGTCGAATGTGAAAACCAAAGTTATCAAATACACGCATTGCGTCCGTCAAGCACACAAGCTCCGTCGAAAACTCGTCGAACATCCACGTCATCAGTACGCATTTCCTCTTATGTTCCGATACTCCGTCACATGATCAGCTAGCTAGGATTCAGTAGTTGCGGCGGAAAAGAAGAACTTTCTACTATAGGATCGGCCGTCCTGCATCCGGCTGGTCCTCCAGGCGGTCACACTGAAAAATACACAAAAAAAAAAAAAAAAAAAAAAAAAAGCAACACAAAATAATAACACACTTATTTACAATACATTTCAAATTTGACTTTTTTTTTTTTTAAGTTATTCCACATTTGAGGAATTCAGCATGAGTAAGTGTACAATAGGAGCCTTCATGGCATCCATTTTTGATTTTTTTATCAACATTTTCATTTTTAATTTTCACTGTTTTATAATTATCAAAGTACATCATTTTTTGTTTAATGGCAACTTGGTCGCCCATGGCAACAGTCTCTGATAACCGTCCACTCAACTTGCATTTTGTTTTATTTTTCTTTTTAACTCTAGAAGATTGTTTATTGATGTGTGTACTCAAATCTTTATTTTGGAACTCGGAGTTATTTTGGGACTCGAACTCGAGACCCTCTAATCGATCATTTTCAGTTTTAAGATTTTTTAAGGCCTCTGTAGCATCATGTTCGGTTGAAAAGTCTATGATGGCAGTCTTATATGTAGGGAAAACTTCTAATTTTATTTGCACAGCTTTGGGAAATAATATGGCTATTTCACCAATCGTGGTCGTCAATGGAAGTGATGGGATGAACAATTTTCTCAAATTTACTCTGGCAGTCTTTTCTTTTGGGATATTTAGTCTTTTACACTTGATGGAACTTATCATCGATGGCTTTTCTCTGGATTTCTTCCTTTTAAGGAGTCGGGAATTATCGTCAACTTTTTCTTTTAACTTTTCCAACTCTTCGGCTAACTGTGAAATTTTTTCAAGTAGGACTTGTTTCTCATCTTTCTTTGAATAAGTGTTTTCAGGGTTTAGCGACTTCATTCGGGAAACATTCGTCTGACTTCGTCTCTTTCGGCACGGCTCCTCCTCTTCCTCACTATCATCATCTATTTGGAAAACACTCGTTTGACTTTGTTTCTGTCGTCGAGGCTCCTCTTCTTCCTCACTGTCATCATTTACACTATTTTCGTCCTTCAAAAGCATCTTATCGTCATCACTTTCGTCATTTTCGTCTTTATCGTCATTTTCACTTATGGCCTTTTCGGGAGATTCTAATGATTTTTTTGACAGCATAACAGGGTGAGGGGTTATATTTTCACATTTTCTAGCATTATTCAAAGTTTCATTTATTTCAGGGGAATTTTCAAAATTTTTGTTCTCAAAGTTAATGGGGGTATCAATAACAACATTCGACTTAATTTCATTTTGATATACATTTACTGGAAGTACTGTTACTAAATTTACCTCAAGAGAATTAGACTTATTTTTTACAAAGATACCTTTCTCATTAATTGTTGTTTCACTTAACTCTAATACATTCATGCCTATAATTATATCGTACGGTATCATATCATCATGTACAACATAGATATCAGTTTTAGTTTCAAAATCATCAACCTTAAGATCAACACTGAATGAACCTAATGGTTTTATCGAACTCTTCCCGATCCCCTTCAAAGTAGTACTCATAGTATTTAATGTATTTATATTTAATTTATCAAAAGAATTTTTATGCAACAATGTTGCTTCACTTCCTGTATCAATGATTCCAATAAAATTTATATCATTTACTTGTATAATTTTACTCATATTTTGATTTACACCAATACATAATGTCTCAACTTCAGGTTTTGAACCTAGGCTACAGGGCCCGACTTAGACTACCTGGAGCCCCGGGGCAAGCCTATTCTGGGGGGCCCCCATGCAGTGGCATAAGAGCTCTTTAGGTTGCAGAATTTCTGCATATGCCTGTAGGGGGCCCCTTCCAGAAGGGGGGCCCAGGGCATTTGCCCCGTATGCCCTGCCGTTAGTCAGGGCCTGCAGGCACTCCGAACTTTTATGCCCATACTGTTTGCAGGGAAAACATTTCAGGCCTTTGGCCTTACGGGGGCAGTCCCTGGATAAGTGGTTTTTTTCACCACAATTGTAGCATGTTTTATTAACTTCATTTCTAGGACTAAATTTTTCATATACATTATGGGTTATATGCTTCGGTTTTGTACTGTATTCTACTTTTTCAATTCTATCAACTTTAAATTTATTTTTCTCATTGTCTCTTTTATATATTTCATACAATTTAATTTTTTCTTTGAATTCACGAATATTTTTGGAGCCATATAAAATTAGTTTATTTTCACTTTTATCATTTATTTCTTGGATCACGTAATGCATTAACACGGCATCTTCAATGTGCCCGTTTTTTGACAATTCACGCATTTTAAAATAATATTCCGTAACTGATTCATTAGTTTTCATTTTCTTTTTACTCAGCATATCATGTAATGAGGCAGAGTTAATCTCAAACCTAAACTCATTAATGAGTGCATTTTTTAATTTTTTGTATGTTAGTAGTCCCTTTTCAGATCTTATAAACAACAGAGCGTTTCCGCTCAAAGACCTTTTACAGAAAATTATTTTTTGTAACTCATTTAAATCAAACATTTTAGCTATTTCCTCAAATTCGGTAAACCAATCGATGATATTGTCATGCGGCTCGCCGCTAAATTTGGAAATATTATTTTCAAAGTCATTGAAAGAAACAGTTGCACCAAGTGATCCATTATTACAATTTATACTTTTTTTTATTTTACCATCATCATAATCACAATCATTTTCATAGCACTTATTATCGTTCATATGGCATTGCACAGAGGAGTCAATTTTTTCGACGTCATTATCGCCACTACTTTCGGATTCACTGCTCGATTCATTTTGAGAATCTTCCTCATCTGAATTATTTTCGGAATTTTCTTGTTTAAGTAATTCTGTGTCGCACAGATTTAACAACAGTCGATCTCGCAATTCATTTTTGTTCCCATCAAAAGGGACATTTAATATATTACAAATAAGAATTAGTTCGTTCAAAGAAAAATTGTCGTCAATTATTTTTTGTTTTTGAATATAATTTTCATCATCTACAGCAAAATTAAATCCTATAAATTTTCTTATTCTGCATCGGTTTTTCCTGTCACCTTCATCGTTAAATAAAAAGCGATGCAGAATTTTAATCTTACTATAGCTCTCAGTCCTCAGTGCAGCGCCAATTTTGGGGATATCCCCTAACGAAACCATTGTAACAACAAAACAATATCACACGTACCTTTGTAGAACCAAAATAGCAGCCGATGCTTGATTATCCTAAATCTCTTATTGAAACCTCCATCCAAATGATCCGTGGCTGTTCCGCAGATTTCGCAGATACTTCGTTGCTTTAGTTTAAGCAGATTTCACAGGTGTGAACATTTCTGTTGATCATGAAGTATTACCACACACTTTAAAAATCATTCATCCCATATGCATTAAGCATATGAAGAAATTCCAAGTTTATGCAATTTTTCCATTTAAAAGTTCAGTTTGTATTATAAGAACAGTTTAAAAAAAAAAAAAAAAAAAAAAAACAGACAGTTCAGTCCAATAAAAGTTTGTAGTGCGTTCAATCCAAAATTTAAGTTAAATTAAAACTTACGGTTTATTCTCCATCCTAATCAATTACGAGCGATGTTAACTAAAAATTAACGTTCAATCCCACTTCTGATATAGTATCCAGTGGGTTGTGGGCGTTTAAGAACTTTACGAATACTAATTCTATTATTTACTAATTATTGTAATTTTAATAATGAAAGTTAAATTATATTGCAATATTTACATAGATGCTAATGAGCATTTAAAGTTGCTTATCAAAAGTTATTTTAATAGTACGTCAAATTGTTCACATCTCGTCACATAGATAAATCATTGGCACTTCACTGAAGGCGTCGAATGTGAAAACCAAAGTTATCAAATACAGGCATTGCGTCCGTCAAGCACACAAGCTCCGTCGAAAACTGAATCTAATTCCTTCAACACTCTTAGCAGCAGCCCGTTGAGGAAGTAGCGCCATCCACGTCATCAGTACGCATTTCTGTGATGTTAAAAACATCACTTCTTTTTAAATGTTAAATAAGATCGTTTTCTGCACTTAAATGCATTGTTTCTCTCAGCTGGCTCAACTCACCCTGTTGTGTTTGCTTTACTGCAACACACACACAGGAGAAAAATTGGTTCTTCTTTCCTAGTGGTGATGTCATATCACACCATGCTGAGAACCAATAGGGTGATGGTTCTGACTCCACCTTCTGTTATTCCGGCAGTTTTAAATTCAGTTGGGTTTCAGCAGCTCTCAAGAGAAGAACATGGGGTGAGAAAGATTTGTTTTGCTTCTGTTTTAAAATAATGACCATTTTATCATTTGGAGAGAGAGTGCCTACTTATTAATAATAAATATATATATATTAGTTTATATGAATACTTATTCAAATTTTAAAAATCATTAATTTTTATATCCTACTTAATTTGGAATTACTAGTGTGGTTTGGAAAATAAAATTGATTAATTTTGATGCAGCAGATTAGTTTTCTTACAAACATTATTTTTGTATGCATTTTTCTTTTTACAGCATTCTAGCCAATAAGTAAATTGATTCCTCTTTTCTCTTATGTAAATAAAATTATTTGGATATATATATTTGACCTTTTGACCCAAAGAATAAAAAGGGTTAGTGGCCAGAACGCAATGTACGCCATGAGGTTCTTTGATCCTCACTAAGTAACTTCTGTTGCTATGAAAATTAAAAATATTAATAAAATTAATTTAAAATATGGAAACATAAAAAGTAAATGAATTATTTACATCACATTTGGTGCCGGAAAGGAATACTTGATTATTGTTCTTAAGAATAAATGGTACTGTAGAGATTGTTTATTTTGAATAAGTCATTTTATTTTTATTGCTAGAATTACTGAAATTATTTTTAAAGTCATACATAACCAATAACATTTTTTTTTGTGATTGAATATATACCAAGTGACCTATAAGACAATTCCCTGTTTCAAAAATTGATATGCTGGAACTTTGTACAAATGAAAATTTTTTTTTTTTTGGTTCAATATATTTTGAATAACTGATTAAATAAATAATAACCAACAGAACTTTGTATTGTTGGCTTAAAAAAAAAAAAAAAAAAAAAAATTGTAGGTATCTCTCTCTCTTCTCAACTACGTGAATTTATTATATGCAAATAGCCATCAACACATGTAAAAATCAAGAAATTTAAATAACAAGCTTCATACATCTGTGTTGTTTTTTTAAACCAATATACTAGTTTCATATATATACAAAAAATAATGGCTTCTAACAAAGGATTGACAAGAGGTTTACCATTCAAAACTTTAGTAACGCCATTTTCTGGAGACCCTCATTTATTGGATTTTTTTATTGAACAAGTGAAATTTAAAATTGAGAACAGCAAATGGGAAGAATCCCATGCTTTGGCTTTTGTGAAATCAAAATTGGCAGATACTGCTCTTAAGTTTTATGTCTCCTCCCCAGCTTGCCAAAAAGCCAAAAATACAAAAGAGTTATTTAATATATTTAAGAAATATTTTAAGGTAGAGTCGGCAACTGCAATAGCACAACAATTTAACGAATTTAAGTTTGAGTCCGATGTCAATATTAATATTTTTGCTAATAAGCTTGAAAATTTAGTGAGAAAACGTTTTCCTGATATGGAAGAAAAAGCCCTTGAACAACTACTAATCGCAAAATTCAATGATCTCATTCCGCCCCACTTTAAAATTCATCTACTATCACAAAAAGCCACAACCTTTTATCAGATGGTGGAATGTCTCGAAAAATTCCAGGAAATTTATAACTTGCAAGTAAACCCTGTCTTACCAGGAACATCTTTTGCTACTATTCAGAACTTCAATCATAAAATAGATAGTGAAGTGATAGGTACAAACTCAGAAAACAATTTGACTAAGATTAACAATTCATCTTATAGCAAGCGGCCATACAATAAATTTCCACAAAATAAAGGGTCGCACACGATTCAATGCCAATGGTGTGAAAGACCTGGACATTCTGCTCAGAGGTGCTTTGCACTCAGAAAATTACAAAATAATAAGTTTTCTCACAGATATCGTAATGGGCAAACTTTCTCTAGACCTTATAGAGACATGTCACGGAGAGCCAGGGCCCCTAAAACATTTAAATCCAACTCCCCTCAAACCAAAAGTAGTCATTCACAATGACTAGAAGTGGAGAATGGTAGAAGTGACACTAAACTCCTAAATACAAAGAGTTCCTCATATAGGTCAGGTTTGAATAAAGTCAATTACCATAACAACTTTTCACAGACTAACTCAACATATTCTAATCTACCTAATAATTTTTTTGTAAATAACAATGAAATCATTCTGAGATCTCCAGACACACAGGCAAAGTTCCCTTTGTCATTAGAACGCAAAGTCAAATCTGTTGCGATACAGACAACATCTCCTGTACTGGTAACGTCCCCGAGTGTGGAGGAAAATGGAGACTGCATATTAGTTAATTCACTGGAATTCTTGTTACACACAGACAATGATCTGCCCAATCTCCCCATCATACAATTACTGTTAAACAAAACATTAGAGAATTTTCTTCTCGACTCAGGAGCTTCTGTGTCATTACTCTCAAAACATTACTTCTTACAAAATCAAAACAAATTATATTACAAAAGAATTGCTTCAAGAGTCAAGATATCTACAGTAAACTCTATAGTCCAATGTGACGGATGTGTTTGCATTTCCTTTAAAATAGGGAAAACTTTTTACAAACACACCTTTTTTCTTATTGAAATACCAACTGAATCTAAATTTATTGGTATACTTGGCTTTGATTTTTTAAAGTCCCATCACGTAGTTATCAATTTACACAATAACAAAATACAAATTAATGAAAATGCTTTAGATATTCTAGACACTGTACCCTCTCGCAGTCTTCTATCATCTGAATCTGATATGAATCGGGCATCACATAAGATAGCTACTCATATGGATTTTCCCCAAACTGGATATAAAAAATCTAAAATTGATGTACATAAAGAGAACTTACCCTCTTATCAAAAATGTTGGCTTACCCAGAAGATTATGATTGATCCACAGGATACTATATATGTGCCTGTGCGGTCCACGCTTATTCCAGAAAATCAGTTAGTAATGTTTACATCGTCTAACAAGCATTGTCCACTTGTGTCCTATCCTTCTCTTATGGAGGTACAACATATCAAGGAAAATTCTACTAAACAAGAATTAATTCAATTTTTTATTCCTATGTATAATAATTCGAGCAAGAAACTGCATATAAATAAAAATACCGTTTGCGGATACATTTCAGAGATAGATAAAATAGAAGAAAATTCCTTGGATCTTGCAACAAATACACCTGATCACATGTGTAATCTAATTAAGGCTACACCAGAAGTTTTATCCTTAAGACAGAAAGAATTTAATGTAAATAATTTTTCTATTCAGCATTTAAAACCTACAGAAAGGGTAATAATGCAAGATATTCTTCAGAAATTTAACTCTGTATTTTCATGTTCACTAAAGTCGATTGGACACACCGATCATATCACTCCACATATAAAATTCATTTCAGATATTCCCTTAAAAACTTACCCTTTTCCTATTCCACAAGCTATTCAAGAAGAGGCAAAAGATCAACTTGACAAATTACTGGATGCAGGGATCATTGAGAGAAATATCTCTGAATGGGCATGCCCAATGCTTATGGTTAAAAAGAAAGCTGTGTCTAAGGAGGATAAACCTTCCTTTAGACTGGCCCTAGATTTAAGGTTAATCAACTCTATGATTCGATGCTCCACTTATCCTCTTCCAAGAATTGATACGATAATAAATAACATCTCAAAATTTAAATATTTTACAACATTAGACTTTCCCTCAGCGTATCATCAAATTTCATTACCTAAAGAATACAGACGACGTCTCTCATTTACTACACAATGGGGAACTTATTCATTTAAAAGATTAATGTTTGGGCTGAGATCAGCCGCATCAACATTCCAAATGCTTATTGACACAATTATACAAGAGTGCAATTGTTCAGGCATATATGCTTACCAGGATGACATTATTATAGGAAGTGACTCTTTCCAGGAAACAACAGAAAAATTACAAACACTTTTAGCTACTCTACAAAAGTACAATCTGACATTGTCCCCAAAGAAATGTAAATTCCATCAGTCATCTATTGAATATCTCGGTTTCAGCATCGAAAATCAGAAAATACATCCTATTTCTTCCAACATTACAAAAATTACTCAATTTCCTATCCCCGCAACCAGAAAACAACTAAAAAGATTTATAGGATTGTGTGGATTCTACAGAAAACTCATTCCCTGCTACTCGCGATTAATTGATCCTTTGATAAAATTAACATCTCCGAAAACTACATTTAAATGGACAGAGGAACATGCTGAAGTCTTTAAACAAATACAGAAAGTTTTTTTCTCTAAACCTTTTCTTTCTTTACCCGATTGGTCAAAACAATTTTTTCTTAATACAGATGCTAGCAAAATTGCTATTTCAGGGGTTCTTCTACAAGAAAAGGAAGGCATTCTGCTTCCGGTTAGTTACTTTAGTAAAACACTATCTAAATCAGAACAGCGATATTCAGCCATCAAGCTTGAGCTGATGGCCATAGCTAAGTCAGTCAGTGCATTTAAATTTTTCCTTTTCAACCGACCTTTCACCATTCTCAGCGATAGCAGACCACTCGAACACTATAAGAAAATTTCCTCTCCTGCTGATCTAACTACTAAATGGCTAATTGAATTATCAAACTATCAATACACATTCAGATATGTAAAAGGTAAAACAAATGTTTTGGCAGACTATTTTTCAAGAGAAGACTTTTCTGCATACAATCAAGATCTTAACTCAAACCCAGAATTAATTAAAGAGGCTAACAATTTACCCATTTCTTCAGCTTCTCCAACAATTGAACTCCATCATTTCAATGTCACACAAAAATCTGATAAGTCACTCACCTCATCAGAGCCTCATCGTTCTTCCTTACCTCAGTTGTTAAGCAACGATGCTGCTCCACTCAGTCGTTCCTTAAACAGCTCTGACGCAGATAATCTTATGATGGAAATCTCGAAAGAATGTTTTTTTAAAGAGCAAAGAGAAGATGACTTTCTGCTAAAAATTATTGTCGATATCACTTCGGAGAAACCTTCTCCTAAATATAAAAATTATTTTGTCCATCCGGACACAGGTCTGTTAATGATCAAACGAAAGTTTCACCAGCCTGAAAACTCTCCAAAAACAAAAATTGTAGTACCACAGAAGTTAAAACCTAAAGTATTAAAAATTTGTCACATGCCTCACTTTGGAATTAGAAATACATACAGAAGAATACTTAAACACTTTTATTGGACAGGATTATTTGAAGATGTAAAAAACTTTGTTCTGTCCTGTACATTATGTATTCAATATAAACCGCACAGAATTCCACCTGCTCCACTACAGGAAATGTTTGTTCCTTCTGCGCCGAGTATGTTAGTTTCCATGGACTTTTTGGGTCCTTTCTCCAATGGCTTCCATGTGTTAACATTCCTCGATCATTTTTCTAAACATATTGAATTGGTACCAGTAAAAAATGCAACAGCACAAGCTGTAGTTAAAGCCATTACGGGATACATTACTACCTTTGGTCGACCCTCTGCGATACTCTCAGACTTAGGCCCACAGTTCACAGCAAACATCTTTAACAACTTGGCACAGACATTGAAAATTACAATCTCTCATTCATCATCAGGACACCCGCAAACACAAGGCTCATCAGAAAGAATTAATACCAGCATTAAATCCTCAATTTCCACTCTTACCAAGGAAGGATTTGATTTTCATCAGGCTTTGATGATACACAAGAACCTGTATAACACCACCGTTCATTCTTCAACTGGATATTCTCCAGCCTTTCTGCATTTTGGCAGGTCAATAACAAGCATCTTTGACTTGTTTGAAGCTCCTCAGTTAGAAACACTGGAATTTCCATATGAATACCATAAATACATGGAATCAATGAAACAGATCTTTAGGCAAGTGCATCATAACATGAAGTTTTACCAAAACCAACGTAATACTAGACAACATAAAAAAGCAGTTCTCCGGAAATTCAAAGAAAATGATATGGTCTTTATAAAAACCAAAGATACATTTAAACCAAGATTCATAGGCCCATATTCAGTTCAAAAAGTAATATCTGACGTGTTACTCTCCGTCAGAGAATTCGAAAATGAAGGGGCTGAACCATTCACTATTAACATAGACCGTGTCATCCTGGCGCATAAAAGAAAGCAACATCTCATTCCACAAACAATTCTGACAGGTCAACCAGCTGGGATTGTTCAACCGCAGTCTCATTATGATCTCAGACCAAGATGCAAAACTTAATTTTTGTTTTTTGTTTCCATTTTCACAAATGTTCTTTTAACATGTTTTTTTTTTTTTTAAGTTTTTTTTTAGGGGACTTGATAAGCAATTCATTCGCCAAAGTTGCCTGTTCTAAACAAAGGTGATTTTGTACAGATATATTTTATAAGTTGTGTTATATATATTGTCCTGTTATATATTGTGTAATTATATATATATATATTTTTTTTTCCTGTGGCAAATGTTGAGTATCTAAAACTTAGTGCAGTGTGTATTGTAGTTAATATGAATATAAATCTTCTGTTATGCTGATTTATTTTATATATTGTCTTATTTGTTAAATTTGATAACTATACTATAATTATTTACTGCTCAAAATGTACAGTATGTGTGTGTTATATGTATCGGAAACTTGCATATTTATATGTGTATACATAATTTTTCTTCTTTCTTTTCATATATTAATTCCTACACATTGTCATGTTTATAAATATATTGGGTTATTAAATACAATTTCTGGAAGCTTCCACACCATTTTCACAGACACAAACATCACTTATACAACACAAGTATACACTACATCCACACTATTACACAATCAAATTAATACACAATCCACACATGATATGTATATAAATGTGTATAATGTTTGATAAAATTTTTTGTTTATTGTGATTATTGACATTGCAGTTTTGTTTTGGTTATATCTGATAGTATGTTTATTTGAGTATTATTTGACGTTTATATTAAGTGCATTTTTGATTTTGTTTAGTAATCTAACTTGGTGGCCTCGGTAGCCACTCACATTTATTATTTCCATTTATAATATGTATATTCTTTAAATAATAATAATAATAATAATGGTAATGATAAAATTAAAAAAAAAAAAAAAATCTTATTCGAATATTATACTCGAGTACTTGGAATGCCTTTTCCGTAATGTAATATTTATATGTAAGATTATTTTGACATTTGTATTGATACTTATTTTGATTTTTTTTTCTCCTTCATAATAATGCTTCAAGAGGTCATCTGTAAATATTTTATACTGAAATATAACTGATTTTGTTTTATCAGTTGTTAACAAGATTTCTTTGACATTTATTTAGTATAGTTGTTCTTTCATGTGTATACTTATACATTGATTAATCGGTAGATGGTATTTAATATCAAGACTATTGGTTAAATATTTTTGTTGATATTGCACATCCACTGAAACTCTTTTGTCATGTCATACATTTTTTTATTCTCGTTAACTAATTATTTTTACAAATTTATAAGAAAGCGAATTTTACAGCAATTAACATGCTTTTCAATATTTCTGTTATAATGCTATCTTCTTTAAAAGGTATCAATATTTTTTTTTACTCATGTCACTTGTTGATAAAAGCTGTGTCTGTTTGCATTTATAGATATATTTTATTAGTTGTCAATATCCTAATAAATATTGTTAGATATGTCACTGACCGCTTTTGTATCAATAAAATCTTTTATTTGAGAATGTCTGTAACCACAGTGCTGAAATAGTATTGTTTTTGATGAAATGGTGTATTCCTCGCCTATTTTGGTAGAATTGATCACCTACCAGGGTAGGCGTTGATGTTGGGTTGTTTGTCGGAATTTTATTGTTTCAGCTTTACTTATCGATTTCGTATTGTGTTTGGTTCAGATTTTGTGTCACATGTACATTGTTCTCAAAATTTCCAAATTTTTTTATCAAGTGCATGTTATTAAGAGTATTGTAAGACCTTTCAGTTGCTTAAAAATTTGCTTTGTTACATTCATGCCTTTAATGGCCGTTCCTACAATATTATGTAGTCAATATGGATATTTTTTTTTCACATGTAAGTAAAAAAAAAAAAAAAAAAAAAAAAAAAATTGTAATCCTTCATGTAAATGTAGGTATGCACTCTCCATTCACATTTTTAGTCTTCCAAATTTTTTTAATGGTCGTTAGGGGTAATGTGATGTTAAAAACATCACTTCTTTTTAAATGTTAAATAAGATCGTTTTCTGCACTTAAATGCATTGTTTCTCTCAGCTGGCTCAACTCACCCTGTTGTGTTTGCTTTACTGCAACACACACACAGGAGAAAAATTGGTTCTTCTTTCCTAGTGGTGATGTCATATCACACCATGCTGAGAACCAATAGGGTGATGGTTCTGACTCCACCTTCTGTTATTCCGGCAGTTTTAAATTCAGTTGGGTTTCAGCAGCTCTCAAGAGAAGAACATGGGGTGAGAAAGATTTGTTTTGCTTCTGTTTTAAAATAATGACCATTTTATCATTTGGAGAGAGAGTGCCTACTTATTAATAATAAATATATATATATTAGTTTATATGAATACTTATTCAAATTTTAAAAATCATTAATTTTTATATCCTACTTAATTTGGAATTACTAGTGTGGTTTGGAAAATAAAATTGATTAATTTTGATGCAGCAGATTAGTTTTCTTACAAACATTATTTTTGTATGCATTTTTCTTTTTACAGCATTCTAGCCAATAAGTAAATTGATTCCTCTTTTCTCTTATGTAAATAAAATTATTTGGATATATATATTTGACCTTTTGACCCAAAGAATAAAAAGGGTTAGTGGCCAGAACGCAATGTACGCCATGAGGTTCTTTGATCCTCACTAAGTAACTTCTGTTGCTATGAAAATTAAAAATATTAATAAAATTAATTTAAAATATGGAAACATAAAAAGTAAATGAATTATTTACATCACAATTTCCTCTTATGTTCCGATACTCCGTCACATGATCAGCTAGCTAGGATTCAGTAGTTGCGGCGGAAAAGAAGAACTTTCTACTATATATATATATCCAAAATGGCGGACATGATTTGTACCGTTTTTGCTGAAATGTCCCATGTAATTATTAGTTTTCTGTGAACAGATGAGTTTGCCAAGTGTTGGTAAAAATCGGCAGTGGGGCCGAAAGTCGGTACACCAAAAACGGCTCTAACGATTGTCTTCAAATTTGCTATATAAACGCTTTTTAAATGTTCTTTTGCAAGTATTATTTCGTTACTACAGGAAAATTGAAAAGCCTCTTGATTAGCGACTTTTTAGATCTCGCAAAGGGGGGTGTTTCTGAAAACGGCTCTAACGATTTTTTTTTTTTTCCAACTCGCTATATAAAATGTCTTAAATATATGTCTTCCTGACGTATGTAGCAGTTTGCTTTTACAGGAAAATTGCGTTTATCTAATTTATTAATAAATTTTATGTTTTTTCACCATCACTATTTTTAAAGAGTATATAATATGTATAGTAGTGTATAATAGAATTTGTGTGATTGTAATATGCCAGAATTTTTTATTTATTTAAACTTTGACACACAGAATGGATTGTGAATTCAAAGTGCAAGAGTCAAATGACTCCTTTCTATGCATGCGCCCTGAGGCAGTCGCCTCAGCTGCCTCACCCCTGCGCCAGAACGAACAGTATAGAGTTTTCAGAATCTAACACTTATCATTTTTTTACAGGGATACAAAGAAAATTTTTTGTCATAATGGCTTATGGATTCAAATTATTTAAAGTGCTATAAGTCTAAATGCCTTATCCAATTGAAAATTGATAAGTAGATTATAGATCACCCTATACATTTTGATGAGTGTAAAACTTATAATTCTTTTACAGAGACACAAAAAGAACATTCTTCATCCTTATGACTAAAGTATTCAAAATATTTGAAGTGGAATAGCGTCTGAACTCTATATTGGATTAAGATATAAATTGGTAGGTGTTTTAAACATTATTATTGCTAAAACCGCACAGATTTACAGGAGTGTAAGACCTATAGATTTTTTACCGGTATACAAAGTAGTATTTTTTAGGGCTGAACCGATTAATCGATTAATCGGTTCGGTTAATCGATCAATGCTTAGTCCCGATCAATTTTTTTAATCGAGTTAATCGAATCGATTAATTCGATTAAAATTTTTCAACATCCGATTAAAATTTTCAAACTACGAATTAAAGTAAAAATGTTGTTCTGTCTACAAAATATTTTTTCACATATTTTGCTAACAAACATTCTAAGAAACATCCATCAAATAATGAAAAAGAAAATAATAATAATAATAATAATAATAATAAATATATAAATAAATAAATAAATGGATAAAAATAAAACCCCTCAAAAGAAGTTGTTGCACTTTTGTTGATAAAGAAAACAGGAAGGACAATTATTAAACAAAATGCCGCTTAATGTGCATGCTGGATCAACACCACCTCTCTCTGTAGCCTTCAACAGAATGTGTTGGCTAGGGTAATAGTATTCTCAGAAACAAGACGCTTTCAAAAAAGGGAACTGTTAAAGATTAAAAAAAAAGGGGGGTTGAGATTTTCACTATCCCTCTATTGAGGGAAATATCAACAGAGTTTCACAATATCTTCAAGGGTTTATTGTCTGTTCAGAATTGCTGATAGTAACTATTGAAGTAGAAACAGAAAATAACCTTCTATGATCTAGTCCGAAGTCACAAAGAAGAACTAATTTATAAGAATTTGAGATTTTTATAATAAAGATATGAAATTTTGAGAATTCATTTAAAAATAGTTACAAGCAAGATGGACAAAGCGATATAAAACTAAAATATGTGTAAGTTCATTTAATGTTTCTTTCAAAATGAATCAAAAAATTAATTTATTTAATAAAATAAAAAAATTGAATAAGTGAAAATATTTATATGAAATTAACACTTAAAATCACCAATTATTACTCTGAAAATTGATTTAAATTTCTGTTATGACACATACATAATTGATTAGTGAAAAATTTTTGAAAAAAAAAAAAAAAAAACAGTCAAACTTATGAATAATATATATACACATACACACAATAAGAGAGTTTTATTCATCATTGAAATAAAATAATATAAAGAAAAATGAAAACCGATTAAAAATCCGATTAATCGACCAATTAATCGATTAATGAACTACGATTAACCCAGTTAAAACTCTTAATCGATTCCCACCCCTAGTATTTTTATACATTGCGATCTATGGGCTTAAATTATTTTAAGTTCGCTTTAATAATATTAAATTGTTTAAAACTTAAGAAAAAATGAAATAAATAAAGAATTTATATTGTGGTCTTATTTATTATTCTTCACATAGACGCATAAAAGAATTTGGATACATTACAATACATTAAAAGACTTATAACAACGGGAGAAAACACTCCAAAATCCTAATATGATGTTCCCTTTTGTCTTTTTAACCACTTTTTTTATTTAAATTAATTTAAACAACCGTTAATTACTAAATGTTCGGAAAGTCGAGTAGAATCAATCAGATTTTTTTTTTTTTTTTCTGATATGTTTAAAAGTTATATGAAATTTGTATGTTTACATTCAGTGAAATTTTCGTTTGCATCCTAGAAATCATTCGAAATTGTGATAATTGTTATCGAGTAACATTATTTTTATTTTTGGTTTGAAAATACAGTAAATGAATATTTTCTTTAAATAAGGAAGACATTAGAAATCAAATGAAGCTATGGAGTCTGAATTATAAAAGAGTAACGCCTCTTTTAAATTTTGAAGATTGTGAAAAAATAGAAGCATATACTATATTTTATTAAATAGATAAAAAAATAAGAGAAATAATAATAATAGTCAAAACATTTTTTTTTTTATAACGGAGGACTATTAGTCTCAATATACGGATTTTCACGATACCAGTTTTACGATAGTTGGACATTTATCGAAATCAAAAATTTATCGAAAATATAATTGAATAATTTGAAAGCGATGTTATATAATTTGAAAAATAAAAAAATAATAGTCCTTCATACTAAACTAATTTCTGCTTTTGCCAGAATTTCATCAAAATCGTTTTTTCTGTTTCTTTCTTTTCTTAGAAAGAAAAAGAAAAGAAAATTAATAATAGATCAGTATCGAAACGAATAGTATCAAAAAGTTTTCTTTTTCCCCAAAAACTTTAATATGGCATTATAAGACAAAATTTTGTATAAATGCACGTAATGAGAATTATTGTTAGTTGCCCTCCCCCCCCACTCAAAAAAAAAGGGGGGGGGGAGAGAGGAATACTTATCGATTACGATTCTCCTGTTTTTTTTTTGGTTATTATCATCAAAGGACAAAAACAATTTATTAGCAATAGAAATATTTTTAATATTATTATTACAATATTTTTTAATCAAATGCTATGTAATTAGTTTTCTCTAAGATAGATTTTTTTCTTTTCTTTTAATTTAATATTCTACTAGTATCTAGTTGCTTGATAGAAATATTTCCAATTCATAGTCGAGTTTTTATACATAAATATAATTTTTTGTGTCATTTCACTGAAATTCAATAAATAAGACATTATTTAAGTTACATCATATGATATTAAGTTACATTCCTTTAGTTTAGTAACATCTTTTACAATACTGAGTTTTATGTCTGAAAATGGCAGTAAGATTTTTTTTCGTTGTGTGATTGTGTGTACTTAGCGATTATGATTTAAAAAAGCATTTGAAATGGTAGTGGCTGTTATAAATATTTAAAGGAAAAGTTAAGTATATATATTACTTATGTAGAAATTCAAATAAAAAATGATAAAGATTTTTCTTTTTCTAGAGCTGAGAAACTAAAAATAAATTTTAGAATAATGATAATTAAGCATGAAAATAATTATAAGCAACAAAACCCTTAGATACTGTTACTACTGTTCATATTAATTTTAGCAAAAATTTGATTTCTATTCTTCCAGTTTTGTTGAATTTGTCTAATATCTCTAGTTGCTTGCATCTTCAATTTATTACTTATAGTTTTGAAATAATGTTATTTAATTACTTCAGTATTAGTTGTGATATGGGAGGAGAGAGTTCTTCCTAAGTGCACTATAAATGGAATGGGCTCGCAGGCGTGAATAAGAGTAATTGGCTGGATTTTTCTACATACTTCAAATACAGGGCCTGATTATCGCACGGGCACCCGGGGCTCGTGCCCTGGGCACGAAATTTCTGAGGGGCACAAAATTTTACTAATAGTTAAAAATATCTGATCGAAATCCCCTAGATTTTTTTTTTTCGTTTTCTAACTCAACTATGTTTTATTTTTATGAATAAAATTTTAAAATAAAATCTTGATTGATACTGTACATCAGATCATTTGAAATACATGAAATTGTACAATTAACGTACGGAGAAGCATCGATAATCCGGAAACTTATAATCCGGCAGCACCTATATTTGGCTGAGTGAAGTAATTTTATTAAAGCCAAAAACAGAAACAGATATTATTATTATTATTATTATTATTTTTTTTTGGGGGGGGGGAGGGGGGCACTAAAATTTGAAAGTGCCCTGGGCACAAAACTTTGTTAGTCGGGCCCTGTTCAAATAATGTTGGGTTTGACAAAAAGTTTTATTGCTAGCATGGAAATTTCGTCGTTGAATTCTTTACTAATTGTATAGCAAACAAAATTACGCTTTCTATTGTTTTGAACCTGAATTATTTTCTTCAAAATGGTGTAGGACTTCAGCAACCATTGTAAATGTAATTTCCTTCCATGATATAGGCCTGACTACAACATCTGTAATTTATCTAATTTAGGTGTGACAAAAGGGCCAATATGGTCACTTACTGAATCTAATTTTGTTAAAATTATTGCTAAATGATTTTGTTGTACAATATTATAGACAAAGTGATATTTAAAAAGATTCTGACTTGTTGGATTTAATTGATTTTATTAAATCTGAGATAGAGTCTAGAGAAAAATCTTTTTCTATAATTAATTCTAAAAATGCTTCGGTATTTGTAAATAAAAATAAATCTGAAATCAGTGATAGGAAATTCCAAAATAAAACGAGTTCTTTGAATGCTAATGTAAAATTTATGTGTATATTTTGTAAAAATTGACTATCCTTCTCTTGATTGTTGTAATTTATGTGATGCTCAGAAAAGGTTAAAATTAAAAAAGGATGGTCAGTGTTATGTTTTCTTAAATCTCATTTATCATCACTGTGCCGAATCAAATCCCAGCCTTGCGAAAAATGCAAAGGAACAGATCACAACAAACTGTTTTGTTTTCGAAACCCCCTGAAACTAGAAGTTACAGATAATGCCATAGTTTCGAATTTGCATTGTAATTTAAAAAATACAAATCAGGCAATGTCAGGGGTCGCTTTACAATTTAGGCGGCCCCCTCTAATAGATATTACGCCAGGGCAGCTTATAGATTTCATGTGAACCCAGGTAAATTTTCTCACTGTGATCCCCCCCCCCCCCTCCTCATTTACAAAATAAAAAGCCACTATATTAAAATTAAAATTATTCTAATATTATAGTTAACATAAATTTAAATAACATTTTCTTTTTCTTTTTTTTATATTTTTGTAAAAATTGAATTTGATCCAGCGTATTTAGAAATATAAGAAAAAAATATAAAAAAGTTGAATCAAACCTTTAGCTTTTCTACCTGACAGTGCTAAACGTTCGATTGGGAAAATGCCTTAAAATTTCTGTTTATACTAATCTCCATTCTCTACATGACATCGCACGTATTGATGTAAAATGGAACTACTGTACAAAAATACGGTCATACCGAAAATGTAATACCATGTACAGCTTGTACCATAAACTGTTTGGCCGAAAAATTGAGTAAAAACTATTACAATGGAATGAAAAAGAAGCTTTTTGCATGGCCAGAAGAAAAGGGAATTTGAAATCCGTCATTCCCTCACAATTGCTTAGCTATCAGATTGCGACATCACATTGCAAAATGGAGTGAATCTATCAAGTTGCTACATTTTTACCAACGAAAAAGTTCTAGAGTGAATAATAATATAATATTAAAATATTACTATTATTATTACTTTTTTTTAGTTACTTCTTATTTTTATTATAATTTTAATCCTTCCATAATAAATGATAATTTTACATTTTACATTAAACCATTTGGTTCGCATAGACTTAATATTTTCCAACTTTATGTACTTGTTGCCTCGTTTAACCTTCACCTACGTTATCACACAATGGAAAAAAATTCAGAGAGACAAACTAACTGAATTCATAATCATGCCAAAATATTGTTGAAAAATTAAAAAATCTCTCCTTTAAACACAAGCGGAAATGCAGTTCTAGCAATTTCCAATTGTAGTTCTTAAGCTCTTATAATATGTTTGAATATTTTGGTGTGATCCTGTAAATCTTAATGCTAAACATACCACATTCCATAGATTTTTTTTTAATCATATAAATAATAAATCTAAATTTTAATACAACTTTCACAGTACAAAGTTTTTTAAATGCGATTTATAAAAGTACATCTCATAGAAAACAATTAACTGCCATTCTTTTGAGTGTCCCTGTACACAAGCTAGTTATCCTATTTCTGCCATTTTAAATAGAGAACATTAGCTACTGCTAGGACTGGGCTTTAAATCGATGTAAAATAAAATATCGATTTAACGCTAATATCGTTTATTCGATTTAAATATTTCATCTTCCGTAAAATATCGATGCAGAAACATCAAAACACGCGAAAATCTGATTCTAGACTAAACCGATCCAAGCTGGAATAATGCCAGATCGCTACTCATTCAACTGCGGATATCGGTTTTAGTCTAAGCAGTCATAGACAGCTAAAATCATGAAAATCTTGACTCAATCAAACCGCAAAAAATCAAGAGAATATTTGAAGTGCCGTTTCGATTTAGTGTTATGCAGGCGCACAGGGAAAAAGAGAATATCGGTGTAAAAGATTCATTCATTCGAGCCATGATTACGGTTTCAAGAAATGCAGACGCAGGTGCAGAAGCAAAATAAAAACCGATTCTGAATGAGATTATTCATTCATTCAAAATTCGTTTGATTACTAGAGATTTATTTTATCAGTATTAGTATTTTCATCTGCTATTTTTTGTTATATTTTTTACCAGTTCCTATAATTTAAAAATAAGAGACACTAGTTTCTGTTTATTAGATAGGTGAATTAATTATTATTTACTAATATTTTATGTAATTAATAATATTTCTTCATTAAATTCATTAATTTCAGTACAGAATATGATATTGTCATATTGTCAAAAATAAATTAATTCAAACAACGGCGTTGCAGTGGCGGATTTAAGGGGGGGGCTAGGGGGCTGAAGCCCCCCCCCAAAACACTGACATTCACAATTGAAAATTGCAACTGTAAATTTTTTATTGGTCTAGAATAACACTTTGAAAAATCTTAGCCCCCCCCAAAAGTCAAGTTCTGGATCCGCCACTGCGGCGTTGTCTTAGATATGATTATTTTAATAGTTAAATATGTAATTTTTACTTCTTTCGAAGTTAATTATTAACAGTATATACTATTATACTATGGGTATTTAAATATAATTTTAAATACGGTGAAAGTTGATTTTTTGAAGTGAAAACTTCTTTTAGGTGTGTTGAGCACTTTTGGGTGAACAAAAATCATTGAACTTCCGTCATCGTCAGCTAATGCTTTCCATTTGAAGTGAAAACTTTTGGGTGAACAAAAATCATTGAATTCGCGTCATCTTCAGCAGACGATTTCCATCCTTGTATGATACAAATAATGTATCATGCAATTAACTTGCTAATGTGAAGTGTTAATAATTATATACTGTATATTGTTTTAAAATCTGGTGTGGCTCTACACGACTTCTCTCATCTCTGGAGACTGTTTCTATTGCAGTTAGACCTCACAAAACCGTGAGAAAGCCCAAAGCTGCCATTTTTCTCACGTTTTAACAATCTGGTGCGGCTCTACACAACTTCTCTCATCTCAGGACACTGTCTCTATTGCAGTTAGACCTCACAAAATCGTGAGAAAGGTCAAAGCCACCATTTTTCTCATGTTTTTACAATCTGGTGCGGCTGTACACGACTTCACTCATCTCTGGACACTGTCTCTTAAAGATTGCAGCCGGAAACGTTGCAGTTAGACTTCACAGAACCATGAGAAAGACCAAAGCCGCCATTTTTCTCACGTTTTTAAAATCTGGTGCGGCTCTACACGACTTCTATCATCTCCGGACACTGTCTCTATTCCAGTTAGACCTCACAAAACCGTGAGAAAGGCCAAAGCCGCCATTTTTTCTCACGTTTTTACAATCTGGTGCGGCTCTACACGAATTCTCTCATCTTCGGACACTGTCTCTATTGCAGTTAGACCTCACAAAACTGTGAGAAAGGCCAAAGTCGCCATTTTTCTCACATTTTTACAATCTGGTGCAGCTCTACACAACTTCTCTCATCTCCGGACACTGTCTCTGTGGCAGTTAGCGCATTAAATAAAATTGTAATATAATTTTTGTAGTAGTAGTTTATATTAATGAATAAAAAAACACTTCATTTAAAAGTATTTCCTACACAATAAAATATTTCCAACCGATTCAAGAAATACACACGTAATTGTTCAGGTTTTCACTTCTGTCGGCACTCCCGAAGTGCAACTGTTTTTTTTTTTTGTTTTTTTTTATCCTATAATAAGATAGCTATTTAAGTCTTTTTGTCTTTTGTAATATTTGATGTAATTTAATCTAAAATAAACAAAAATTTTTAAATTTCAATAAAAAAGAAAATCTCGTGATTTTTTTTAAGAAACTGTATTTTAAAAAATTTCAATTAAGAATTATATTTATTAGGAATATAAGAAATAATAAAATTCTGAATTTATAAATTAGTTTAAAAAAAAAAATAATAATAATAATAATAAATTGGGGTGTTTTAAATATTCTGAATGTCAGTCACGAAATATCACATCGCGAGTCACGCATCAGTGTGAAATTTTATAATATCATTTGTGGTAAAACAAAACTGCGTTATACTAATTACACTGTTTTGAGATGTATACATTTTGAACTATGGATAATAATGAATAATTTTATAATAATTAGTATCAAAGCATTATATCTTTATCTGAAGTCTGTTTGACTTTTTCAAAGGTCTTATTTTAGTAAAAAATATATTTCTGTGATTAAGATAATAATGGTTGGGTTTTACGTTGCACTAGTGTTGCGCAGATGGGCAATTGGCGATGGTCTGGGACACACCCCTAGAGGTGGTCTGGAGACATGCCATCACAGTTTTGATCCTCCACGTAAAGGATGGCTCTCCCGCTTCGGTGACTACCATACGGAGCTACCATACATCTACTCACAAGGGTATGAATCAGTAAAATTACTATTCAAACCAAACCAAGATTAAATTAAAAGTGTGGTCGTAAACATAGGCTAAAGGGCAAATTTTGAACAACTCACTTATGGGTCACGATAAGACACTAGAAAATTTAATCCCTTTTATCAAAATCAACAAAACATAAAAAGCAAGAAAGCGTGGTACAGTGTCAGAATGTTTGACAGGAGATAAAAACGTCTTCAGTTCAATCACCGCCTCGGTCGAATTTTGATTTTTTTCTTCTTCATAATACCAATATTTGGTTAATCTAAAATTACTAAATCATGGTAAAAAGTTAAATCATCAGGTGGTTATAGCTACTTCAGTAACAATTTTTGGTTCAAACTAACACGAAATTTTTAACAGTGTAGCGTAGTACTACTGCAACGTTAAACCCAACCAACTGTAAACCGTCTCTACATCCTGAAGAAAACTACTAAAAGTAATTACGTGTAGGGATTATAACCTATAGTTGGTAACGCTGCCTTAAATCGATATATCCTTATATCTGTATTTTTGATGAATGATATATCGATTTAAGAAATTTCAACATCTCCCAGCACTAGCTACTGTCGTGCTGACAAACTGAAGTCGTCAACATTTTTAAACTTTATTGAAAAGTGTTAAAAATGCTTTCTCCTTCACTTTTGCTTGAACCTCTTCCTTAATGTATATGTGAAATAAAATTTTTATTAATTCATTTCTTAGTGGATTGACTTATCAGATGAAATTTTGTGTTGGCTATAATTAATTGCAAACTAATCACTTTTAAACATAATTACGAAGCCTTTTCATTCATAAACATGTGACATAATTAGGTATTCTAATTTAGATATGGTGATACGAATCGATTGGTAAGGTTTAAGACCGACTGACTATGCTAAAGTCGAAGGCACAACACAATATAACAAAGTGAGACAATATAACAATGTATATAAAAAATATTGAGCAATATTAACTTTTTAAAGGTTCTAGAATCCAATAAAGCAAGTTTAATATGCATATATAGGTGTTTATGTTATGTATGGAGAAAGATTAGAAATTATTATTTCAATGGCCTGTTTCATCACCGATCGATAGTTTGAGAAGTGGGAGACAGGAAATAATTTATAAAAAAGTGGAAATCTTCTGTTCAGCGGAAAGGTGGCATCCCTGTAAACTAGGGATGCACAACCTATGGCCCGCGTAGCCTTTAAAGTTGGCCCGCGAATATTGTTAATAAAATAAGATTAATTAAAAAAAAAAAAAAAAAGACTTTTTCAAATAAACAGAAAATAATAATAATAATAATAATAATAATAATACGAAAACGATTCTACATCAGAATAAATAATTTACAGTTGCTCATGAAGTTTATTTACTTTTTACTATGTGCCTTTTCAGTTTGTTCCACACATGAAAATGCAGTATGAGGATCAAATTCAAATCTTGTGTAATAACATTTGATGATTGGTTTTCAGATTTTGAAAAATGCCAAACAAAATTTGATGTATTTTTTTCTCTGTTTTCTGTTGATGTAAATCTAGTGGATGAGAGTATGTAGTTGGCCTTAATTGATTTACAGAATTTTGATTTTTTCAAAAATCAATTCAAAGAAAAACCGGTATTAGAATTTTATACAGACTTACCTGATGAATTTTCGTGCTTAAAGCAAAATGCAGCTGCATGTGCAACTTTCTTTGGTAGCACTTACATTTGTGAGCAAACTTTCTCACTAATAAGTTTAAACAAATCAAAAATAAGAAATAGAATAGCAGACGAGAACCTTTCTTCTCTTCTACGTATTGCCACAACTAATCTTAAGCCCAACATAAAATCAATAACTTCAAATATTCAGTCCTAGCCATCTCATCAATTTTTACTAATTTTGTTTTATTTATTTATTGTATAATCTGTGCAAGAGTAAAATAAATAAAGTAATAAATGTAATTCATGTATATTACCACAAAAAAAAAAAAAAAAAAATAGTGTTTTTACGTTTATAACATGTTTTAACATTCATGCGCTGCTTTGGCCCTCGAAATAATCCTTTTTCATTTTTTGGCCCCTCATCCTGAAAAGGTTGTGCATCCCTGCTGTAGATAATCCTTACCCAAAAACTGCCCAATTTAGGACAACAAAGCTGTTAAGAGTTAGTACACACAAAAAGATTTATGTGGGTCCATGAAAACTTCTATGGTCAGAGGAATATCCTATTTTTTAACTTTTATAAATGATTTTAGCTGGATTATTGCCATATATTTAATACAATAAATATGAAATTTTCTCAAATTTGAAAAAGTATATAGCAATGACACCGCAAATAAATTTGATAGAAGGGTGCAGGCAATTCACTCTGATAATGGGAGAGAGTATACTGGAAAGGAATTAGATGATTGAAATGAGGGTATAATTGATAACCAATTCACAGTTCCTTGCATTACTCATTACCTCAGAATGGTATCGCAGAACGTACAAATCGTACTTTAAGGATGGTGATTTACCAAACTCTTTCTTGAGGGTAAGCTATTGATATCGCTACTTATTTACAAAATAGGCTTCCAACAAAATGTCGACTGGCTGTAAACCAGATATATCTAATTTAGAAAACATTTAGGTGTTGTGCTTATTATGCCTATGTACAAAATTAGATAGGAAGGAAGAACACACAGGAAGAAACATTTAAGGGTTATGATAACAGAAGTTTACTTTTATATATAGAATTTGAATACATGGTAAAAGTATTAGTAGTAGTCGTTAGGGCTGGATGATATATCGATATATCGTCAAATATCGATATCTACTACAGATCGTGATAATCGATATCAATCAACCAAATGTCACGATATATCGGCTATGTATAGATAATATAATTTCTTATTTTCATCTTTTACTTAACAATAGGGATGAATAAAAATAGAAATTGCATGCATGAAAGAGGAAAAGAAGTTTTAAATACATAGATTTCATGGAGAGGGGAACAGGTTTTTTTTTTTTCCCCAAGGGGAGTGGAGGGTTACTGTTTTCTGTTACTTGTTGTTACTGTTTTTATCCAATTTTTATAAATTTGGATGTTTTATGAAAAAATTAAAACTGTCAGAAAATTACTAATGTTCTAAAAAGTAGAATTAACTTCTTATTAATTTATGTTGCACATTTTCAGTTTATGGAATGGTAAAAAGAGGAAAAAAAATATATATTCTTGATGTCCATTTATTAGAACTTACTACATGTATTTTAATTCATTGTTAAAATATTTAGGTTTGTTGTGCAATGATAATGATTTTATATGTTATCATATATCACTGTTTTAGAAGCAATTAATTTTTTTATTACACTGCTGCTAAAATTGCCCTTAATAAAAATATATTACTTTGGGGGGAAATTTCAATTCTAATTTCAATGGACTTTTTTAGAAACCAGGTTTGATTTAAAAAAAAAAAAAAAAAAAAAAAAAGCTACTATGTTGTTGCTATTAGAATGACAACCTTCCCGTTTTCGTAGAATATTGCTGTACAGCAGCACCCTCTATCGGCGGATATGCACCCAAATTGAATCATAATGGCCTTTTCCTATATCAAGTTCGATTATACACAGCAGAACCTGAGATACAGCCTTCACTTATATTGCGGAAATCGCTGTATAACAGCGCCACCTTTAGAGCGATTGGCATTAAAAGTTGACAGAAAATAATAAATGTCAAGGTGCATCTGCATATAAATTTATATGCAATTCTGTGCTGTAATTACTGAGATATAGCCTCCCCTGAAATTACGGAAATCGCCGTGTAGAAGCGCCACCTGTTGGGCGGTTGACACCAAAAGTTGACAGGCACTAACATATATCAAGGTGAATCTAAATATAAATTTATATGCAATCCCATGCTATAATTCCTGAAACAGCGGAAATTGCTGTATAGTAGCGCCACCTGTTGACCAATCGGTACCAAAAGTAGATAAACACTGATTTATGCTCAGGTGCACTTACATCATAAATTTATATTCAATTCGGTGCAGTAGTTCCGTAGATATATTCACCACAAAATTTTTGTCACACCCATTTTCTAAAAATGGAAAATTGTGTTCTGGACCTCTCAAAACGTGTAAATCCATCGAAAACCGTAATTAAAAATTTATAAGAATCCAATACTTTCTTGTATTGAGTATAGAAGAAAGTAAAAAAAAGGCTTAAGAAAGCTCTGACCACTAGTAAAGAGAAGATTTGTGGGATTTTATATTTATCCAAATTTTCTTTGTTTGTTGATATTTTGAAAAAAAAAAATACGGTTGAGGGTTAAAATATTTTTATTTGTTCTAATAAAGCAAGCATATACAGAGATGAGAGTGGGAAATAGACAAAAAGTCTGAAAGTATCAGCAAAACTCAAAGATACTTTAATTTTAGTAATAAAAGAAGAAACAGATACACAAAACCATACTTTCTATAAGCAAAAAGTGGAGAATATATGAAAATAAGTTGTTTAGAAACAGTCAAAAGAAAGAAAATTGAACAAAAATAAGAATATTTAGAAGCAAAAACCTGAAAATTGTTTTTAAAAAATTAAGAAAAGTCTGAAATTCCTACAAAAGTCTGAAAATTCTCATCCCTGCATATAGCAAATCTCTTTCCTAAAATAGCAAAAAAAAAAAAAAAAAAAAAAAATGCTTTATAGATTAATTTTTTTCCAACGATAGTCACGCGCCGCACACTTGAACATCGTTTCAATCTTCAAGATTTATTTCACAATATTCACTAAAAACTCAACATCATATCACATTCATAAATGAAATCGAAATATCTAAGTGTCCAATCATCCCCGCTACTCATGAGTGAAACCAGTCGGCAATGGCAATACGCTTTGTCATCGTAATCATTTATAGTTCATTTCTGATTCCTTATTCGAATAAACTCATACTCACATTCACTTACTCACAGCGGCGCCGGACAATATTCATGAATATAATCATAAACATTCATGAATATAATCAGAAACATCACGCTTGCGCAGAATAGCCGATAAACACTCAAGAAGGGAAAATACTCTTTGTTTACTCATCTTACTGACGATGACGATCGCCAGAGATTGTGATTGAATATTACGGGAAAGCGGAGAACAAGCATGTCATGCGCGTAGCCAGGGGGGGTGCCCTGGGTGCCCAGGCACCCACCCGCTCACGCACATACATTCAGTATATTTAACAAAAACATATTGAAAACTGAAAAAAAAAAAAAAAAGATTTGAAGGTTAAAAGAAAAATTGTTATTCCTAATACCAATGATTCTATGCAATAGAAAGACACTTTCTTAAACATGGTGGTAAAATATATTTTAAAGAATAATCTAAATTGTTCATAAATCCAAATTTACTTGCACATTTCTGACAAAAATTTGCAAAGTAACTTTTCTTGGTAAACAAAAAAATAAAAGGAAATTAGTAGTTTGTTTTTCCTTCAAGGAAAAGCAATAAAAGAGGCGATAAAATGATTTTGTTAATTTAAACTCGTGGCCTTAACAGAGAGCCATTTATTTTTATTTATTTATTTATTTTTTATTTATTTATTTATTTTTTTTGTCATTTCTTTTTAATAAACATTTTTTAAAACTTTCTCTTACCCATACATGTTGGAGAATGTAATGATTTGCGATCCAGTTTTTGAATAGGAAATAGTTTTTACAATAGTACGTCTTGAGGTCTGCTCATTTGTATAACCAGGTTCTTGTGGTTAGTCTGCATGGACATAACTCAAAAGCAGGTATTGGCAGGAAGTCTAAAATCGTATTCAATTTATATCATAATGATCGTATACTATGACATGCAAAAAGTTGAAATGCATTATTGTTTAAGTACAAAATTTCTAGTTGTACATATCAACAACATTTTTAAAGTGAACTAAACATAATGAAACTAACATATTCTAACATATAAAAGATTGTAAAAAAAATTAGGTTCGATTAAAAGCATTCATACCAAATTACACTGCTTCCACTAAAAACGTTTAAAAATGATAATTATTTTCCCTTACCATGAGTTACAGAAAGTATTATTTACGGGGTGGAATTTTCGAAACTAAATATTTGCGATACTTTCAGGTTTTGAAGTTCTTTGAATGCAAAAATAATTTTTTTTAGTAATTGTTGATTTGAATGCATGTCTGGTATCATAATAACTTAGCAGGTAATTTTTTTCCGATTACACTGATCTGCGAAAACGTACTTTTCAAATTTTTTATGTACTGCGTTGGGTGTCTCTAATGTGTTTTGATATTCTGAATTCAGAAATTATTGTTATTATTTTTTTTTTCGTATCACGTAAGAAATTTTCACAAAGTAATGATGAAAATTGGAAGAATTCGTCTAGAAGTTATAACAAATTCGAAACAATTTATATAAAAAATGCATTGAAATAGGCGTTTATTTCCACATTATCTTTTAAATGTATTTCTTCACATCGAATCTCCCTTTAAAGCATTTTACCTTGTGCAAGGCTTGAGGGTCTTGTGTGTGTGCGTGTGGGGAATTCTCTATAGAACATGCAACAATATTCTGCTAACATGTTGAAAATGTATCGTCTCTGATACCTGCTTTCCATTTCTTTGATGTCTTGATGAAACAGCTCTCCTTATTCTTCACTCACATCACCCAAACTTTCAGGGAAATAATTTAGATGGGAGTCGAAAAAAATAGAGCTCTAAGCTCAAACAATTCTTTTTTTTTTTTTTTTTTTTTTTTTTAAATGACGGAAATTTTTAAATAGGTTTTCCTTAAACAGCACCCAAAAATATATCAGAAAAACATATCAACCTGAAGAAAAAATTTCTTCGTCGGCCTGCCTTATTTGCTATTTTTTTTTAAAGACAACACTGGAAAGTTCAAATTAGTATTGTTAATCATATCATAAGCAGACTTTTCTTAAAAAAATTACTGTGGGTGAAAGTTCTTTAAATCATTTTAAAAATATTTTAATTTAAGCCTGAAGTAAATGTTTTAAGAATGCAGGAAATGTAATCAAACAGAGGGTTTTGAAGGATGCAATAGACATGCTTCCCCTTCACAAAAATACATGCCAAACAAAATTGTTTCTAAAACAATTTTCACCTTTTTTAAAGTACCTCAGAAATGGTCGGTCAAGTATACAATATCTTATTTTTGTGACTAAATGCCACATTTTATTTATTTACCTTATTTAAAAGCTGTCACTCAAACTTAATAATAATAAAACATTTTATAATCGTTTGCATTACTTTTGAAATTTGATAAACGATTTGTAGCTGAAAATAAATTATGTATTTATGAACAGACGATTTTGTATTTGTAATTAATAAAGAAAGAAAATTATTAAAAATTAGGCTACAGTGTAAATATTTATTTGGATTCCTTCTTCTCGTGTAATTTTATAAAACAATTTCCTCTTTCCTGAAAATCCTGGATCTGGAGAAGGCGGTGTATAATTCTATTAAAGCTGTATTGAATGACAAAAGAAACGAAAAACTGTTCTGGAATCATGTGCAAAAATGTGAAGGACTTGATAATTATTCCAACCAAAGAAAAAGAGAGAGTTTGAAGAGGAAGCTCGAGACAACACTAAAAATACAAACATTAAAGAAAGGTATGCGTAAAATATGCTCCATTATTTAGTCTTTTAATTTTTTAAATAGCAACGTCGTTTATTTGTGTGGGTAGAAAATTTCCGACATTATGTCATGATGATTTTTCGTGCTATTTTATTAATGAATGTTTCTGGATTCGATTATGCATGCAATTTTGAATTGTGGTGGTTGCTAGACAATATTTTCGGCTGATGGCCAGTGCACAGTCGGATAGTGAGACACCATCTGTCCTCCATTTTGATACATTTACTTTGCAGGGATTTTCAGTGCAATTTTATTGGTATGTGTCCCGTTTAATGTTTTCATTTTACTTTATGCAATTTTTCATGGAATTTATTTGGCTAATGGTCAGCTCTTGCTCCGGTCTGTGGCGTGTTTCTACACTTTCCACAATTCGATACATTTATTTTTGCGACTTTTATACACATCACATTTTTATATTATGGTACACACAACAGTTTATTACAACCTTATTAATAAGTATCACTTTAATTTTACAGCGATCACAATACACGTTTATACTATTCTGTTTGAAACTAACATCACAACTACAACAATACAACAATGTTTTAAAATATAGAAAATAAATGCCATTCATGAATATGGGAACGAATAAAATAATAATTTTTAAAAAGTATCTACAAGATTATATTAATTTAATATATATATAAATATATTTAATCAATATATATAGGTTCATAATTTGAAACTGGTAAAATAAAAGAAATCAAATGAGATTATAAATAAACATATCATTATAATTCTTCTTTATCACTTTGTGTGCGCAATTTAAGTTACATAGTATAAGTTTTTCCGTAGTTTAGTTTTTAGGTTTTCGTTTATAACTTAAGGCTTAAGATTTTTAATTAACCTTTTAACGTTCATTGGTTTCGTACTGAAACCAAACATTGGACACCATTCAATATTTTTTATGCAGCGTTCTTTCCTTGTTTTAATCAATTTTCAAACGTTTGTTCCTTTTCTGTTAGACGGATAGCGGCACTACTCTGAAAGTCCAAACTTTATCAAATGATAATTCAAAGGAAGCCAAATGCACCGATTTACGCTACCAAAACTGCAGTCTGCATTTAACATTTTTTTTACATTAGCACTTTTAACGTTGTGTAAATATTGATATTTCTGTTCTGCGTCAAGTCTAGTTATTTATTCTAAGAGAAAGTTACTTAATTTAAATGTTAAAACGTACATGTGTTAACTTGTGTAACTTTTATACATGTGTTAAAACGCACACATGCATACATACGCGCACTATGTTCATAATGTATTCATATTGTAACTTTTAGTTTAAAATTTGGGCACCCTCCCGCTCGGAAAGCTGGCTACGCCTATGCATGTTAAATTTTTATTGTTTAATTGTACTCATAATTTTATTATTAGAATTGTTGGGAAGACTGCCGATTTTTCGATATTAATGAATAATAAGTATTGAGCTACAATAAATCTTAAAGAAAGATTAAATAAAGTAAAAGTAAATTAATAATCTATCATTTTGTATCTTCAATAGTTTCTTTTTTCTTCTAAAAATATTTAAAAAAAAGTTTACATGTATATAATTAAATTTAATTAATGGTATATTTTTTATGTTAATTAATCTTGTCTAAATTTATTTTATAAATGTAATTTATAAACAGAATTCTTTGTTCTATATAATTATTTAATTTTTTTTTGATATACATAATTCATGATGCTAATTAATGATTGAATCATAAATGAATATATTAAAACTAGAAGAACGATCGAAAATTTCTACAAACTAATCAGGATTTATGGTCTATTTTTGTTGAAATTCTTTTAAAATTAGCAATATTTAAATATATACTTATTTTTTTGGTATTTATTATTTTAAAATCTTCAATTTTTAAAATGACAATGAGGCATATTATTGATTCTTTGGAATATCATCATTTGCTATCTAAATCAAAGACTAAAAAAGTCAGGTTTGGTCTACTTTTGGGATACCTGACAATGAGCATGGTATTGTTATCAACACTGATGTGGCAATTTGTAAACTCTGCCAAAAATATGTATGTGCAAACGGGAGTACAACAAATTTACTTTCTCAATTGAAAGTGCACCATCCATTAAAATTTAGTGAGTACACTTCAAAGAAGCTATTGACTCTGTATTGTTATACATACATACAGTGAAACTAATGATTTTGATAGTTCACCTGTAGAAAGTAGTGTTTATATTTGGTATATTAAATGATCTTTGCATTAAACAACTTTTCATTAGAAAATTTTATTACATTGCTCTCAAGCTATGAGTTTACTTACTCGTAGTTTAACTATGAATTATTTCGTAGCTTGACAGTCAACGTGTTAATATATTTTCTGTATTTTTCTGCCTATATTTTAATAAATATGTCAATTTGCAGAATTTTTCTTATTTACTAACTATAATTATTTAATCGCTTATTTAATAATTACTATAATGATTTAATAACCATAATATTTTATTTGAATTTGTCGTGATATCGATATATCAGAATATCGTGATATGAGGATGACGATATATCATGATATTAAATTCCTGACATCATCCAGCCCTAGTAGTCGTATAGTAAAATTCCTAAAAAATAAAAATCAGAAAATACTCAAAAATGAAGTATCATAAAATAATAAGAAATTTAACAGCACTAATCTTACAATCAAAGCTACAATTAACAGATTCAACTATAGATGAAACCAGTGATAATAAAGCGTCAAATAATTCACAAAAAATCTTCCTTGAAGATCACAGAGATCCAGTACCACCTGATAGATTATTTGTATTTGTAATAAATAATAAAAGAATCTATATGTTGAGATATATTCAAAACCTTGTAGAAAAATGAAATTGTATTGATGCTACACTAGATGAAATAAATTCACTTAAAATGACATCTGGGAATTAGTCAAGGCCTTGCCAGAGACAAAAAGGTAAAATAGTTACGACAGAGTCTGGTTGCCAGGGGCTTTATACAGAAATACAGAACTGACTACCATGAAACTTTCACACCTGTTGAGTCTCATACAAACTAAGAAGCTTTCTGGCAACGAGCCTTTACAAAAATCTAAGTCATAAGCAAGTACACAAATGGCATTTTTACAAGGCAAATTAAAAGACGTGTATATGAAGTACCCGGGGAAGAACATAAAATGCTGCACAAGAAGTAAAATGGTGGGAAGTAAAATGGAACTAATCTGCTGCAAGAACTGGAATTATCACAACATCCAATAATGTTATACAAAGACAATTTATCTTGTATAAAATTAGCAGAAAATGAGAAGTACCATCAGAAAACAAAACACATTGATCTTAAATATCACCTAATTAGACATGTAGTAGTAGAAATGATCATAAAATTTCAATGCGTAAACACAGAATCTATGACTGCTGATATACTCATCAAACCTCTGCCAGATATTCTTTCAGAAAATTAAGACAATCCATATTAATTAATAAGTTTCTGAATTTGTGCAGGAGTGTTGGTTGGTGAATTATAAACTCAATAAAACATTCAATCATGTTAATCCAGAAAATTTTTATGACTTTAAAAGGTAATTTCCTCCATTGCCTGCAGTTAATATAAGTGTAATATACATTTTTTCCTTGTGTCTCTTATCAGTCTCAATATGTAATTTAACCATGTAAGACCTGTGTACTTATGCTTACATAAACTGACATACAGTAGAGCCTTGCTTATCCGAGGTGATGTGAACCGAGAATTCCTCGGATAATCGAAAACTCTGATAACACGGATTCTGCTGTATATTGGAGGAGAAACATACGGCAAAGTTTAAAATGAATGAAAACATAGATAATGAAGTAAAATAATACGTATATTACATATTTAAATGCAATAAAGTAAATTGCAGTTAAAAATGCAATACATACATATGTAAATTATGAAAACAGTGATGCATAGTAAAATTTGCCAAAAGCCATGAGTCCTCTGGGTTGTGGCCTTTTCATGACTATCTCGGTTAACCTGGAACTCGGTTAATCGGGGCTCGGATAACTGATAATTGAATAGAACAATCAACTGCTTTAGACGTCCTTTAAAAAAATTGTTTATATAATTCAAAGAGAATGTCCATTCTTGAAGTCATAACTCACAATTCACTCCCTTAATTTCTAAATATCTGCAGTTGTTCTGCAGTAAAGCCATTCGTTCTGCGACATAGTTCCAAATTTTGACATATTCTGCTTTGGGGCTCCCCTTCAAAGAAAAGGAATAATAACTTTTTCAAAACATTTAAATATAAACACAAGGAACAAAACACTATTTAGTTAATATTTTATAATTTATTCAAAGTCCTAGTATACTTACATAACTTACATCACATCACTTAAAAAATAAAAGTAAAAATTTGTTAATAAAAGTAAAAATTTTTTTCACATTTTTACTTTTGCCAGTTGTACAATACAAATCTTTGAGTGAGGCAGCATTAATATACAGCAGTTGTTCATTTTATATATATATGTATAATTAAATGTTCGCAAACCATTCTATAAAATAACATCAACAACACATTTTGAAATGCACACTATATATATTTTCCCCTGCAGAAAAAATGTACAAGCAGTCTCATCATTGTTATATATACACACAGCACATGAGAGAGCATCGCAAAATGTGAAAAATAGTTATACAGTAAAACTTGCTTATTGTGTGCACATACAAACAAAAAAAACAAAGATCTCAATTCTTTATCAAAACTAGGCACATTATATGTATAGTTAATCACTAATTCTTTAGTATAAAATTTGGTACAGCCTGCCCACAGATTTAAAACCAAGCTGAATACAATTTTCAAATTTTGCTTTTTTTTTTTCCTTAATGATATATTAAAAGTATATGGAGAGAAATAATATTTGGTGGAAATATTTATTTATATATATATATATATATATATATATATATATATATATATATATATATAAATGAAATACCAGCAACAATTTAATTTTTTCTATTTATTTAATTTACTGCCAAAATATTTTTTCCACAGAGGCTTTTACAATTAAATAAAATGTCTACAAAAAGTGGCAGTAAAAAATTTCTTTCTACAGCAAAATACAGCTGAAAACATTTTAACTACATTTGATAAAACACTCCCTTTAATAAAAACTTCATTAAAAATTTATATTTTATAAGAATATGAAAACTTAAAATGATTAATGATTAACATCATAATAAGAACATTATTACTTTTCAGTAGCTTAAAGTTTGAATTACCATAATTTTCGGCATATAAACCATAGGCCAGACTCACCTGTTTTACACTAGAAATTTTAATTGATAAAATATAATAATTTTGTACAAAGCAGTACACAATACAAAAATATTTAAAATTGTCAATTGAAATTTCTGATGGCAAACTTATTTACCTGAGCTGCGGCTTATATGCCATAAATTACAGCATATATATTTTTTTCACCTTTTCATACAATGTGAAATTTTATGATGAAATCTATTTTTAAAAAATTAGTATTACAGAATGAATACAGATGAGTGTGAATGTAAAAGACATGATCTACAACAGTCGCTGAGAAATTTTAAATTTCATTATTCTCCACTGAATAAAATGGCATATTTAGCATATTGACTGCCATGAAGTTTTTCAGGATTCTGGTTTAAAAAAAAACTATTTAATCATACTGTACTATGAATTAATTATAGTACATAATAATTATTAAAAAAAAACTTTTTTTTGGAAAGGTGGGGGGGGGGGGGGGGGGGAAGAAGGTGTTGCGAATTATCTAGTAAATTGGTTTTGATTTTGAATAAGCTTTTTATGGTTATACTTTTTGTTCATTAATTAATAAATTTTCTGTTTATATAAGCCAACCTTAATTTTTTATTCTCTTTCTCAAGACCATCTATTCATATTTATATGAATATTCTACGAGTTTCCTCGTAGCTACATAAACATGGCAAGTAAACAAGCTATGAGGTAACTTGTAGTTAGCAGTCAATATGTTAAACCATTTTGCTAGCTTGGCTCCCCAAATCTAAGGGCATACTGTATTCATTTAGCTCTTTCTGATTAGAGTGCATATTAAAATGTTCTATTCTTCCCCTCATGTTTAGCGATATGTTAAAAATAGTCAAGGTGAAACTGCAGAGTTCTCATCAGAGTTTAAAAAAAAGGTGAGACTTTCTTACCCTTACTCAGAAACAAAGTGAGATTTCTTAAAAAAAAAAAAAAAAAAAAAAAGAAATACAGTTTGGAAAATAATTGCCTATTTTTAATGAAAGGTCTATTTTCTGACCAGAAATTTTCCTAAATTGACGTCTGAATAGAGCGTGAATGTATCTTAATACTAAACTTTTTATGTAAGAAAATGAAAAAACATGAGAGATTCTCAGTCTCTCGCTCTAATGGGAACCCTGAACTGTAGTAGGATTCAGACTAAGTCCACTTCTACAATCTTAGAAACATTTAAAACTACCAGCAAAAATTCTATTAAAAAAATGCTTACAGTTTTGCTTTTTATATTGTTCTTAACTAGAAAAAGTTAAATTTTCTTGTAAAAAGAAAATAATATATTTTTACCTAACAAATAAAAAACATTATATAAATTGATTTTTATTCATTTAATGTATCCATTATTCATAATTCTAAAATTAATTTCTAGCTGACACTTAAAATAATTAAAAAAGTAGATTAAAAAAAAAAAAGAAAGAAAATCATAAACATTTATGATCTTAAAGGGGGGAAAAATAAAAGACTGTGAAAAGATCTTTTATAATTTGAGAATTATAAATATTAAACATATTAGGATAATTAAAGTCAAATAATATTATTTTTTAACAATAGTAACAAATAACCTACTGGTTTACAGTTCTCATCCATGCATTAATTTATTATAAATTTCTAAGAATTCAAAAATGAACAACCAAAATGAACATAGGTAATTTTGATAAATATCAGATTGTAAGAAGACAGGCGGAAAGGGGAGTTTATGCCTTTTCAATGATAAAGAAAAAATTATTTGAAAGTTCTTTATAATGTTATATCTGTCATGTTCCATTAAAAAATATAAAAATAAGGAACTAAGAAATAATTGCAGTGTACCCTTTATACATTCAAGGTGTTCCATTTAAAAAACATTTAAAAAAATATAGACCAAAATTTTAAATGTTTATTGACAAAAAAGTGTTTAATAGATGTCTGCACTATCATGCAAAATGACATTTAACACTTTGCACATAAATATATTTTGGCATTGACTTATGTGTGTAGAAGGCATTCCCTCATGAGAACGCCAAAAGGAAAAATAGGAAAATATCCTAATATTAATGTAAATGTTAAAGTAGGTGGGTTCATTTTTCTGAAAACATACTTTTCACGACTTGAGTTGTAGTGACAGACTACAAAAAATGAAAAATTACATTCCCCACATGCAATGTGTTTTTTTTTTTCTTTTTTAAACTGACTTATATAAATTTTATTCCTATTTATAAGGGGAATTTTAAAGAAATGGTTATTTTTGTTACAAAAGTCTACACTACACTGTTCATAAATTGTGTGTATGTAAACCTTTGTGTTTTGAATATTTATGCCTATATCTTTTCTTCTTGATATATTACACTTTTGAAAGGAAAATTAACATAATATTGACATCGGCGGGGAATTTTACAAACAATTTGTTTTAAATGGAATGTTGAGGGATGTAACATCTATAAAAAATTTTTCAAAGCTCAAATGGAAATGATAGATTTTTTGGGGTATATTACAGATGTATAACATTTACAATTGTCTTTAATTATGTTATTATCTAAAATTAATATTAATGGCAGATTTTTTTTTTTTTTTTTTTTTCCTATTTTAAGAAAGAAATGTTCTAGAAGCAGTTTTATAAACTCAGTAGTGCCATGAATATAAGCACATTAATTATGAAAACATAAAATTAAGCATATATATATATAAAAAAAAAAAAGAATTATATTTTTAAAAAAGAAATACAATTGTTTGCAAATATTAAAAAAAGTAAATTTAGAAATTTATTCATCAACCGTGAAAGTTCATTTCAGAAAATTTTGGAGTGGAAGGCTGATTTTATCAGCCAAAATTATATCTCCAAATTTTTCTTAAATTAACTAGTTTCAGGAGCCAAAAATGTTTATATGGATTACCACTACTAAATTTTCACACTTACTTCACTAGTTTAACAATACATATTGTTTTTACTTGTCTCCATTTACATAAAATTAAAAATATTTTCTCATACTCTCTCTCTTTCTCTTTTTTCTGGGTCACCTCAAGTCAATATTTCTTATCGTTTAATAGATAATTATTTGGAGGGGGAAAACTATAATATTTATTGATATAAAACAGAAGTATGACCTTTTTAATAAGCAATTTTTACTCAATTTCAAACATAATGAACCTGTATAATTCTTTTTTTCTTTGCCAAACTTTATTCAACAAAATAATTGATTCAATAAAAAGTACATCATCACATTTTAGAAAATTTCTTTCTTTTTGATTTTGCTAAACATAAATCAAGAAAATACCCCTTCCCAAACACACACATACATATACAACTCAAATCCAATTTTTGAATTTATTAGATTAATAATAATTAAAATGCAATTAGACTAATTTGCATTGCTATTTGGAGTCCCTCAAAACAGTGCACATATTTTTCTTTTAATCTGTCACATGTCCAAAAAGAAATTTCATGTACTGATATATAATAATAATAATAAAACTATTAGTAAAAGTTGTAAAATTAAATATTTAATAAAATTCACAGTTGTTAGCAATGACATGTACCCCCCCCCCCCCACAAAAAAAAAAAAAAAAAGAATAACTAATAATTTTAGGTACTTGTGCATAATTAAAGTAAGCATGCTGAACAAATTAACATTGATTTTTTTTTCTTCAAAATTTTGGAAATTTTACTAAATTTAACATTTTAGCAAAAGCTGTAAAAATTAAGTAATTAGGTTTGAAATTGCAAATATGTAATATCCAGCATGAACAAAGCTATCTGGACCTACTAATACTTTAATAAATTGAATGCTTTAAAATTCTCATCAAATGTATATGAATAATTTAACCAACAAAACTAGGCATACCTACATGTAATAAGATATGAATATCAATACCTGATAAAAATTTAAGATTGAATAAATGGCATACAGAATTACGTTTTTAAAAACTATTTGCAGAAGAAAATAATACAAAGGATACATAAGTTCTGTCTAAAAATATTACAAATATTCTTTAATTTCTGAACAAGATTAGGGTATTCAAAAACTGATAAAAATTGTTGAACAAACAATAAACCAAGAAAATCTTTATGACAAAAGGCACACATTATGCTTCTTTAAAAATGAAATACTTTTTTTGTTTTTTAGCTTAAAATTTGTAGGTTTTCAAACTCAAGGAAATTTAAAAGAAAATTTATAATAAATATATATTTTTCTGTGGATGCGAAAGTTTTTTTTTTTTTAATTAAATATCTGAAGCAAATTAAAAATTGATTAACAAGAACAGGGGTTTCCTTAAAAAAAAAAAAAAAAAATGATTTTTACTTTAATTTAAAAAGACTGAAGAATTACTGAAAAATGCATACATATTTGCAGAACAAAACAAATATTTAAAATATTAACAGTAAATCCCATGACTATTTTTAAATTTTCCAAGAACATGTGTTTCGGAGAATTTATGAAGCAATGTTTAGTAAAACAAAGTTTGGCATAACAAAACTACATATATTGACATTTGAACTGAATAACTTAATGATGGAAAATTATTCCTTGCTTGCCTTTAGAAAGAAATGCATCGCATAAAAGAAATTTCACAAAACACAGTTATATATTCAATCACTGTCAGTTTTTTCTTTTTTTTTTACATATATATTTTGGTATTACAGCACTTTTGTATATGAATAGATCACATCTCACAATTAAATATTAACTTGCTCCACTAAGTGATGCAATAAATAATCAGCTATTTCAAAGATTTAAAATGCACTTCATATTATTCTCGGCCAATCATATATTTATAACAAAATTAGTGCAATTTCATTGTCAATAGTCACTAGACAAGCAACATTTCTCAACATACAATATTCAAAAAACATTTCTTTCATAAATAAAATCTTATAGTTTTCTCTTAGTTAAGATAATATTTGCATACATCTGTTGCTTCATTTATAACAAGAATATAAATTGCTATTTCAACATGATTTTGTTTTATGGTTTTTAGCATAGTGTTTTCATATATGCACATACATACACACTTCTATTTTAGGCATGAACACCATACCTAAATATAACATTTACAAAAAATATTACGATAATAAATAATGAGTCAGGACTATTTTGAGGACAATTCTCCTTTGTAAATTAACATACTCAAGAGCTGCATAGTACATAGAGGTATTTTCACAAAATGATATTTCAGAACTCTCCATTAAAAACCTTATTTTTATTTTAAAAAAAGAAAGAAATCTAAAACATTTTAATGATTTAATGCAAACATCATTATTCCTAAATCAACATAATATTTCAAAAAAAATTACAGAATTCTGGTCATGCTGAATGTGGCTACATTTTTCAAAATTTCATCATAAATTACATTAATGGAAAAAAAAAAATAGTTAAAATCTTTTACATACTATGAAGTGACAAAAGAGTAAACATACCCTATATCTATAGCAATCAATAAATCCAAACTTTAAAAATAAATCCAGTATTTCACTTACATATACAAATATCTTTATAATACAAAAACAAAGTCAGGTGAAAGTATTAAATAATGAGTATATTCAATATGGCAGCATTAAAAAATTTTCATTTAAAATTCATCAATTGCATAAATGAAGGAAAAGGCAAAAAGTTTAGGGTATCATGTGAGTCTGGAGATTCTAATAAAATGTAAATTAAAAGGATGCATCACATGTCACTACCGAGAGCCAAACACCAGATTTTTTTTTATGAGGAAATTTGAAATTAGAATCATTCACTATATATATTATCGTTTTCACACTCAGAAAATTCACAGCCATTAAATTAGAAATTCTTTTCCAAGAGTTTATTTACGATTTTAATATTTTATTTTGAAGGTAATAAAGAGTCATATGCACTTACTTTATTTTTTGCATTATATAGCTTCTAAATTACAATAATAATAATAATAATAATAATAATCAATTTTTTGACAACTATGAAATTTGTGAATGTGAAAATGAAATTTACAGATAGATTTCTATGTGTTAAGTAAAGAATTCCCTAACAAAATATTTTACATACAAGGAGTACAGATAAGTATTCATCAATAAGAAATTTAAATATCTGGGGGAAAAAATAATTAAAACTTTCAATTTTATGTTAAATATTTGTTTTTATTTCACAATGTGTTCCACTCTATTATGCTTGAAGGAATAATATAAGAGGAGTTGGCTTACATTGTATCAGTATGCTAGGCAAATGAAGTTAGCTGTTATCTTTAGAAATTTTATTCATCAACCACGAAAATTCATTTGAGATAAATTGGAGTGAAAGGCTGATTTTTTCGAAAAAACATCATTTTTTAATGAAATATCTTTATGAAACAAAGCCACAAAAATCCCATAGGATAACACAGGAAAAAAAGAAAAACTGACTGATGTAGAGTCATAATGGCTTCATGTTTTCTAGCCATGTCATCTCCTCTTTTTATATTATTTCTCCAAGCTATTATGCATGCGTCAGGTCTCCTATGATTTCATCAAATTAAGGATAAGAAGAAAAATATATTAAATACTTCTAATCAGATACATTTTTTTTAGTATTAGCATATCCTTGAGATGTCACCCCTTCTAGGAGTAGAATCATCCCCAGTGATACAAATGGCTACGATAAACAAACAGTACAATACATACATGTCAAGTATTGTGTATATCAGAAGCAATTATATTGTTACTAGCAGCCATTGCCTGTTTTGCTGGTCAATGTGCTTAAATGAATCACCCATTTCATCTCATTATTAACAAGTCTATAATAATAAACAAAGATGTCAGTGTGTGAGTCTATACAGCTATGTATTAACTGAATATATCTCGCAAAATTACAGAAACTGGCAGATGGGTAGAATAAAGTGAGTGTATGTGTGTGGGGGCGGGGGCGGGGGGATGTAAATGAAAAAATAAACATTTTAATTAGTTTTTGAAAAATTAATTAAACTATTTTAACTATTCTCTCATTCTGAGAGATGATGCCTGAAAAGTCTGAATCTTTGCAATTTGCACAAATCTGTTTTACAAATATCCGCACAGTGAACAGTTTGACAGATGATAAGACTTTTCAGTTTTCCCAGTTACATAATATAATAGTGGCAATTAATTTAAAAAAAATGAATTTTTTTTATTTTAAATCCATTTTAAATGAAATTGGTAATCAACCATTATTGGTCAGGCGTCTACTAATTCAAAAGTTCTATAAATCGATTCAGAAATAAGAATTTTACACAAATATTTAAATCTATTTTCTTTACTGAAATCTATTCTGTTGGAGTCAAAAGAGTAGTGGAAAAAGTGTTCTTTTCTGAATTGGAGAGATAGAAAGCAGTTTTTTATTCTTCTAATTTTAGACCAATTTTAACAGAAATTGTAATCAGCCACTATTTTTGATCAGGAAACAATACTTAAAAAATCTCATAAATCACAAAAAGTGAGAATTTTAGACAATTAAATATTTAATTAAATTAATTTTTCTTGCTGAGACATTTTAGGCGTCACTGAATGGGAGTTTGATTTTTAGAGTCGTGAACCAGTTGGTCGCCAAAAGCAACTAGTAATAATATAAAAAAATCGGAGGGGAAGAGGGCGGGGAAGTCTTTCTCCCGAGCATTATTGCCTTTTAACTGATATAAGATATTCTGGGTCTTTCTACACACTGTCTGCAGCAAAGTTAAGATGAAATCAATATGACAGAAACAATTTCCAGAAAGCTCTGCAAATCACTATTCTCATTTCTTAAAAAACAATTTTGTACCTTCACTTGTTCATGATATTTATTTATTTTAATTCTTAAAGAAAGAGACATAGTTTTACGATTTAACTTGTTACAGATATTTAAAATTCTTAGATGTTCATAAAAAAAAAAAAAAAAAAAAAAAATCTGGACATCTTTACGTTTATATGTACATCTTCAGAGGTTTATCCATTTATACTATTTCATATTGATAATTTATAAGATCGTTATTTCTAAAATTTTTATGTATTTGATATTCATACAAGATTAATCACAATAAAAATAATCTAATAAACTTAACAAAACACATGTACACACAGACATACAAAAAACAATTTCATTGTGAATTTTATGCATTATCAACTTCTTTGATAGCAGACAAAGTAACTGAATTACAGTGTCTTCTGTGCAGCAAGTTAAACTGATAATACTTTTAATTTTCTCCTGTATCAGTTGCAAAAATAAGAGTATAAAATAACTATAATTCATTCAATACAAAATTACTCTATACAATAAATACATTATAAAAAAAAAAAAAAAATACTCTAACAACTTACAATAGGATGCAGTATCTTTCAGTTGCTGAACATTAAATTAAAAAGTATTTAATACATTGCTTTCTTTTATATTACTAAAAATGTTATATATTAAGTTAAGTATGTTATTTATTAAATCAAGGTACAAAAAATTGCGTAAAAGCTATTTAATGAGGTAAATAATATTGCAACAGGGAAGGTCTGAAATTTGATACAGTAAACTCTCAATTATATGTAGAATTACATAATTGAGTAGCTTGACAAATGCAAATACTATCAATTTTCAATTTTTTTTTTTTTTTTTTTTTTTTTTACTTTTCTGTTTTTACTATTATTATCATCATCTAGAGGTTCATTTGAAGTTGCCACCTGCAGTTTCATACATCCATGGTAGTATTCATTTATTTATTTATTTCTTCAGCAAATTGTTTTATTTTCATTAATTTGAAAATTTTCAAATATCATACGCTATATTTTCTTCAATTTTTTCTCTAATGTAACCATATTGTAAATATGTGGTGATTTGTGTTCTGAGTTTTTACCAATTACTGTCTATTTGTCAATATCTAAATCTAGACCTGATAAGAGAGAAGTACCAAATTATCTTTAATTTGAGAAGGGGGAGGGGGGGGGGGAGAACAAGTACCAGATTTTTGGTACTTTTTTTTTTTTTTTATCCAAAGGGTTAAAAAGAGGGAGAGGTGGTGGAAGGGGCTTTTAAAATGATTTCAAATGTTATAAAATATACAAAAAGTAACAAGAAATCACATTAACAAATATGTCATTTTTTGAGTATTTATGTACACATATTTCACAAAAAAATATCGGCAATAGCACTGAACAACAATTTTCAATATCTTTAAAAAAATAGTCAATTTTGAAAAAATAAACGAGGAAAAAAATATAACATGGTTTAAAAATATACAATTTAAATATGAGTTATGAATAAATAAATCAATAGCTCTAGTCTATATATTACAAACACAACCAAGAAAAATATACACAAAATTAAAAGAATCTAGTAGCACATGTTCAGAAACTTTTGTAGAACCAAATGCAAAATATTAATGTCATTAAGATGGGTGAGCAATTTCCACAACTGGGTAGTTCACCTTTTCCATCGAGTCTTTATCTTGGGGGGAAGGAGCATTCTGTTTTAGTAAATTCTTTTAAAATGTTCAACAATACACAAAAATGATTTGGGAAGAGAAAACACACATGATCTATACAACAGATGGGAGCCTCAAATGCATCCTAGTTGAAAAAAGGAAGCTTGTTATCCAGAACATGGCAACTTAAACAAGAAGCATGTCTTTATCCAAGATCAACTCTTTTTTCCAACTTTCACAAATCTGACAAACAGAAATCACATGTCAGCTCAGACATATCTGGCCCCCATTTAGCAATTACAGAAATTGCTTTGAAGCTTCATTTATTTTTCCTTTATTCGACAGTACTGGAGATACATGGTCATCTTTGTGCAGAAGGCTCATGTCCAGCTAAACCAGCTCGAGGAGTTGACCGTGTTCGTGAACGCATACAAGGTCCAGTTGGCAAATGTGGGGGTGCAGGTAGCAGGGAAGATGCCAAGGGGATGGCCACAGAAGCAACTGGACCAGCTGAATCAGCTGCAATATTGGCAGAGGCAGCAAGGTGGTGTGGCAAAGAACGGCCAGTGGCAGGGCTTGCAGAATCGGGAGCTCCTCTTAGCCGGCTGCTACTGGCTGTTGTTGGAGCAGGCAGCGCCCCTCTAGAGGTAGTGCTGGTATGTTGATGATGGCGATCTCTACGATCCCTATCGTCATGCACTTCCTGCTGATTGCGATTGCTGCCCTGGGAATTATACACATAAAATAAAATTTCCTCGTGAAAAATTATTCCCATCCCCTTCCCCATAAAAGTCTTTTGCAATATACAAGAATATTTATTTTTTTAAGATATATGACAAACCAATGTTATATCATTTAAAATTATTTTAGTAATTAAAAAAGTCTTCTTACCCCATGAACCTTGACTCTGATAAAACACTGTATTAAATTATTTTTAACATTTTATTGTTCGATTGCTAATTTACAAAATTTTTTATTTAACATTATTATTGTTTTTTAATAGTATATTCAAGGGAATTTTGCAATCAGAAAAACAAATTGTGCACTAGAAAACCATTAAGTTAAAAATAAAATTTATCACACTATGCAATACAACACATTACATTATATTGTATAAGAGTTTTATGACAATGAATCTCAATATGACATCTGTTAAAAATAATAAAGATACAAATAATCACTATATCTTTTTCTCATTAAAGGTATTTTGTGTGAAAATATTCTTAATTTTACGAAATATATTAACTTTATAAGTGGGAATCAGTGGAAAACTGGAAACAATTAAAAAAAAAAAAAAAAGTAGAGGTGTGAAAGTTCTGTTTAAATAGTTATAACTGTTTACAATTTGAGTTCCAAATGCAAAATGAATGGAATGTCCAAATTATATTTTAACAACACTGTGCATATTGTTTTCTAGAACCTTTATTTTCAACTTTTATATCCTTTATTTTAATGAAACTTTTTTAGGACGGAGGACTATCAGTTTCAATCTGGAGATTTTGTAGATCCGTTTTGTGTAACTTCACCAAAATAAATTAGAAATATCCATCCTGTAGTTACAAATTCAGTACCAAATGAAAAGGGTGATTTTTCTGAATCCAGGGGTGCAAACAGTTTTTCGACACAACAATTAGATTTTTTTTTTTTTTTTTTTTTTTTAATTAACTGAAGTATGAAGTTTAGATGCCAACACTTCATTTTAAAGTACGTGGCCCAGTTTTACGGTCAAAAAATGAGATAAAAAATAAAATTTTTGAAATTAATAGCCCTCCAAACTAAACTAAATTCTGTTTTTAACTTTTTTTCACATTTTAAAATAAGATCTTAAAGGTTAACTAAAATTATAAATTAATAATTGCAATTTGCTAAATGCAAATAATATAAAGTGCTAACTATAACTTAAGTGTACCTGACTTAAACATTTGATAATTACACGGTAAAAAAACATATTTAAGGAGTGAAATTACTTATTTTCCACACACTTCGATATAATGTAAAAGCTTACATTAAAACTAATCAACGATTTCATCTAGACTATGTACTAGGATTTTGCCGATAAATCTGACTAATCTTACATTACGAAGGTAATTAGTATCAGTGAAATTTTTTTAAAAATATTTTGAGTATGAGCTTTAAGAAGACTTTTCTTGTAAGTAATTATACTTAATATTACAGGAAAAAGGGTTTTGTGTACATTTTGTGTACATGTACATTAATTTCTTGATGTTGTGTGTAATATAAAAATATTAAAACAGGGCACGAAATTTCCACTCGCCGAATTTTTACTGTGGCGAGTAAAAATTTGGTCTAGTTACGGATAAAATTCTTACACAATACGGTGACCGAAAACATCCTTTTTAGAGATTTAAATATGGTAAAATCTTGCTGTCTTATAACCTCATATTTAACCTTTCCTCTTTCTCTTCTTGAAGTGCCGTCTGTGTGTGTGCTGCCTGATGATTGCCCCAGCCTGGGAAAAGAAAAATGCTTAGGGCATGCATAAAAGTTTTAATCTCTTCGGCAGTTTCGTTTCTCCCACTGTGATTTCTCTAAGCAGAGTGAGAACAGACGAGCAGAGAGCCTCTTTGTCCGTTGTCTACTATCTCAGGGAAGAGAAATGCGAAAGTTTGACAATGTGATATTGGCACATGAAAATGAGCCCGAGACCTTTTAAAGATACTGCCTATGTTTACTTTGTTGAATAATGATCAAAAAACAGTTCACATTTCCCAGTTTTTTACTGAAACGCTACGGATTTATGCTTGTAATGATTTGTAAGCAACGATTTTATCGAAAAAGTTATTCAAAAATGGTTAGTTCAAATGACAACAATGAACAAGTTACACACATCGACATTTCGTCTGCTTACAAAAATAAAATGGACGAAAAAGGCATTTCTAACGTAAAAAGTTAAATAAATAAATAGGTAAATAAGGATGCTTATCTTTCATAATAAAAGATTTTCACGGGATATTGTTTGACAAAGAGTTTTTTCTTCTTTTTTTCTTTAACGACTCTTTGCATTTATGTTATTAGACAATTTATTTTTTTTTCAAATCGCAAATGCAATACATTATAATGATTTTTAATTATAGATGATTATGAGACGTGGGGATATACTACACACTTCTAATACATATAATTTTAGGCATATTTGTGAAAGCATTTCAATTAGTTTGGAAAAATAAAAAACCCAAAATACGTAAAAAGGAAAAAAAATGACAACCCTATTTTGTGGCAAGTAAAACTTTTTTATATTATTTAAACCATGAAGTTAACATCAAATTTAAGACTTAAATTATACAACCTTTTAATTTCTTCATGTTATTCTTCGGACTAGTTTTGCTTGGGGCGCCCCAGCTTGGTCTCTGATGGTACGGTGCTTGAAGTTGTTCGAAACTGCTGTTTCACGCCTCCTTCCTCTCTCACCAGCAATGGCGCCGAGTTTTTAAAAGAGAGGAAGGAGGCGTGAAACAGCAGTTTCGAACAACTTCAAGCACCGTACCATCGAAGACCAAGCTGGGGTGCCCCAAGAGAAACTAGTCCGAAGAATAACATGAAGAAATTAAAAGGTTGTATAATTTAAGTCTTAAATTTAAAACTTTTTTTTCGGCGAGTGTAATCAGAAAAAATATAACTTACAAACTTTGAATAAACACCATAAAATGCAATAAACTCGCAACATTTGTTTCGGGTCGAAAAAACACACGACCCTTCATTCCGCTTTGACTGCAGCACTCGTGCTTACTTTATTCACCTGATGAAGGGTCGTGTGTTTTTTCAACCCGAAACAATTGTTGCGAGTTTATTGCATTTTATGGTGTTTATTCAAAGTTTGTAAGTTATATTTTTTACAACAACAGTTTTGTGGTGCTTTTTTATTAGAGTGTAATCAGAGTTGAAATTTTGGGCCTTGTATTAAAATAAACTTTAAATATATATCCTCCATAAAAAGTAATCTGCCAGAAATATTTTGTAAGTCCCTGTATACAAATGAATTGCACTATTTATACCATTTATAATGAGAACATGACATAATGAACTTGAATAATATATTTTATTGAAGACATGTTCTTGTGCATATGAATAATATATGTTAATTTGATTATATTTTGTGCAGCACAAAGTCATTAAAACATTTTCTATAAAATTACCTCTCATAGAACATAATGTATTTGAATACTCTTACGTGTCCTCATACAAAAAACATTAATGTGATTTGTATAATTTTCAATATGGAACATACTATAGCAAACTTCAACAGCATATCTGTTTCAAGATATTCATAAAATATTTATACAAATTAAAGCATAGACAGACAGGCTGATCGAAGTCATAAACACTTTACAACTTCGTTGAATTTAATTTTAAAATAAATTTAATTAAACTGAGCTTTGGCCTTGAAACAAGCAAATTATTTATTTATTATTAATTTTCAAATGAATATCGAAGCTGCTAAAACAGTGTTTTACGGTCACAGAGATTGTGCATTCTTTTATTTCAAAGCTGTAAAAAATTATTAGGGGGGGGGGGGGGAAGGAGATAGGGGTCTGATATTTAAAGAAAAAATTAAATAGAGCTAGGGCCTTCCTAGAAAAGTTTCATTACAGTGTTTAAAAATCATAATGGACAATATGTAATATTTGTGCTTAATAGTTAAAGATAGTTTTTCTTAAATATATGTATTTTTTAAGACTACATTACTTACAAATTTCAGCATGTTCCAGTCAAAAACATAATCATGTGTAAACCCTTGACGATGAAATAAGTTTCTAAAAAGAAGCCGTAAATGAGAATAATCTGGTTTTTCTTCAAATCTTAGAGATCTACAATAATTTAGGTAACTAGCAAATTCCGCTGAAAGAGATAAAAAACAAAGGATTATATAATATTTCCGAATAAATGAGTTTTAATGTACATTTTTATTTACAAACACAAAACATGTTAAAAATAAAATATGCTTCATTTCACCAAAGTTCTAATCATCACAACTTTAGGTTGCTTATAATATATATGGGAGAATATGTACTCAGTGTTCCCACTCAATTTCAAGAATAAAATTCCCTGACTTTTCTAGGTATTTTAATAAAATTGCAGATCAGAAAGTTTGGCTCAAAATATAAAACATAACTCACAACATAAAAGAAAACTCAGTACATTTTAAATTGCATGCTCAAAAAGCATTGTCAAAGGTTTCAAGCTGACATTCATGCAAAAATCATGGAAAACTTTGAATGGTTAGTGTGACTAGTTTGAACTGGGTATACCTGAAAGTAGGGATTCACTGAATAGCAGTTTTGTCCAAATACCGAATATTCGGCTGGCGGATTTACTCTTATATTCAGGTGTCAATCACCTAATTTTTTGTGAACTTTTTCAGTAATACTATTTACATTTAGTAATATTTTATTATTACTTTCTTCTATAAGTAATATAGAGAAAGTATTGGATTCGTAAAAATTTTCGACCTCGGGTTTTTGATGGATTTACACGTTTTGAGAGTTGTAGAACACGATTTGACCCTTTTTAGAAAATGTCTGTCTGTCTGTCTGTGTGTGTGTGTGTGTGACAAAATTTTGTGGCAACTGTATCTCAGGAACTACTGCACAGAATTTCATACAAATTAGTATGTAGTTGCACCTTGACATAAATTAGTGCCTATCAACTTTTGGTAAAAATTGTCTTACAAGTTGCGTTGCCATCCCGCTTTTTCTAAATTTTTAACATGGTGATATAGGACAAAATTTTGTATAAATGTGCATAAAGATAATTATTTTTTAGTAATCATTATGAAATTTACAAGAATTATTTATAATAGAGGTAGTCAACTGGAGAAAAAATTTTGTATGCGTAGAGTCTTGTGAACACCCCTGGGGGGGAAGTCCCCCCTCGAGGGGAGTAAATTTTCAAGATGGGTATCTTTCGAAAGGTCTCGTCAATACCTTTAAAACGAATGGTTGAACTATAAATCTGTGATAATTTAAAACAAAGTTATCGATTTTTTTTACTTGTAACAAAAAGTAACTTAGAAAAAAAAAATCGTATTTTTTTTTAATTTTTTTTTTTTTTTAACGAAATTTAACCAGACTTGGTATTTAGTTGGCCCCTGACATAAATTGGGGCTGATTAGATTTGGGGATCAATCACTCAACAGGTGGTGCTGTGATCGTATTTTTCCTAAATTTTTAACATGGCAGTATATAGGACAAAATTTCGTATAAATGTACATAATGAGAGTTATTCTTAACCTGTGATTGTGAAATTAATATGAATTATTGATAATAGTAGTAGTTAATTAGGAAAAAATCTCGGTCATCGCTTCCCTCCCCCTAGGAGAAAGTACCCCCCGGGGGGAGGGGAGGGGGGGTAAATTTTCAAGATGGGTATCTTTCGAAAGGTCTCGTCAATATCTTTAAAACGAATGGTTGAACTATAAATATGTGATAATTTAAAACAAAGTTATCGATTTTTTTTTTTTTTACGAAAAAAAACATTGAAAAAAAATCTTTTTTTTTTTTTTTTTAATATTGTTACTGTGTGAATTTGTATAGGAAAATATAGAAGAAAGTCTTGTGGTGGCCACAGCATACTAGTTTTAATTATGAAAAAATATTGTAAAAACTACTATTCAGAAACAGTGGTTTACATACATGTAGTAAAATATTAAGAATTATTACTATACATAAGTAGTGGTATTCACAGTCACAGTGGTGCATTCACAGTCAAAGAAAATTAACAACTGTAAGTTTTCTTAATAAACACATAAAACTTCTTTAAAAACAATATCTTGTCATGTCCACAACAAATAATAATAATGTAACCCAGAAATGCAGCATTTTAGAAAAATCAATTTAAAAGTAACAACAAAATGGCCAACCTACATTAAAGCTGACACAAATGCCTCTTACTATGTGGATAAATTGTGGAATAGAGATGTGATGTTTTTTGTGCATGTGTGGGTACTTCATATGTATTTTTCAATGGCAAACTCAAAATTGCTATTTTATGACTTGAATTATGTACTCTCTTTTTTAACTCAACTTTAGAAACATGCATTGTTATACTGTTATTGATAAAGAGAAATTTTGTCAGATATTATTAATCATTATAATTAATGTAACTAATAATAAATTTTCTTTAATGTTACTTGAAACTAGATAAAACTAGTATTTTCATTTAAGTTATAATCTATTTCTTAATTACTCTAAAAAATCTTAATTTAATGATTATTAAAAATAGCAAAATTTTTCAAATGATTAAAATTGTTTTTAAATTGAATTTTTATATGTTCAACTAGCTGAATAGTATCCAGATAATTTGATATTCGGCCAAACCGAATAGTTTTAAATTTGGCAGTATGGCCGAATACCGAATAAATACTGAATATTTGGTGCATCCCTACCTGAAAGGGATACAAATAGGCAAATTTAAATGACTAAAAACTCAATTTTAAAATGTGAAAATCACTAGTCAAAATTATAAATCACTAATAATTTGTAATTACCCTTTTAAAGTTTGTTTCATGGCAAAAGACAATCACGCAGAAATCAGAAAATGAACAAAATTATAAGTCAAATTCTGCTGACGCAAGTGCGATTTGCAACTCAATCGGCATTGTCTTGCATAAAAATTAAGCCCAAAAATTCCCTTAGGAGCCACAGGCAACCAATGGTCTGATGAGAAACTTGGAAATTGGGTTTAAAAAGCCAAATCATAAACATTAGGATGACATTTGTCATTTTTTCAACTGTTGTTAAACAACTTCACATCGCCCTCTGATTCCGAAATTACACAGGAGCTAGATTGTCCGAATTCCACCACAATATTTGACGGTAAATGCAGCCAGCCAGCCGCTGGATATCTGCAAAATATCAGTTCGCCTCTCCACTTTTTCCACTAGCCTGGATTTGTTCCTATGCTTGAATAAAGATGTTTTCTGAAAGATTTCACAGTATTTCCTGTGTGCCAACAACCGTCTCCACTACATATATGACATACTAAAAAAGCATTTTCCAGGCTTACAACATCATTTTTTCAGATTTTGGGGCAATATTTGCAATTTTCCCTGACTTTTCCCAGTTTTCCAGGTGTTCCCCGACACGTGGGAACCCTGTGTATTTCTATTTTATTTTGCATCATTTTAATTAAAATAAAATAAAAAATAAGTTAACCAAACTTAAAAGTTACCAACAAATAAAATTTAAAAACCTAAATATATACCCATAAGGAAATTCTTAAGTGCTAATCACCGATTTTCATAAAATATTAGCTGCTGAGTTACAGCAAAAAAGCTATAAAAAGAAAGTTACTAAAAATGAATTCATGTTTGCAATATCCTCAAATCAGCACACTAGCTGGTAATTTTGATTTCAATTTTCATTTATACAACTTTGTTAAGGAATTATTTTTTTTATATGTATATATTTTTTTATTTCATTTATTTATATCAATGCTAATTTCAATTAATAAAATATTCTAAGATGATGTTTTATTTTTATCATCAGCAAACTAAAGCGATACATGGCGAATAAAATTATCATAATGTCAATGTAATGCAAAAATTTAATTTGTATTGTTTTAAATCTATGCAACACTGAAGCTATGAAAATTAAATGAAAATATTAGATATAAGACATAATGACACATTTTAAGAATTACAGCTGCATGATATAAAATTTGCCAGTCAAATTAAATACAATGTTAACTAATTTCTGTAAATTTTTTCAAACCAATTGGAAATTAGTTCTTGAAACAGTTTCCTAACCAACAACAGAAATTTTTGACTATCTGCAACACACTTCCCAAAGCTTAAAATTTGACTAAAACTTCGATACAATTAGATTTTGTAAGAGTAAAGTAACACTAGTTTCAGTAAAACTATAGTGCAGGTTCATTGTCTATCATAGAAATATCACTAGAATGATATGCAAATCTCTATCACCACAAAACTTCTATGATGCAATTTCTAAGGTTACTTGAATGTCATTTATTATAACCAATGCTTTTTCTAAATGCATATCAACACAGTATAAAAACAACTATGCACAAGTTATGTAACAGATTTAAAATATTTTTTACAAACAAAATTTCCTCAAATGTTTTAAATTCTAAAATATTACTATGCACCAGGCTCTGCTTAGTTTGCAGTAACTTCAGAAGTTTCGTTTTTGCATGGAACTCAACCTTTGTTTAGCAATCTGGATTATCATGTGAAATACTGTCTCACTGAATCACTATTAAAGTATATTTTCAGGGGTGTCCACTTTACAGGATTATTTTTTTTTTTTCTCTTTACTGGTATTCTGAAGTTTACATAACTTTTATTCTCCCATAGTGTCACGCATAGTGTTACGTCTCCATAGTGTATGTTAGGATTATCTTCTGTTTTTTCTTCCATCCATTAGTGATTAATCCCTCTCACTCTATTGCACATTCCTTAACAAATTGTTCGTATGTATTTGCACATTTTTAATCCACTTCAACCATTCCTCTCTGTAATTAACTACAGACAGCAATGCTTCACAATTGATACTGTTCGTATTTTGCATAAACAGTTACATTTAGTAATGTGATATTCCATATGAAGTGAACATTGTGACTCTACAAAGTTTAATGCTAAAAATCTGTCTTCCCTATTTCATTTCATGAATAATGAATAAATGTAACATAAAAACTTACTTCTCTTTAGTCAGTACTACAGAAAATAAGCATTTAAAAACTGATGACAGAAATGAAATGAAGGCACTAACAACAAAGTAAATTAAATTACCAATCTTTGTATAAAAATGTTAATAATAGGACATATTACCGTAAAATCCTGAAAGTAACCCTCCCCTCCCCCCTTTTTGAAAAGCAAAATGGATAAATTTCAGGTGGGGGGTTATAATCAAGATTCTTTAAAAAAATTATCAAAAAAAAAAAAAAAAAAAAAAAAAAAAGGAAGAAAAGGAAGGGGAGGTTATATTCGATGGAAGGGGTACTTTCGGGATTTTACGGTACTTACTTAAAAGGAAATATTAAAGGCTATCATTTCTTACATTAAAGGTAAAAAAAAAAAAAAAAAAAAAAAAAAAACTGCGTAATGATTCCATTGATAATGTGCATCCAACAGTTTATGAAAAATCAGTTAAATTAGAAATAATGTATAAATATTAAAACTTAATTCAATGCCAAACTTAACTTGCAATGCCGACGTACCGTAAGTGCGCCCGAAGATATGATGTAGCTTTGTTGGATGGAGAAAAAAAAAGGGAGGGGGGGGGGGGGGGTCTTTTCAGGATAATAGAGACATTTCACTTTCAGCGAGAAAAGGGGGGAGGGGTTATATTCGATGAGGGGGTAACTTTTGGGATTTTACGGTACATATATATATATAATTTTTAAATGGCTCTTAAGTACCACATAATGGCAATTAAGGAAAAAAAAATGTTAGTTGCCATTTCGCACCTGACTTGCTGATTTTAATTTCAACTCCTGCTATGCACTGAAAAGGAAAATTATAAAACAATAATAAAACAGTGTTACATTCTGAAGTAATATATTTTACTTGCAATTTATTATTGAGTTCAATATTTATCACATTATTTGAAAGCACGGCAAACAATTTTTGGGTTCTGCACTTTTGATGCGACAGAATATTTAAAAATTTATTATTTCACAACAGATATTTTAAAAACAGAGAAAAAAAGAAAAGCACTTTATTATTCATCCTTAAAATTGGTACTTGTAAAAGTTTTAAAACCTTTTAGATCAAAAGTCCCCTTAGTTTTTCAATTGTGTTTAAATTCTAAACCCACTAAGTTTTTCTTAAAAAATAAAAAGCTGGCATATTAATAATTTTTTAAAACAAAAAAATAAGTGGTTATTTCTTTAAATATTTATGAGAACATTAAAAATTATAATCAGTTAAAAAAAGTGTGTATATACAGGGTGGCCAGTAAAGTCCGTTCCCACCCTTTCAACTGCTGAATAGTTACAACTATAATCATAGAAGTAGTGTCTAGGTGTAGTAAAGTGCTATGTGGTATTAGATGGTACCACTTACAGAGCCAACTGGTAGAAAAAAAAATAGAATTAGAGCTTCAATCTCAAAATCAGTACAATATAGAGGTAAACATGAATTACACAGCTGTACAGCATCATCAATTAGCACAAATTCTCACTGAAAGAAATGACATGAGTGAAAGATGTTTCTGTAGCATTATAAACATAGATTCATACAGAGTTCTATTTTATTATTATTATTATTGTTTTTTTTTTTTTTTTTTATGTACAACTGTTTGGTGAAATCCATTTTTTTTTTTTTTTTTCAAACTTTTATTTCCCTGATTTCTTAACTTTAAACTTTCAACCCTAATTCTCCGATAATTCTTACATTTTCCAGATTTCTGTACACTTTGTAATTACAAAACTATCACTAATTGAAATTCAAAATATACTTACATGGAAATGTCCTACATAATTCTTCAATGGGAGTGGACATCTTTTTTTCACTGATTCTTTCATATTTTTGTCTTTTTGTAGCTGCCCTTAACCCTTGCCAGGGTAAACTGCCTCTATTGAAGTACATTAAAACATAACCTAGTGACTCCAGATCATCTCGCCGACTTTGTTCTGCAAAGAAAAAAAAATTATTTAAAAATAAAAATAATTTTGTTTTGATCAAAATATACTAATGTGAAGTCTTAAAAATAAGTTTTCAAATGTGATCAAGGTTTGATCCAGGTTTCAGGGTTTAAGCTGAGTAAAAATTTTCTTTAGTAAAGAAGCTAAAATCAGAAAAAAAGCTTTAGCAAAATGCTAAAATGCCAGAAACAGTAGAAAAAGATGAATATCAGTTTACACATTACACAGGTCTGCGATGAAAAAATTGTCGGTAAAGTGAGTGGTGTTTTTTATAGATTTTTGGATGCTGATTTCTGGAAAAATAATGAAAAAATTCCATCACGCACAGTTTCATCACAAATCGCAATTTGTTTTTACGAATTTAGTATATTTTGGACGAAAAAAGTATTTTTTTTTATATGATTTTGATAAATATATTTAAGGACTTACATTGTAAATTAGTAGATTAAACTACTAAACAGGAAATAATGTTATTTTTTATCCAAACTATTTCTCTGAATCGGTAAACTGCCCGTTACTGCTGGATGCTGCAAAGAGACAATCCCAGCAATTTCCACAAAAGGAAAAGTGGAAAAAGGACTTTTGTGGTAAAAAAAAAGTTATTATAAGGACTTGTAACTTTCTATATATACTTAAAAATTACTGAACTTAGATATAATTGTAATTTATATGTGTTTAATACTTAACGGAATTTAAATAAAATGTCAAAATTTTGCAATTTCAACTGTTTCCGTGAAAATATGCAATCACTTTGTAAAAAATCCATACGTGATAGAAGGGATTGGAATTCATTTTTGGAATCAGCACCAAAAATAACGTAAGAATCAGTTATCAAAGTTAAAACAATTTTCAAAAAGTATTTTTTTGCAGGACTGTGTTATTCTAAACCCCTCAATATGTTTGATTTTCATTTGTAAATTAAACTTAAAAGTTTTTGATCAGGTCTTTAAAGATAGAGTTATACACAGAAGGTAAATTTTTTTTAAATATTTTTTTTTTTTTTTTTTTTTTTTTTGAAATGAAAAACAAAAAAGGAATTAATAATTGTACTTACCACTGTCACCAGATCAATTTGAATATAGTACAAGCATATATATCTTAACACATTTATTGGCAGACATGAAAAATATTAAACTTTTTAGATTACTTTATATTGTAAACTTTTTTAAAGCAATATGAACATCTTAGATAACGACTTATATTGTTTTTCTGGAGATATAATTATCACTATAGCATGTAAAACTACATTAAGCTTATACTGTATCTGAAAATAAAAACATAACTTACAAAAAAAAAAGAAAGTAATATAAGTGAAATTTGTTTATTACTATTCAGAGCTTTTTTGTTTACAATTTATAATTTTTCTTTCTTTCATATTAGACCCCTTTACAAATGCCTCATGTTTATTTACAAATTGATTTCCTATATGAGATTCTTATGCGTAGTTCAGCGTTTAATTTTCCTTAGATGCATGAACCGTTTTTTTTTTTTTTTTTTTTTTTTTAATGAATGTTGCAATTTTTTTTTCCACGAAAGATTCGTTATAATATTTTTGCTGAAGATTTTTTTTTTCAAATTGTGTTTAGTAAGATGCTTTAGCAAAAAAGCGAAAACATGTTATTTTATTTTCGCATTTTAGATAAGTCTTTTAGCATTTCGCGAAAAATGCTATCGTAGCGGAAACACTGCCAGGTTTTAATTTTTGGGGCGCATTTTTGTGAAAAGCAAATTATTTTTGTGAAAAACAAAATAATTTTGTGAAAATTTATTTCTTTTTGAAATAAAAGGGATTATCGCACGATACCTTTCACTTTAGCAGTTACTCTAACTAATGTTTAATAACAAGTTAACAGCATATTATTGAACAAAGTATAGACACTCATTAAAAATAATACTGTTAACATGGAAAATTTTTAGAAAAACATCATTTTTTTTTTAAATAAATCTTGTGAAAGGGCTGTTGCTACGAATCTGAATTTTGTGAAGGGACCCATCTTATGGATTTGAATTTTGTGAAGGGGCCCATTTTAGAGATTTGAATTTTGTGAAGGGCCTATATTTTAGAGATTTGAATTTTGTGAAGGGGCAGCAAATCCCCAATTTTTACCTAGATCGACCCCTGGTGATCCTCAATGGAGGAAAATAGCAAGTCATATTTACATTTTTAAATGTATTACAATTCATGTTATTAATAAGTGTGTGTCATTTTACTTAAATGACTAGGCTTCTTTCTAGCCATATATAATTTAATTACAAAACATATGCAGATCAGTACAATTGCTGTTACATCCAAACACTACATGATACAGTGCAAGCAAAAGCACCTTTTGCTCTTTCGCTGATCACGTGATCCAATACATTAAAAGTTCTCTACAGACTCGTGGTGCCATCTAACGATAAATGGTTCTATTATTGAGATAACAAAATTTAAATTTATTTTTAAGAAAATAATATATCATATGAATAAGACATTAGCAACGATATTTTCTGTTTGTTTTTTCTTAACAAGATAATCATATCAGTGTAAACGTTATAAAGAGGGCATTACAAATAAGCCCAATGCAAATAATATAATATATGCACACACACAGAGAGAGAGAGAGAGAGAGAGAGAGAGGGAACCAATAACAAATTTTAAAAGAATATTTGAGATCAAACTGTAAAAAATTACATTTAAAATGCATCATTGCTGCTGTAGCTTATGATTATGAAGTATCTTTTAATTATTTGCATTTGTACAACAATATGTTAAAATATAAAGGATTTTCTGAAAAATTAGAATATTTTTTATTTATAACGTGCATGCAGGGTTTTTAAATCAAAGCTATGTCAGATTTTAACATGAGCGGTTTTACAGATATTTTTATTTTGATTCAATCCACGTACATTTTTGCCTTAATTCATTGACATACATACATATATATATATATCAGGCATGAGAGTGCAGAAAATTAAAAAAAAGAGGAAACATGCGTGTTCATAAAATTAATTTCAAATGAAAAATAACGCACGCGGGGAAAACTATACAAATGTGTTCATAAAATTTATTTCAAATGAAAAAATAATGCTCACAGGAAAAAACTATACAAAATATTTTAAAAGTGACAAATTAAACTAAAAGAATAACGCATCAGCACAATAGAACATGTGTTTAAAAAAGAAAAAAAAAAACATTAGCTAGCAATCAACATTTAATAACATTGACTGGTGGTGGAAAATGGAAAAGGGGGGTGGGGGGGAGGGGGAGGGGTTAAAAATAGTTCATGAGTGAAAAATATTAAACACAATACTTCTTCCTTATGGGTTCTAGAATATCATAAAGTAAGTTTTAAATTAATATTGACATTTTTGTTGTGGATGGATAAATATTCAAAAATAAAAGGCTTCCCGCAGAATGTTTGATTGGCGATGGTTAGAGATGAAAAAGGGGGGAGGGAAAAAAAAAATTACATGCGTCAAATATTGAGTAATTCTGTACTTCTATATGTTATAGAATATGATAAAGCACATTTAAAATTAAAAGTAGCATTTATATTTTGGATGGAAAAAGATTGAGAATCTAAAGTTTTTCGTGGAGCGTTTGAACACTGATCGTTATTGAAGTTTGATTTTAACAAAATAAAAAATCGCGAAATTAACGAAAATCACAAAAAAGCGGAAAATCGCCGATCCGCAGAAAATTCTCATCCCTGATATATACTTTTAAGTAATTTAATCATTGGTAATTACTTTGTGACACACACACACATAAAAAAAAAAAAAAAAAAAAAAAAAAACTTTAATGCTAATTAAGTTTTTAATAGCACTTATTTCAGTTTCGTATTTAAACTAGTATGATGTGGCCAAGTTTTTGTATGTGGGATGCTCCCACATACAAAAACTTCTCTAGTCTACTTCTACTATTATCAATAAGTCATTAATTCTACAAAACACACGTTAAAAATAACTCTCATTATGTACATTTATACGAAATTTTGTCCTATACTGCCATGTTAAAAAAGAAAAAGGATTACAGTGCCACCTGTTGAGAGATATATCTCCAAATCTAATCAGCACCACTTTATGTATGGGTCCAAATAAATACCAAGTTTGGTTAAATTTTGTTGATTGCTTCACGAGATACAGCATCCACAAAATTTGTGATACACACACACACAGACAGACTGACATTTTCTAAAAACAGTCAAATCATGTTCAGGACATCCTAAAACAACATCCATCAAAAACTGGAGTTTGAAAATCCTCATGATTTTAATACTTTCCATCTCTCTCTCTACATATATAGAAGAAAGTAAAAATAACATACAAAAAAATATTAATGGAAAATAATGAATAAAATTAAACTATTTATTACGGACACATACCAATTCCTAAATGAGTATTTATGCTTGCATATCTTGCAGTACCAGTCAAATTTTTGTTTTCTCTATAAGGAATATGCATCTGCGTCCGTGTGTCACGATATTTTTTAGCCAGTCCAAAGTCTATAATATATACAAGGTTTCCTTTTTTACCAAGGCCCATGAGAAAATTGTCTGGTTTGATGTCCCGGTGAATGAAATTTTTGCTATGGATGTATTCTATTCTATTAATCTGAAAAATATAGATGCATATTAGTCTCAACATAACACTAAGATTTCAAAACAAGCATAACAAAGAAATAAAAATGGTAGTACTCAACTCTTTTAGTGCCAATCAAAAGTATTGTACATATGTGAAGAACGATGGACCAATTTGTCAAATTTGTTAAGGTTTGGGAAGAAGTTCATTAAAAAAAAAAAAAAAAAAAAAAAAGAATGATGTTTATAAAATTTAACTAGTACATGTTGCGGCCACCACAAGACTTTCTATTTTCCTAAACAAATTCCCGGAGTACAAATTATTTTTCATGATGAATGCAGATGATTTTCATCACAGAGATACATAACGCTATATGTACAAAAGAAGTCAATTTAGTGATAACATAGGATTTTTTTTTTTTTTTCAGTTAAAAATGAGGGGGGGGGGAGTTAATTTTATTTTAAAATTTTCTATATTTATAGTTCAACCATACATTTTAAAAGTATTAAAGAGATTTTTTTTTTTTTTAAACATACCCAAAGCCCCAGAGAGTACTTTTCCCAAAGGAGGTGGAGCAATATTCCTACATGCACATGTCCTTTCCTAGTTTACAACTACTATTATCAATTATTTACACTAATTTCACAATCATTCGTTAAAAATAACTCTCATTATGTACTTTTATACAAAATCTTGTCCTGTACTACCATGTTAAAAATTATGAAAATATGGGATTGACAGCAACACTTGTTGAGCAATTCATCCCAAAATGTCATCAGCACGAGTTCAGGTCAAGTTTTAACTAAATACCAAGTTTCATTAAATTTTGTTCATTGGTTTGAGAGATACAGTATCCACAAAATTTATGATAAACACACACTAACATACACACAGACAGGTATTTTCTAAAAGTGATCAAATTATGTTCAGGATATCTCAAAACATGTAATTTCATCAAAAACTGGAGGTAAAAAATTTTCACAAATCTAATTCTTTCTTATATATATACAGAAGAAAATAAAAAAGCATATTATGAAATAAAGTGATGATAAATTAATGCTAATTGTATTTCAATATTTATTGAAAATCATACAAATAAAAATATTATGAAAAACAGAAATATCAATTCTTTTTTTTTCAAACTGTTATTTGCACTTGAGAAAAATCATTGTTCTGCTATCTTCCTTGTATCACAGTCAGGGCTCGAAATTAGCAGTTGTTAGTTGTATTTTGCAACTAAATATTTTGTTTTGACGACCACAATTTTGTATGCAGTCATCACTTTGATGCCTAACATTCTTTTTCCCCTTCAGTGTGCAGTTATAATGTAGGATGAATATAAAGGCGCTAGCAATAAAGTAGTAGAATTAAATTCCTAGCTTTCCTGTAACATTATTAGCACTAGCACATTTTTAAAATGGAAAAAACTAACTAGATAAAGTATCAGCATTTTAAGTAATTATAGTTTTTGTACAACATTTACACATATGTTTCAATGCGTAAATAACAATTTTAAAATAGCACCTTAGTACGACATAATGGCAACTAAGAATACAATGTTAGTTGCCATTTGGAACCCAACTTGCTAATTCTAATTTCGACCCCTGGTCACAGTGTATTTTAATGATCTAGCATATAAGCAGTCTTGGCACTAACAAGCATAGAATATAACAAAAAAATTAAATCCACAAATAATTTTGCAAATATATTAAACTATTTATAATGTTTTATAAATTTATTTCAAAATAAACAGTTCTTTCACAATGCAAACAGAAGGCGGCATTGCGTAAATAATGATATATTGTTCATATTTTTCCCAAATGCTGTGAACAACAGTCAGGCAACATTTGGCATTAAAACAGTAGATTAAATTTTCACAATCCCAGTTATCAAAATGTTAACAACCCAAAAGTCACAAAATCAAATCCTAGCCTGGCTACTTTTGCTCTTATAAAAATTAATTTGGTCAATTTGTAATTTGTTAAATAAAATAAGTTTAAAATAGTTGCTTGCATAATACAAACATTTTTTGTCCATTTTTATTTTTCATGCTATCAGTAACTAATTTTCACTTCAGTAAACTAACCTTCATTTTGACGGGGATTGCCAAAACAATTCATGTTACAAGTAGTTCATGTTAACGAGGTTCGAGTGTATTATAAGTAATCCTTTTTACGAAAATATTAAAATGGTGGCTAGTACTTGATCTCAAGACTCTTCCAGACTTTTCCATTACGAGTAAAGATAAATTTCTTGGACTTTACCTGTCATTTTCTTCTATTTTAACACATTTTTTATTTATATATTGTTCGACATAAGTGAAGGCCTACTTTCAAATCTAGAGATGCTTCATAAACTCTCTTGAAATTTTAAGGATAAAAAGAATATGTTATGCTATACATATTCCAGTAAAAGTTTTATCCCGGAGGATAAAAGCGGATCAATCGCAAATTACCAAAAAATATTTTTGGGATCACCCTTGAAAAAAAAAAATGCTTGAAATGAGTTGTAGCTATAGCATATGATTATAAGAGCCTTCTTTTAATTATAGATATAAATTTATATGAGAATTGTGCTTATTACAATGGAGATATATAGGATTCTTTAATACTATCGTAAATTTTTTGTACATTTTTTGTTTATAGCATAAAGCATTTTTAAACTAAAGCAATGTCACTTTTAGAAAAAATAACATACTACATTAGACACAATGTACTGCAATCAGAATATAAAAATATCAAATATCTGATGAAGCATGAGCATTTTTGCTAAGCAATTTTTAATTGCAAACTTTATTAGCCAAATGTCGTTAATGTTTTTTCGTTTGTCATTAATGTTTTATTAGCCAAATGTTACTAACTCTAAAAAAAAATTCTCAAGCAAACATCTTTAAAACTCAGAAAAATATTGTCAATAGACAAATTGATTTTCAAATACCTTCAAAAAGATGCAAAATGCTATAGATATATACCCATAGCTTCATTTTTTAAATTGTTGAACAGTCAAGGACATTATTGAAGGCCTACTTTGCATTTCCTCAAAAAATGATAAAAATACTTTAACATCCATTATTTTACTTAAACATATTGCTTTTATAATCTTTAGTATCTTATATAGTCAGTAATATTGACTGTCCATTTTATTCTGCCTGATATTGCAATTACTGTGCTTTCACTTTTGTATTTTCAATTTCAGGTTGAAAAGTTCTATTTATTTTTAGAGGTTTATTAATTTGAATATTAATACTATAATAATTTGTAGCCGTCATTATAACATTCTAAAGATTATACAAATAATATTCTAGCAGAAAAATAATGGTTTTCAAATATTTTTTCCATTTCTTAAGAAAATGCCTAGTGTGCTTTCACTTATGTCTATGACTGATCGTCAATTCAAAGCAAAAATATGGGTAAAATCCCTTAGTGTTTTGCTTCTTTTTAGAACTCGAAAATCAACTTTTCTATTGAAGATATTTTTTTCAATTTTAGTTATATTTACATTTGGATTTTTTTAGAGTTGCTCTATACATTTGGCTAATAAATTATGGAAAAGAAACTTTTCTAGAACTTGAACATGGATAGTTAAAAATTTAGTAAATATGCTTATATTTCATCAGATATTTGATATTTTTATATTCTGATTGTAGTATGTCAAATATTCCAAAAGTGACATTGCTTTAGTTTTAAAACCCTGCATGATATAAACAATAAAATTTACAAAAAATCGTCAACATTGTTAAAGAATCTTCCTTTATATCTCTGTTAATACAAGTGAAATTCTCATATAAATTTACACCTATAATTAAAAGAAGGCTTTTAATCATATACTATAGAGCTACAACTCATTTTAAGCATTTTTTTTTTTTTTTTTTTTTACAGGATGATCCCAAAGATAATATTTTTTAATTTGTGACTGATCCCCTTTTAGCCTTCAGGGCAAAACTTTCACTGGAATATACGTAGTACTAACACCTTCTTTTCACCCCTAAAGTTTCAAGAGAATCCACAAAGTACTTCTTTAGATATTAGACAAAAACCTCCGGATTAAAAAATGCATCTTCACTTATGTCTGTGATTGTATATATATATTATTTCTAATGTTCTCCATACATATGGTAGAGAAAAGTATTGTTTTGGGGACCAAATTTCAGTATTTGTTATATTTACACGTTCTGGGGTCTACTGAATCTAAAAAACAAGTTTTTGGCAGTTGGTCTGTGTACATGTCTGTTATCAGTATACCTCAAGAATAGCAATCTAAATAGTAGAAAAATTCTGTATTCTAAATCTGTATCATATTGAGAAAGAGATGCTACACAAAACTTTTCATAGAGATCAAGCAAATGGTTTCCTGTACAGTGACATCAAAGAGAATTAAAATACATTATGTCTACGGACAAAACTTTTGGTAGGTACAGTTCAACATCTATTGGTTGCACTAAACAAAATGAAATGAATATATATTTTTTATATGTATATGAGCAAGTTTAGTGTAGAATATGGTATAAAAATCATTAACCATTCACTTACACGGATAATCAAAATAATTGAAATACAGTGGGATTACACTTAGAAATTGCCAGAAATGCATTGAGGGTGTGTTATTTGCTATTAATATAGGACTATATTTAAGTTAACAATATGGTACATACATAATTTACAGATGACACAGGGCTACCAATAATTAAGCAAAAATATCCTTCTCTATTGAATGTAACTGGTGGAAGTGCTTTACAATATTTTGCAATGTCCAGGAATGAAAATTACTTCCCCATAACCATATGGTAAATAAAGTATTTTTTAAGTTAAATTTTCAGTAATTGTTTTTTGCCAAATTACAAGTTTAGCGGTTTCCCGAACACTAAAGTAAGTTTTTAATGATTGATCATTGTGTGTGTGTTATCAGCATAATTTAAAAATAAATGATTGCAGGCAATTCAAATGTTATATTTTGAAGGCCTTGGAAAAGATTCATCAAGATTGATAAGTTCCAAGGATGGTGCGGGTGACAGTTATCTGAATGAATAATTTGGACTAAACTTTTAAATTTTATAACAGCTTTGAATTCTATATATATCTAGATAATATGTTCAAACGGGGTTGAGATAGGGTGTCTCTGAAGTAAGCCCAGTGAAACTGAAATTTAGCACAGAATATTTCAATACAAATAATCTGAACTGGAAACCAAATGTTTTTGTAACTAACAAGAAACACTGTAAAAAAAATCTTCAACATACTGATTATGGTATGCTAAATGCTATCGAAAAACAACTGTTGCTATTTTATTCCTTTGGCATTCAAGACAGTTGATGAACTTTTTTAGTGTTTGTTTATCTAGCACCAAGTCTCCTTTTAATATTAAGAAAAAAAAACATCTCAATATTTTCAACATCAACATCCTCATACATTTATTTAATTCTAGATATTATGTTTAAGAAATCACTTATGTATCTTTATATATAAAAAAGGCAATGTCTGTGTGTGTGTGGACAGTGTAGCGCAAAGACGGTAGCTCGGAGAGACACATGTTGCGACATGAAGGTGCCCTCCGAGGGGTTTTGGTGCACCTTGAAGCCCAATTTTCAAATTTTTGATTTGTTTTCATTTAATTAAAATATGAAAATATTAACTTCATAATAGCTGTAAATATAGCCATTAAAGTTTTATCCTTAATTTAATTGTTGCCAAAAAAATTTACAAGTTCATTTTCTTTCTTTTTTTTTCGACGGGAAAATAAATATGTTTACTTAAACGTGAACAATAAAAAAAATTAAATTATGCATATAGAATTTTACTGTCAAGTTGTTATTAAAAAAAAAAAAAAAAAAAAAAAAAAACTGCCCATGACGTCACATTTGACCGTTTCTTTACAATAGACTCTATGAACAATAAATTTATTTTATCAGTTTTATTTATAGATCCTACTGGGCAATTTTTTTAATTTTGGCGTTAAAATAAACCGAATGTTTTTTGCCAAGAAGTTTAATTTAGCAACAGCCGTTTTAATCCATTTTAATTTAGCAATAACCATTTAAAGAAATTAAACCAAAATAGTAGTCATATAAATGATCTATTTTTATCTGAATAGATAATTTTATAGGGGGAAAAAAACATGTAGTTTTAAAAATAAAAAATTTATTTCAAGCACTATTTTAAGCATAAAAACCATTAAAAATATAAACAGAATATGAAGAATTCTTACAAATTAATGAAAAGGTGTCCGATAAAAGTATCAGCAAAATAAGGCTCTCTTTTTTATACAAGAAATTATATTAAAAAAAAAAAAAAATCATCACTAATATTGTGACAAAAATTCAAAAGCCGCCAAGGGAGAGATTTAATAAAGTTGTGTAGCACGGTAATGTTTACATATTTATTTATTTTTTATATACCAATCACTACACTAATTTATAATACAAATATACGAGCTGCTGTGTGTGATTGTACTTGCACGCTGTCCAGCAGAAATATTTGATTAATTTAAATTAATATTTAAATAAATAATTAAAAATAAGAATATGTTTAATGGGAAATATATATAACCATAAAAATATTAGTTGTCTAAAATGCGGCAGAAAGAGTGCTCATAGCATATTGTTATAAGGGATTAATTCTTTGCCCCAGATCATTAGCAGCATTGCAATGAAAGCAGTTTTATTTGCAAAGTGAAAATAAAAGGGCAATTCATTCATTGACTTTCAGTAGGGTCAACCTTGGCGACAAACTTGGTGAGTGGGCGACCGAATTTGGTGATGGGCAACCAAATTTGACAAAAAATGGTACTTTAGAATTCCTCAAGTTTCGAAGATTTCCGACACACGGGGGCACAGATCTCAAGCTTTCCATGGGATTCTTGATTGAATCATCGCAAAAATTTATAAATAGGAGTGAGTTGATTTACGCAAGAGAGTATGTATTCACTGCAAATCAGAGTTATTCAGAGACCTATTCTGAGTGATTGCACTTTAAGGATTGAGCTCTAAGCAAATGAACATTTTTCTTGAGCTTACGAAGATTTATGCTCCTGAGTATTTGATGTTATTTGCTTTACTCCTGTGGAACAAGTGACTGTTTTTCAGAATGTTCCAGAACACCCATTGAATAGTGACTTTTGCTATATGAGTAACAGTTTCAACTGTTTCCAGAACAGTCGAAGAATAAGCTTTACTATTGGATTGTTTTCGAGAATATTTGTTTTATTAATAGTTTTGTTGTATAGATTCGAGAAGCTAAAAATATATATTTAATATACTGAAGAGATCCCATACTAAAGCTGTGGCGATAATAGTTGCCAATCGAAATATATTTATTTAAACGTTTCAATTATTTATTTAAAAAGAAATCATTTTAATGCAGTGACTAGCGAAGCGGGCAAAGCCAGCTAGTTTCACAATAAATACATAATCTCATGGATACCACTGGAGTTGAGATTGTAAACACTTGCATATAAATGTGGACATGCCACTTACATATTTTTTTTAATACATTAATACAAATTTTAAATAATTCATTAAAATTCAATTTATTCTTTCACAACCTAAAAAAAAAATAAGAATTTACATAATTTTATCACTTTCAGAAAAATCAGAAAATTATACTAATAAAAGAAAATACACTTCATCAACATAACAAATTTTAAACAAACAAATTTGCTCTATAGAAAAACAAAATATTATTCCAAAAAATCTAAAAATTGAATAATAATGATAATAATGAAAATAAGATATTTCAATGAATGAAATATATAAGATTAAATTAAAATTTACAGTTGCACTTACTAATTGATCAGCTAATAATAACACTGTTTTTAAACTAAACTTCCGATTGCAATAATTAAAAAGATCTTCCAAACTTGGTCCCAGAAGCTCCATAACCATCACATTGTAATCTCCTTCTGATCCACACCATTTTATGGTAGGAATCCCAACTAAAGAATAATAAAACCTTATTAACATTAAAATTTATTATAAATCTAAAAATGTAGGTCAGGTAAATACCCAATAGACCGTATATACATATATGGGTATTTACCCAGATATATACATACTCAAAGTATGGGTGCTTAATATTTATGGTTTTTAATAGTTTTTTAAAGCATACAACTGAAATTTATTTTGACTGGAGTTTTGGCAATAATATAACTATCCTTAATTTATAAATAATCTCTAAAAAAAGAGTTCAATTGAACATGTGTCATTTGTTAAATATATTAAAAACACTTTAAACACACGTAAATTTAAAATTTATTTAAAAGATGTTTAAAAAATAATTATCCAAAGCTTTTCGCTTTAATAGTAAAGCATTATCAGAGATTTTTATTATTCGTTTTCGAATAAAAACGAACTTCGAGTTTTCGAACATTCTATTAATAATATTGATATCTTTATTATTATATAATATAGATATAATAAAACGAATAATAAAAATCCCTGATGATGCTTTACTATTAAAGCGAAAAACTTCGGATGTTTTTTTTTTTTTTTTTTTTAACATCTTTTAAATAAAATTTAAATTTATGTGTTTAAAGTGTTTTTAATATATATATCCTTAATTTGTATAAATAAACCTACAGGGGGGAGATGAAAGCAATTTTGAACAGTGATCAAATAAGGTTTTTTCTGATAATGTAATATCCCTACAGTTTCCAGAAATAATATTGACAAATACAAACAAGGAACCCCTGTGGCAGAATTTAGGCGAAACAGCGACATTATCGCAGAAAAGAAATTGTCATTATAAAAAATTTAAATATTCATAACCTTCAGTAAAAAATAGAAACTCATGTCTTATATTTAAGAAGTCTTCAACACTATTAATAATATTGATATCTTTATTATTATATAATATACATATGTATAAATTAGAAAATATGTCAATATTGTCTTGCAGAAAAGGTTTGCACGAAACAGTCTCGATTATCTGTGGCATTGAAATATTATCATCCATGACAGTGATTTATATATTTTTCTATATATTTAGTCCTCAATTTTTATTTTATTTAAAAATGTAATTGTATACCTAATTGTATATACTGTTACTGTTTGAATCCATCATAATTTATAGTAGCAAAAAGGCCAAGGAAGATGGAAATTGTGGATAAACCACTCGCAGATAATCGAGAGTTTACTGTAGTTCAAAAAAAGTAAAGAACAAAATTGGAAAATTAGATTAACATCCAATAATAACTATTTTATTACTGGCTACTTATTTAAACAGATGACCATTTTCCTTTCTTTAGTTAAAATATAAAGTTAACTTTTTAAACGCAGAGTTTCTTACCAGAGTTAAAGATCGGTGAGAATTTTTCACAACAAAGAAATGCTTTAACTTATTTTTGGGAATGAAAAAGGTAGCCATTAAGAGATAATACTTAAATAGCCATATTTTTTCCTTTAATGGATCTGTAGCTTTAAAAAGAGAAGTCGTAGAACTATTGGTCAATCAAATAGCTTGTAACAATCACATTCCAGTCCTTATAGACACCAGATGGCATGCCATATTCAATCCAAGCAGAAAAAGAAAGCTAAGTCTCAAAACCACCATACTTATCCCCAGCACTACAGCTTGCAGGCAGCCCTAGGATATCTGTTTATTCTTAGATTATCCTGCTGAGGAGTCTTACGGAGAAGATGTGCCGTTAGGTATGAATCCCAAGGCTTGGAGACAAAAGAATTCTCATTAAGATAGCGAAGGTAATCAACTAACACTCATACATTGCCTTTTTCGAGTTTCTCTTTTAGACCCATTAGCGTAACTAGATAGGGTCCAAGGAGGCCTGGACTCCCCCAGAGTTCCAGTTGGACCCCCCCAGAATTTTTCAAAAATCCAATTTACCATTTCTTCCTTTTTTTAAGTTAAAAGACATAAAATGTGCTGTGAAAATAGTACATACCTACGCACGCACATAAAAAAAGAAAAAGAAAAACGATAAAGAAATTGCAACTATTGCAACTTAAAGACACAACAGACAAGGACGTACCCAGGGAGGGGGTCCATGGGGTCCGGACCCATCCCGAAATAAAATTTAATACAAGTTTCTTTAATAAATATACCCTTCTGATGTTCTAAATTGTTTTATAACCTACATAACTTTGAAAAGAAAATATGTTTTTTAATTAGTTCTTTAATCGTATCATTTTATAGTATTAGTTTTCCATGGAGGAGGGGAGGGGGGCAATAGCCACCTACATTAGAAACATATGTAAAATCTATCGGGAAAACTTATGATTTCTTATAGATTTTTTTCGTACATGAGCAACTTTTTGGTTACTTTTTCAAAATTTAAAGGTTTATCAAATAGCCCTAATGATATTTTTTGTGGTCTATAAACGGACAAAAAAAAAAAAAAAAAAAAAAAAAAAGAACGTTGACAGTGTGAAAAATAAGCTTATTTTCGATTTAAATTGCTTTTTTTTTCTGATATGCAGTTGCGCCTATTGTATTTCTTTAGCAATTGAATGAAATTGACAGTTTACGTGTATCTACTACAAGCACAATGACATCTTTTAAAGACGTTTATTATAAATAGAACTGTGCATGAAAGACTATTTTTTCTTAGCAATATTCTCAAAACATCATAATTAACATGCAATTTTTATGATGCATTGAACAAGATGGCCGCGAGACAACAAAGTTTCAATTTGATTCTGTATTTTTTATTAATATATAAGTAATTTCATAAATATGTAAATAAACGAACATTTATAGAAAAGTATTTAATATTACAGTATCTTCACTTAACATATGTTCCATTTTATAGCAAACAATACCCAAAATCGCTGACAGCTGTGGCCCCCCCATGTTATCCTCTGAGAAAATATTTTTCTATAATTACTCATTACCTAATGTGTTTTTAAAAAATCCGTTTTCACATTCAGAATATATGAATATTTCATATTCATAATCATTAAATTGGAACTTATTTTCCAAAAACTGATTTTTAAATTTTTAATATTTCATATTGTGGCTAAAAAATTAGAAAAATAAACTTCATGGAAATTCGCTTATTTTAACTAAAAACTAAAGAATAAAAATTTTAAAAAACTTATTTTTCAAAAATGAGCACTTATTTAACGATTGTGACTTTTCTGAGTGTGAAAACAGAAATTTAAAAAATACATAAGGTAATGAGTCATTGCGAAAAGAAATATTTCCATATGATAAAATGGGTCCACAATTGCTGCAATCTATTGTAAATGTATGTACTTCAATTAAATATGTTCTCAAAAAATATTTTCTCTCTTACCGATGCCCTACCAGTGGCCGAGCGTTTCTGTGCTGCTCGTCGACTCAGCTGTTTGGAGTTTTTCGTGGTTTTCTCTGAAATTTGCGTAAATACGGGACAAGATCTCTTAGAAAGACCCCCACGATGGAAATTCCTAGGATTCTAGCATAGTCAATCGGCCTTAAACCAACAACCACAACTAACCTCTTCCTGGTAAAGAGAAATTTTCTAAAACTTCCAGAGTCATTTATAGATAAAAATGCACAAAATTCACTGAAGGTACTATTTAGGTGTTAAGGAATAGAGTGATGTTTTAAATATGCGAAAAACACTTAGAGAAATGTATAATTTTTTCATGTGGATTCAGCAAAGGTGAATTCAGTTGGAACTGTAATTTTAAATTTTAATATTTAAAAAAGTGAGATTAAACTTAAATTCTAGGAAAAGCTTAAATTTTACATAAGTAATGGTGAAGGTTTCAATTATAGTGAACAAGAGGCTCTTTATGAGAGGGGCAAAAAGATGCTCAATTTTAAGCGTATTTATAATAGTAATATATGTAAGGGGGTCCTAAAAAAAAAATCATAGCCTTGCACCCTACGTGCCTTAATGAAACCTTGATTTTGGACGCCTCCCGAAATAAAATCCTGGGTAATCCCTTGAGAACGGAATTTTCTTTCTTTAATACTGAGTTGGAGAAGAAAGGGTGATATGCATATAATAGGTAGTAGGCAGAGAGAGAGAGAGAGAGAGAGAGAGAGAAAAAACCTGTCCTGTGTCCTCTCTCTAGTAATAGAAATTCTGGTTAATTGTGAACCAAGTATACTCTTGATTCTCGGAAGCAAACAGGGGCAAAATAGTAATCTGTATTTTGGAGAAGTCAGTTCCACGAATGTTAAATGTCAAAGTTTCAAAGTAAAGACATTCGTTGTACGTTGTTGTTGGACCACAACTTATTGCAGATTTAGAATCAGTGAAGTGCGTGTTTGTCATTTTCAAGCACCCAGAATAGTTTTGGTAAGTTATTTTTAACAAAGATACTACATTATTAATTATTATTATTATTACTTTTTTTAATAAATTTTTATTTATATGTATTTGATGATTTCTTGTAGAAAGATTTTCTTATTTTCCAAGGCCCAGCCGGCTTATGCGTTAATCAGACCCTATTTCTTCTTTCATTCTTAATTACAATTTTTAAAGAATTTATTTTTCATAAACGAAAAAAAAAAGCAGTTGCATGTAAAATTTGAATAGCGTGTCTGCTTTATTTTAATCTCACGAGGAAAATAATTTTTAGATATTGATTTAAATTGAGAAAGTTAAAATCGTCTGTTTTTCCGAATATTTCTTTTTTTTAAATATTGCTTTAAGAATCATGTTGCTATATCATGCAAAAACGAACGGCGATTTGCCGTTAGCCCCTAAGCGGCAGCAATATAAATCCGCCATCTGATTCTGTAAATGAATCATTAAGAAAATCATGTCGTTTTCATAGGAAACATACTTTATTGCATCTGAAAATTAAACGATAATTTTGTTACATGTCATTTTCAAAGTTTTAAGAAATGCCGCTCTTAGATCGTAATGCATTTGAATTATTCCATTAATTTCCGTAGTTAAATCACTAATGCTGTTTATGCTATGGCTGAAAACAAGCCATAATGAACCTGCTGATGTATGATAAAAAAAAAAAAAAAATACACATATTTACCCATCAATTTCAAAGAAATAAATGTTTTTTAGTAATATGAGATCTCAAACAGATGCTTGGTTGATTGGTTGTAGGGTTTAAGTCCGATTGACTACACACGGGTCTTAGTACTATCGGTGTGATGCTCTACGTGGGGGTCTTTTTAAGGGGTCCTAACATATACTTACGCGAGTTTCGGAGAAAATTACGGAAAATTCCACACGGCTAACTCGATGAGCGCGACCTGAGGTCAAGCCCAGCATTTCCTATCTCTCAGCTTTGCGCGCAGAACTGTTCAGCCGCTAGTGGGATCTATATCAAACAGATAAGCAGAAGCCATGCTCATGACAGATAGAATAATTGAATGATAGACAGATAGATATTTGACAGATAGAAGAATTTATGTACCGAAGCCATTTCTGCTTTTTAAAACATTGTTGAAAAGTGTTAAAAACAAAAAACTTACTACACAGCTGGAGAAAAAAAAATCTAGCATGTTATGGCGATTACAAAACTTTGTTCTATATTTTACCATATGAACTCCCACAGTGCGAAACATTTACTAAAATTATTATTCATTAAAAATGTTTTTCATGATAATACAGATGCGATTTTCATGTCAGAGAAGCATAAAACTAAATCTAAATAAAGTAAAATAAAAATGAATAATAAATTCTTTCTTCTATATTCAACGAAAGAAAGTATTGATTTCGTAAAAAATTTATATTTATGGTTTTCAATGGATTTATACGCTTTGAGAGATCCAGAACATATTTGACCATATGTCAGTCCGTCAGCCTGTGTATGTATATGACAAAATTTTGTGCAGATTATTGTATCTTAAGAATAACTGAACAAAATTTCATACAAATCGATATGTAGTTACATCATGACAGAAATTAGTGCATACCAATTTTTAGTAAAATTCAGCAAACAAATGGTGCTACAATTCCTCCCCTACCCTAATTTTTTAACGTAATGTATTGTACAAAATTTCGTAGAGAAGTCCTTCCACGTTGGGGAAGAGGTGTACGTTTTTAATATGGGTATCTTTCAAAAGAACTCGTCAATACTTTTTAAAAGAATTGCTGAACTACTGATCTGGGACAATTTAAAATCAAGTCATCGATCTTTTTTTTTCCTTCTTTAAAGTGAAAAAAAAAAAACCTTATAGAAAATTGATTTTTTTTAAATGTTATTTTGTAGAACAAAAAATTGACCTTCTTTGTTTGTTTAGCATTATAAATCTCTGGGATGATAATCGTCTTCATTCTTCATGGGAGATAAATTTTAATAAAAAATATTTTTTTAAGTTATTTGCAGAGAATGAGTTCGTACAGAAGAAATTTTTATGATGGCCACATCATATTAGGTTTATATAATTTCTGGATGGTTTTGAATATTTCCTCAGAAATATGAGTCGTTAGTTCCTCCAGTAAAAATTTTAAAAGAAATTCGACATTTTTTTTTTTGTTGTTGTTGTTAAGTTTTTCTTGACGAAATTTTTTTAAATATTTATTGAAGCTATATATATGCTGAAAGTAATAAGTATCGTTGTGTATAGCTTTCGCTGAGATCAGAAAATTAAAATAAATAAATAAATAAAACCTTTTGCATATTTATTTATCACATAGTGTTACTGAGTGCATTTATTTACAACTGCATTATCATACAGTAACTACTTCAAGTGTTGTCTTTAATAATAACAAACTTATTTAAAAAAAAAAAAAGGGGGGGGGGGTAATATAATAAGCAGGCAATTAAAAAATTCTAGTTAGGTCTCTCTCAGTTAAATTATATTTTAAATAAATTACTCATTTTTAATATTAGTATATTCAGTTTTATTTTGATATATTATTCTAAACATAAATGCTTTTTAATTATAACATTAACCACTTTTACTTAATTTTTCTCACCTTAAATCGCTTTCTGGTAATACTTACCTAGGAATAATCCTTGCCATTTTTAATCAAATTAGTTAAATCATTTATACTCCCACCATCCCACCTTCTTTAATCATATGATATTGTGTTGTAATGGAAATACAAATAACAGTCACTGTTATATTAAGAGCAGAAAAAGAGCAATTCATTTCATATTATTACGAGAATTGTAACTTTTTCCTTTTAGATTCCATGTATATTTCTTCATGCATTATGAAGCTGTAAAACACCTTTTACTTATATTCAACTGGTAAGTTCACCTATAATATTCACCGTTTGTTTTGGAAAACTGGGGCTTAAATAAATAAATAAGTTATTATTAATAAGTAAGAAACACACACCACAAGTCTTTCGGTACAAAACTCCGTTATGCACTTTTAACATTGTCCATTATGGAAAAGGGTTGATACTGAGTCTTAAAAACTATAACGTAAATATTAATTACAAATTTGAAAAATCGTGAGATAAAGGGGCCATGGCCCCCCCTAGAAAAATATTCTAGTTATGCCAATGTTTAGACCCCCCGCCAAGCAGCCTTTTTAACATTTTGAATCAGCACTAATAAAACAATTTTAAAGAGACAAAAATAAAATTATATATACAGGCCTTGCAGCGTTCCTAAAATTTTACTCCCACTTTATTATACACTGACACCACTATCGTAACTAAAAAAATCTTCTTGAATGTTTTAATGCTAAAACATGTCTAAACACAAAGCAAAAAAGTATTATTTTACCATAGTGGTGCGAGTATAATTAAATGAGTAAAATTTTAGGAACGCTGCGAGGCCTGTATATAGTATATGTATATAGCACAACTGATTTCTTATAAAACTAGTACATATTTAACTTACCTCCCCCTTGCATCATTTTATAAAACTTGCTCTCTATATGAAGTTGAGGATGTTTTGTTTTTACACCTTCTAATTTGATGGCCACTTCTTCCCCTGAAGTTATGTTAGTTCCTAATTAAATAAGAGGATAATAAAGATGAAAAATTATAAATGATTACAAGTAAAAAATATATAAGTTAAATGTTTGTTTTTTGCTTTATTTTTAAGTTGGACATGGAACAATATTATTAATTAAAAATGCAGCTTAAAATAACTTATAAATACCCGCCCACCTGGATAATTAAAAAAAAAGAGAGAATTTTTTTTTTTTTTTTTTTTTGGGGGGGGGGGGAGGGGGGTCTTATTTTCTTACATTGTTTTCAGTAATCAGTAATCCTTCCTTTCAGGTCAATATTTTATCTAAATTAATCTTAATAAATGTCAGTAATTTGTTACAATAATATTAAAAGAAGGCTTCACACCAGATAACTAAACACAGGAATAAACTTTAATGTCTTGAATGCCAAAGGGAAATGCTGAAGAAAAGAAAGGGAGGGGGGGGGGATATTTATTACTTTTTGACCCCTGATAAAATTCTAAGGTTAGTTTAATATTTAATGCACATTTAATTTTAGCATTTAAGGGCCCGCTTCACTCACCGCCACCGGAAGCCGAAGCTAATGCTATTCTATGAGAAATTTTTCTTTACAAATAACTTATTAACTAATACATATTTTCAGGGGTGCAGAAAATGTTCAAACCTCGGAAATTTCCCCCAAACAAAGTATAAATTTCCCTCAATAATGCAAAAATCTATTTTGCTATACAAAGTCATTTGTTCTACGTAATAAATCTTTAAGAGAATAAGTATAGTGTAACATAAAAATATCGCTGTTAGTGTATAAGCACTTCAAAGTAGCAAATTGTTATTTTTGATGTACAATTTAATTTTCTCTTAAAAAAATATTAAAAATTTCCCCCGAACCTTGTTCGGGCGTTCGGACATATTCTGCACCCCTGCATATTTTTAAATTCTGTTTTCACATTCTGAAAATTTCCAGCTGTTAAATTGACGGACCTTTTTTAAAAAATTATTTTATTCATTTTATTTTATTTTGAAGCTGAAAAATACGAATTTCCAATATGTGAATTTTTTTCATTTTGCAATTTCAAAATAAAATATTAAAAATTAAAAAAGTACATTTTTAAAAATGGTCCGTCAATTTAACAGTTGGGAAATTTCTGAATGTGAAAACTGAAAACAGAATTTAAAAATATGTATTAGTATTAGTTAAAAATAAAAATAAAATAAAAAAAGGAGAAGCAGGATTTAAATATATATATTCTGCTTTTCACTTGAAGCAATGCTACTGTCCCCCATCATTTAAAAATGTTGTTACAGAGATTGCTTAACAATGTTGAACCCACTTAGTGCAAACAGGGATTCACAGAAAGGGGAATGGGACCCAGAGCAAAATCATTAATTGTGAGACTCTTCTACGATACAAATTTACAAAGTGAATTTTGAATACATATAAAATGCATTTTATTTCAAAAGGGGGTTGATTTAGGGGCCTGGATGCTTGTTCTATTTGCCCTTTTTCTGTAGCTGTGTATGTGTTTATATATTATTATGCATTAAAAGGTAGTTTTTGTCAGTTTGCAATAAACAATGGCTATTTGTTCAGTAAATATTATCAGAAGTTTTTAAAAGGTCTAAATATTATATATAAGATCTGTGAAATGAGATATAAAGTTTAAAAAAAAAAAAAAAAGTGTAGAATCTGGTTCATTTAAATGTTTTTAATAACAGAACAACAAAGGCACAATGTTTCTAATTTCTTCATAATGAATACACATGTTTAATTAGATCCAATTCATAATAAATTAAAGAGCCATTACTCTGATAAAAAATGTAATTTAAGTACATTATAGTATCAGCAATTTTCACTTTAAATCACATTTTTTTAGGATGGGGAGCACTAGTCCTTGAAAATTGCACATAAAAATATCTAATTTTTTTTTAAATAATTTCTCATTTTACAGAAACCATGTTTATTGCAATAGTATAAAAGTAATTAAATGATTACAACAAATTAAAACAATGTGTTATTTAAATAAAATTATCATAAATCAATATGATAATTTTAACAATCATTATAATTTAAATAATGAATAGTTTTTACAGTATCTGCCAAGAATCTTTTACTTTTTTTTTTTTTTTTTATTGATATTTTTACTTAAAAAATGATTTAACTTACAGAAGTAATTTTCATTACATTAATAAAAATGTTGTTAGTAAATTAACATAAATAGTTCATTTGTTAAAGTTTGTTGCATTATTGTATAATATTTAAATGCCTGCTAAATAGTGAATTTTAAAGTTTTATCTGCCTAGTAATGCCTACTTAAGTTAGATAAATAAAAATTACTGAAAAACTTCTAAAATTTCAAATGTTTAACACAAAAGTCTTAGATCCTTTCTTTAACATTCATACTTATTTATTTATTTTTTTTTTTTTAACAACTTCATTTTATTTTTCATGAAATTCAGAAAGACATATTCTGCACCCCTGCATATTTTTAAATTCTGTTTTCACATTCTGAAAATTTCCAGCTGTTAAATTGACGGACCTTTTTTAAAAAATTATTTTATTCATTTTATTTTATTTTGAAGCTGAAAAATACGAATTTCCAATATGTGAATTTTTTTCATTTTGCAATTTCAAAATAAAATATTAAAAATTAAAAAAGTACATTTTTAAAAATGGTCCGTCAATTTAACAGTTGGGAAATTTCTGAATGTGAAAACTGAAAACAGAATTTAAAAATATGTATTAGTATTAGTTAAAAATAAAAATAAAATAAAAAAAGGAGAAGCAGGATTTAAATATATATATTCTGCTTTTCACTTGAAGCAATGCTACTGTCCCCCATCATTTAAAAATGTTGTTACAGAGATTGCTTAACAATGTTGAACCCACTTAGTGCAAACAGGGATTCACAGAAAGGGGAATGGGACCCAGAGCAAAATCATTAATTGTGAGACTCTTCTACGATACAAATTTACAAAGTGAATTTTGAATACATATAAAATGCATTTTATTTCAAAAGGGGGTTGATTTAGGGGCCTGGATGCTTGTTCTATTTGCCCTTTTTCTGTAGCTGTGTATGTGTTTATATATTATTATGCATTAAAAGGTAGTTTTTGTCAGTTTGCAATAAACAATGGCTATTTGTTCAGTAAATATTATCAGAAGTTTTTAAAAGGTCTAAATATTATATATAAGATCTGTGAAATGAGATATAAAGTTTAAAAAAAAAAAAAAAAAGTGTAGAATCTGGTTCATTTAAATGTTTTTAATAACAGAACAACAAAGGCACAATGTTTCTAATTTCTTCATAATGAATACACATGTTTAATTAGATCCAATTCATAATAAATTAAAGAGCCATTACTCTGATAAAAAATGTAATTTAAGTACATTATAGTATCAGCAATTTTCACTTTAAATCACATTTTTTTAGGATGGGGAGCACTAGTCCTTGAAAATTGCACATAAAAATATCTAATTTTTTTTTTAATAATTTCTCATTTTACAGAAACCATGTTTATTGCAATAGTATAAAAGTAATTAAATGATTACAACAAATTAAAACAATGTGTTATTTAAATAAAATTATCATAAATCAATATGATAATTTTAACAATCATTATAATTTAAATAATGAATAGTTTTTACAGTATCTGCCAAGAATCTTTTACTTTTTTTTTTTTTTTATTGATATTTTTACTTAAAAAATGATTTAACTTACAGAAGTAATTTTCATTACATTAATAAAAATGTTGTTAGTAAATTAACATAAATAGTTCATTTGTTAAAGTTTGTTGCATTATTGTATAATATTTAAATGCCTGCTAAATAGTGAATTTTAAAGTTTTATCTGCCTAGTAATGCCTACTTAAGTTAGATAAATAAAAATTACTGAAAAACTTCTAAAATTTCAAATGTTTAACACAAAAGTCTTAGATCCTTTCTTTAACATTCATACTTATTTATTTATTTATTTTTTTTTTTTTAACAACTTCATTTTATTTTTCATGAAATTAATGTATTAATTTTATTAATCCGTAAAATTAATAACATTAACATTAAGTTAATCATGATGTTTACAGATCTTTTGTAAATAACAAATAGTAGATGAAGTTCATTTGCTCTAATAATCAAAACTTTGCGTTACAAGTCAGACAAATTTCAATGCAATAAACAAGTACCCTAATGAGAATATTTTAGGATGAATCTTATAAAAAATGAAAATTTACCTCTAAAATGGGAAATATACTATATAATATATAAATGTTAAGTTTAGTGTGTTAAATATCTATTAAATTTTCCATGTCTTGACTTGAATTGTGTTGCTTAAAAAATAAATAATTCATAAAAGAAGTAGGTATATATAGGTACTTTGTCATTCATGTATATGGGTCATTCCATGCCAAATCAACCACTCACTCAACCTGACCCCCTCAGATTTCTATGAAACTTGCAGGAATCATTCTCCTTGATGATATAAATGATAATATATATTTTTAAAAATTTTATCTTGTTCGATTTTTTTTAAATATTTTTTTTAAATTTTAAAAAATCAGCATTTTTTAGCTTGTATAAGTGTTTTTAATCTCAAATTTCTCAAGTTCTATAAGGGATAGCGAAGTTTATGACCCCTCATTTTAAAGAGTATTTCACAAGGTTTAATTTGATATGCAACATCGTTATGTTGGGTAAAAATTTTTAAAAATTTGAAATTTTAAAATTTGAAATTTAAAAAAATTTAAAGATAGTGTTTTTTAAAAAATCTGAAAAAAATATATGTTTTTGGTTACACTGAAAGCTATATAACCTGAAACTTTTAGAGTGGGATCTCAATGGGATCAGGAGTTATGACAAAAAACCTAGCTACTCTACATGGTAAATTATATTACAATTATCATATAATATGCTTACTTTATAAAATACCTGTTAATTAAAATTCACACATACAGTATTGCATGCTAGTATACAATTAAACATGGGGGGATCAATATTCAATGTAATTGTGCGTAATAAAAAATAAACAACAATTTTTATTGATAAAATTTTGTTAAATTATTTAATTTTTTTTTTTTTTTTTTATGTAAATTACGGTGAGTTTTATAGCTGAAATGTTTTAGAGTAGGTTCTTACTGCGATTAGAAATGATAATAAAGAAACAAAGGTACGTATAAATACATTGTTCAGTTAAAATTACTGGAAGCTTTAATATAGCTTTACGACATCCAGTATATGTTTATACAAATTTGGACTATATCTCAAAATGTTTTCATTTATTATAAATGAAAACATATATAAATATAAATTTTTTCATTATTACAAATCACAAACTTTTTTTTTATAATAATCATGGCCACCTTTCTTGAATGGGTTATAACAATATAAAGAAAAATGTTTTGATGTGCTAGGTTTACTCATCTTTACACAAAGTCTTAATGATCATACAAATTTACTCATACATTTAATCATAAAAATCATACTAATTTAAAGTCAGGTTGTAAGAAGAAATAAAATTTCTTACATGACAAAAGTAAAAACTAAATAGAATTGATTAAATTTTTTATCTGAGGAGGGTACTCATTGTTTAAAATAAATACGCCAAAAATGTTTGATTTAAAAAAAAAATAAAATGCTTATTTTACTTCCACTTAAAAGAGTATGGTAGGGTTCACATGGGTCAGGGAGAATCTGGAAAAGTCAGGGAATTTGAAATTATTGAAAAAAGTCAAGGAAATGTCAGGGGAAAATCACAAATATTGTCTAAAAAGCTGGAAAAATGATGATATAAACCTGGAAAATGCTTTTTGAGCATTCAGTGTACGCATTCAGTCTTTTATGTCGCAAGCTGTTTTATGTTTTACGCTGTGAGCTTACCTTTTATGTTGCAAACCAAATTTCATGACTTGAATTTTCTAAAAATAGACCTGGAGAAGTCAGGGAATTTTATTTTTGAAATTGAGTTGGAACCCTGGTATGAACCCAAAATCACAACTAACTTTTTCTCTATATTGAGATCTCAGAAGAGATATAAAAAATTAAACTACAGTGGAGATGCAGATGAGTCATATGCCAGCAACAACATAAATAAAACAATCTTTAAATAAAGACAATTTTGAACCAGAACATCTCTAATTAGCAAATGAATTAATTATTATTTACTTACTTATGATTTATGCTGTCATTAATTTGTAAGTGTAGTAATTTATTATCTGAATGGCTTCTGATATAAATTTATAACCTTATATTGTAATCTGTCTTTAAAAAACTGCGTAAGTTTTAAAACCATCACTAATGATTATAATCTTAAAAATTTGAAACTTGTAGAATTACACACACATTTAAAAAAGAAATCAAATAATCAAATTTTTAATGATCTTAGAAATTTTCCTGAAGAAATTTTTTTTTACTATTTTACTAGTCATAAATATGAACTTTCAAAATAATGTCTTTTATCAAGTAAGCATATTATATGGTACAATTGAACCTCGAAAATCCGGACATCCAAAATCAAAAAATCTCTAAAATCCAGACGATTTTTCAATTTTAATTTTAAAATAAGACTTGGCTGTATCTTATTTCCATATTTCTTGTGCAATGCAGTTTAAAATTCGTTTAATTGAACACTGAATACATAAATTTGAACATAATCTGACATATTTTTATATTGTTTGATTGTGAATTAAAGATTTTATTTGTTTTTACAAAAAAAGGTAGGTTATAAAATGGAAAAAATAAAAATAAATAAATAAATAAAATCATAGTGAAAAATAATAACTGAAATGTTAAAAAAAAAATTGTTTCCTTAGTTTATTAGCAGTTATTTAGGAGGCATTATCAGTTGTTTATTATATTTTAGTGTAATATCTGTTTTAATTTAACATTTAAGTCTTTTATTATATTTATATTTTAATTAACCAATTTGATTTGTTGTTTATTTTCATTAACATAAAACTGCAGTTTGTATGTTATTATACTATCACAAAAAATTAGTTTTCAATAAATCTCTAAAATCTGGAATCGCCGTGGTCCTGCCAAATCCGGATTTTCGAGATTCAGCTGTAATTATAATACAATTTAACATGTAGAGTAACTAAGTTTTTTGTAATAACTTCTGATCCCATAGAGATCCCACTCTAAAAGTTTCAGGTTATATAGCTTTTAGTAAAACCAAAAACATATATTTTTTTCAGATTTTTTAAAAAACACTATCTTTAAATTTTTTTAAATTTAAAATTTTAAAATTTCAAATTTTTAAAAAATTTTACCCAACATAATGATGTTGCATATCAAATTAAACCTTGTGAAATACTCTTTAAAATGAGGGGTCATAAACTTCTCTATCCTTTATAGAACTTGAGAAATTTGAGATTGAAAATCCTTACACAAGCTAAAAAATGCTGATTTTTTGAAATTAAAAAAATTAATTTAAAAAAAATTGAAAGAGATAAAAATTTTCTAAAAATATATTCTCATTTATATCATCAAGGAGAATGATTCCTGCAAGTTTCATAGAAATCTGAGGTGGTCAGGTTGAAAATTGAAATTTTTTGGTTGATTTGGCATGGAATGACCCATATGAGCTAGTATTAACTAAGTGCGTGATTACGTAAAAATCCAGGTATTATATCAAACAGTTTTTAATGAATTAAATTTTACACATTTCACTGGATTTAGCGCAAAATTATCTTCATAAAACAGCGTAAATATATTTGAATAGCTTAAGAGAATTTACAAAATTTTAGTCACACTTTTTAGTAACGATCTGATTATAGCTCGAATATTGTAATACAATTACTCATATAATTAGACATATACTCAAAAAGAATTCTACTTATTGGGCCAGCGATTATTTAAAATACGATTATTTCATATAAAATAATAATAACAATTTAACAATATTACTCACCTAAATAAATATCACCAAACGATCCACTCCCGATCTTGCGGCCGAGGCGATACTTATTGCCTACACGTAATTCCATGGTATTTATTTTTTCTTTATTTAATAGGCGAATCTTCAATTTGAAAGATATCAGCACCAAATTGAATGTTAAATATAAAAAGCATTCAAAAACCAGGGTGGGCTATGTTCGCCATCTTGGAAATGTATTAGTCAAACGACAACAATGAAAGCTGTAGGTTTACGCTATTCTTTTTCTTCAATGAGACATGTGAGAGTAGGAAAGATAAATAACAAACAGTTCTTATAATTCTTTTTAATTAGAAAAGGATCGTGATAGCATACTGATGTAAAAATCATGTTTTTTTTTAATTTAAAAATTTATTTTAAAACAACTCATGTAACAAACATTGGATTCAAGCTATTTCCGGAGCATGCGCAAACAACAATGCTGCAGTTACCCGGATAAAAATAATAACTGTAACATTTTCAGCTGTTGATGACCTATCAAATATATCAGCTGGCCTGGTTCATATAAAAATCGCTTTTATGCATGTTTATGTTCATTTTGTATGATTTCAATAAAATCGTACGAATAATTCTTATTTGAATAAAAAGTAATATTTTCTAAATTCGATTTTAAAAAATGCTATAATCTTAATCACTAAAAGTCATTGCATTGAGCCATTGAAATTGACTTAATACGGTCCACATTAATTATTTCTTTTTCTTGGGTAGCTCTTGGAAAACATTCCTCTCGACGTATTTAGCAAAATGAACCGTATAAAAAGCGTTAAAAAAAAGAAAGAAACCTCTAGTTAATCGGAACTTATTGAAGATATTAATAGTAGTATAGATAGTTTGGTGCCTTCGCCCTCACCTCCAGTCCAGTACCAGTAGCCCATCTGTAAACTCACAAAAAGTATTTGCAGGATTCCAGATATAGAATAATTTTCACATCGAAAATATATAAAAATCATAAAAAAAAAAAAAAAAAAAAAAAAAATGTTTTGGTAATCCTTGTGTTTAAAATTTTGCGCTTTTTTGCTGCACCCGTGCCTATTTTGTTCGCCTGATGAAAGGTCATGGTTTTATTTAGACCCGAAACAACTGTTGCAAGTTTTATTTATTTATTTATTTATTTTTTATTTACTAGAAAATAACCCTGTAAAAAATGACGGAATGTGAAATCAATGAACGTAGTGAATCAACGAAAGCTTTGCCTGCTTCGCTGGTCACTATATTTAAAGGAAACTCTTTTATATCGATTTATAAACAAAATTAAAATTTTAAAAACATCATGAAATTGCTCAAAAGCTCGCTTCCTGTTCCCGCTGCCTTCGTCAGCAACCCACTCATTCGCAGACTCTCGGGTGCCTCTGACAATAGCTTACCAGTGGGCTTCCATTTGGGTGCTTATCAGATGATAGTTTCGAAACGGACAGTATCGAAAAAATTGGAGTAGCAATTTTATATTTAAACCCCAGTTACATATGAACAACACGATACACAGTGTACATAATATTTTCTTTCACGTTATTTTCTACATTTATTTGATTTATTCGATCAATTATAAAATGACAACAATTTCACGCCAAATATAATATTACAATATGCTAAGGTGACCATACGTCCTCGAAATTCGAGGACTGTCCTCGAATTTTGGCCTTTTCTATTTTTTGTCCCCAAAAATTCTTTGACTACTCGGGGACGCTAAATGTCCCCAAATTTAAATATTTGCGGGTATTTCTTTCAAAATCACAGTCCATTCCGTGACCGTGGAGGATCAAAATTGTGATGGCATGTCTCCGGACTACCTCTGGGGGTAAGTGCTAGACTGCCACCAATTGCCCATTGTACAGCACTAATAAGACGTAAAACCCATCTATTCCAATCCAATCAAAATCGCAGTCTAATGCAGAAGTAATTGGATAATCTTGAAAATCAACGGAACTTTGAAATCATACTTCAGGAGCAGAGAAAAAATCATGCACTACTAATCAGTATATAAATTCTATCTTGCCCGATTTATGTTAAGTGAAAAATAAAATTTGCTTAATGAAATTATTTCTTGTAGTTATATAATCGGGAATAATTTCTGCATTTCAGGGAGTGGGGATTCTGAAGATTAAAATGAAATGGTGCTATTTTGTGTTTTCTCCTGTCATCATAATAAAATGTAAATGGGTTCTATAGACTTGATTATTTTAATAATGCTGGGAATAGTTTAATTTGCATAAACTTACCTTAGGCTCAGCAATTTTTCATAGAAAAAAGTGATTCAAAGCATTTTGTAATGTATAAATCAGAGTTCTTTTTATTAATAATGCATATAGATATTGGTCTATTGTGTCCTCGAAAAAGTCCCCAAATAGAGTTTTCAATGTCCTCGAAATTTACTTCGATTTGGGGACAAACGGTAATTTGTCCTCAAATCAGTGTTTGAAAATATGGTCACCTTACAATATGCTATAATTGGCTACATCTATCGCATGAGACAATTATTTTTTTGTGGTTATAATAGTAGTTGAGTTAGTTAATAGTTGTTGGTGTATAAAAAAAAAAAAGTGTGGCACTCGAGGACTGCCGCGGTAAAGCTATAGCATAGCATTTTTTATCAACTTATGCAATTATAATTATTTATTTATTTTATTTATGCAGTATTTTTTTTTCTTTGATATTAATTGAAATTTTTTCTTTGATATTAATTGAATTTTTTTCTTTGATATTAATTCAAATTACACTTTTTGACCGTGGTGACCGATAAGAAAACAATTTTTTTTTCTTTTATTGAATAAATGAGAATATATCCGCAATGAGAATATATCAAAAATATCCGCAATCGATTTGTAGGTATCGAAAACCTCGATATACCAAGTTTGAATGATCTAACTCTATTTTTTGAGAAAAGGTATTTTAATAGGTTTTTAAAGGCCTGCAAGTCGAATGGGGATATTCAAGTTTTTTCTTTGATATCATTTGACTTTACACTTTTTGAGCGTGGTGACCGATAAGAAAGCAAATTTTAATAGAGAAAATGTATTTAATAGGTTTTAAAGGCCTGCAAGTCGAATGGGGATATTCAAGTTTTTTCTTTGATATTAATTCAAGTTACCCTTTTTGAGCATGGTGACCAATAAGAAAACAAATTTTAATAGAGAAAAGGTATTTAATAGGTTTTAAAGGCCTGCAAGCCGAATGGGGATATTCAAGTTTTTTCTTTGATATTAATTCAAGTTACACTTTTTGAGCGTGATGACCGATAAGAAAACGAATTTTAATAGAGAAAAGGTATTTAATAGGTTTTAAAGGCCTGCAAGTGGAATGGGGATATTCAAGTTTGTTCTTTGATATTAATTGAAGTTACACTTTTTGAGCGTGGTGACCGATAAGAAAACAAATTTTAATAGAGAAAAGGTATTTAATAGGTTTTAAAGGCCTGCAAGTCGAATGGGGATATTCAAGTTTTTTCTTTGATATTAATTGAAGTTACACTTTTTGAGCGTGGTGACCGATAAGAAAACGAATTTTAATAGACAAAAGGTATTTAATAGGTTTTAAAGGCCTGCAAGTCGAATGGGGATATTCAAGTTTTTTCTTTGATATTAATGAATAAGATAACAATAATGATAAGAAAACAAATTTTAATAGAAAAAAGGTAGTAAATAGGTTTTAAAGGCCTGCAAGTCGAATGGGGATATTCAAGTTTTTTCTTTGATATTAATTCAAGTTACCCTTTTTGAGCGTGGTGACCGATAAGAAAACAAATTTTAATAGAAAAAAGGTAGTTAATAGGTTTTAAAGGCCTGCAAGTCGAATGGGGATATTCAAGTTTTTTCTTTGATATTAATTCAAGTTACCCTTTTTGAGCGTGGTGACCGATAAGAAAACAAATTTTAATAGAGAAAAGGTATTTAATAGGTTTTAAAGGCCTGCAAGTCGAATGGGGACATTCAAGTTTTTTCTTTGATATTAATGAATAAGATAACAATAATGATAAGATAATAATAATGACAAGAAAACAAATTTTAATAGAGAAAAGGTATTTTAATAGGTTTTAAAGGCCTGCAAGTCGAATGGGGATATTCAAGTTTTTTCTTTGATATTAATTCAAATTACACTTTTTGAGCGAGGTGACCGATATAAAACAAATTTTAATAGAGAAAAGGTATTTAATAGGTTTTAAAGGCCTGCAAATCGAATGGAGATATTCAAGGTTTTTCTCTATTATTAATGAATAAGATAACAATAATGATAAGATAACAATAATGATAAGAAAACAAATTTTAATAGAGAAATCTATTTTAATAGGTTTTAAAGGCCTGCAAGTCGAATGGGGATATTCAAGTTTCTTCTTTGATATTAATTCAAGTTACCCTTTTTGAGCATGGTGACCAATAAGAAAACAAATTTTAATAGAGAAAAGGTATTTAATAGGTTTTAAAGGCCTGCAAGCCGAATGGGGATATTCAAGTTTTTTCTTTGATATTAATTCAAGTTACACTTTTTGAGCGTGATGACCGATAAGAAAACGAATTTTAATAGAGAAAAGGTATTTAATAGGTTTTAAAGGCCTGCAAGTGGAATGGGGATATTCAAGTTTGTTCTTTGATATTAATTGAAGTTACACTTTTTGAGCGTGGTGACAGATATAAAGCAAATTTTAATAGGGAAAAGGTATTTAATAGGTTTTAAAGGCCTGCAAGTCGAATGGGGATATTCAAGTTTTTTCTTTGATATTAATTCAAGTTACGCTTTTTGAGCGTGATGACCGATAAGAAAACGAATTTTAATAGAGAAAAGGTATTTAATAGGTTTTAAAGGCCTGCAAGTGGAATGGGGATATTCAAGTTTGTTCTTTGATATTAATTGAAGTTACACTTTTTGAGCGTGGTGACAGATATAAAGCAAATTTTAATAGGGAAAAGGTATTTAATAGGTTTTAAAGGCCTGCAAGTCGAATGGGGATATTCAAGTTTTTTCTTTGATATTAATTCAAGTTACGCTTTTTGAGCGTGGTGACCGATAAGAAAACAAATTTTAATAGAGAAAAGGTATTTAATAGATTTTAAAGGCCTGGAAGTCGAATGGGGATATTCAAGTTTTTTCTTTGATATTAATGAATAAGATAACAATAATGATAAGAAAACAAATTTTAATAGAGAAAAGGTATTTTAATAGGTTTTAAAGGCCTGCAAGTCGAATGGGGATATTCAAGTTTTTTTCTTTGATATTAATTCAAGTTACACTTTTTGAGCGTGGTGACCGATAAGAAAACAAATTTTAATAGAGAAAAGGTATTTAATAGGTTTTAAATGCCTGCAAGTCGAATGGGTATATTCAAGTTTTTTCTTTGATATTAATTCAAGTTACACTTTTTGAGCGTGGTGACAGATATAAAGCAAATTTTAATAGGGAAAAGGTATTTAATAGGTTTTAAAGGCCTGCAAGTCGAATGGGGATATTCAAAATTTTTCTTTGATGTTAATGAATAAGATAACAATAATGATAAGAAAACAAATTTTAATAGAGAAAAGGTATTTAATAGGTTTTAAAGGCCTGCAAGTCGAATGGGGATATTCAAGTTTTTTCTTTGATATTAATTCAAGTTACACTTTTTGAGCGTGGTGACCGATAAGAAAACAAATTTTAATAGAGAAAAGGTATTTCAATAGGTTTTAAAGGCCTGCACGTCGACTGGGGATATTCCAGTTTTTTCTTTGATATTAATTCAAGTTACCTTTTTTGAGCGTGGTGACCGATAAGAAAGCAAATTTTAATAGAGAAAAGGTATTTTAATAGGTTTTAAAGGCCTGCAAGTCGAATGGAGATATTCAAGTTTTTTCTTTGATATTAATTCAAGTTACACTTTTTGAGCGTGGTGACCGATAAGAAAACAAATTTTAATAGAGAAAAGGAATTTAATAGGTTTTAAAGGCCTGTAAGTCGAATGGGGATATTCTTGTTTTATCTGATCTACTTTATACACAAATTTTACGCGTACAGGTATTCACTGTTGTGCATAGATGATAGATACCTATACACCTATATACTTTCTCACAAACAGCTGCTTACGTATTCGTCCGATTTCGGAGCAGCTCGTCTCGATCTGTGCGAGCTTCGTACAGCCGAAGTCTACCGAACTGTGTTAGGTTTTTTTTTCGTTACGGAATTTTTTGATTCGGTCGCCGCGCTCAAAGCCCGCGATAAAAGCTATACAATAGCTTAATAAATAATTAAATCTGTAAATCTGATCATAGTGCAGTCTTAATATAGCTCCCCTTGTCTACTTTTGAATTTTTATCGCCATTTTAGACAAATAATACAAAATTTTTGTGATTATTTTTTCTCTTTCTTTCTTTTCTGTTTTTCAATGTTTTATAATTTATTTATACCTTTGATGCGCTAACTTGGCATAAAGTAGCTTTCACAAAAGAAGAGTTCTTGGCGAAAAATGTCCGATCTATTTCAGCATCAAAATTTTAAAATATTACCCAGGATTTGGGATTATCAATGAATTAGCTTTCATGCCAAGCGCGATTTATCCGTGCCAACAACGTTTAAACAAATTTATTTAAACAAACAGAAAAGAAAAAATCTAAAGTTGAAGTATATTAAAAAAGGTTATGGATGTTGTTTTACTCCATTTTCATATTTTCAAATGCATGAACAAATTTAATCTATATAATATTTCTCTAACGTGTAACGTGGTCCAGTTACGATTTTTTTTTTTTTTTTTTTTGTAACGATACGATAGTGATTTAATAAAATACGCAAGAATAAAAAATAATACATAAGCAATATTTAAGCACGCGGACTCAGTTCAGCGATCTAATAAAAAATTACGATCTAATAAAAAATTGTACGATGAGATCATTTTATAAAAAAAATGTATTTTTAAAGGTTGGATTTTTACAATCTTTGCAAGTGCAAGCGTCATTTTAAATCTAGCAATATTTTAATGATATAATCCCCACATGAACTTTGTCATAAATTGACTAAAAAACGCAATAATAAAAAGTATAATCAAAATAGATACTAAGTTTTTAACACAAAATTATGCAAAAATAAATAAATTAATAAAAATGTATCGCCAACATGGTGACAAAAATTTAAAAATCCCCATGAGGGTCTTATACTAAATCTGTCCTGCCTCACGAAGTATGAAAATTAGGTCCTTAAACATGAATTTTATTTTTAAGTCTTTCGTGAATGATATTGGTTTGATTATCATTAGCATTTCATCTCACAATATTAATTTGTTTCTAATAATGATTTGGCTTCTGAGGCATTAAAATTGGGTGGGAAATTTGGCTTAAGGTTTATGAGTTTCAAATTTTAAAGGTAAATAAGTAAAAAATAAAGTGCGAAAGTTTCGCACGGGTTTGCTATTATTTTATAATTTTTATTTTTCGCGTGGAAACATATTTCATTTTATGCTAAAATAAATAAATAAATGACTGGTAAATTTTTTTGGCAACAATTTTAAATTTAAATATCCAAATTTGAAGTTATTGCCAGATTATTATTTTCACATTTTAATTTATTTTAAAAAATCTAATCAAAACTTCGTTACAAATAAGGTACCAAATGAAAGTGCTTTTTCTCTGAATCCGTCGGACTAAACAGCTTATCGATCCGACAATTACATTTTTCAAAATTAACTAAAGTATAGAAATTAGGTCGCAACTTGCTATATAGACGAGTACGAACCGTAATCGTCATCTCACTTGCAAACTATATGTATAAAGATGGGGCACAACTATAGTATTTCCCCTCAGCTAGATTTGGCGGTTTTTCGTTGGAGCCGGTTTGAGCGATAACGATGTCGTTCTGGATTGTTTGCAATACAATATGACCTGCATGCTGTTTTCTTTTTAGCCATAGCAACCAGCGTTCTGTTATTTTTTTATTACCATGCAAAATAATAATAAATTAATTAAAAAAAATAAATCAATAGTAAAAAATAAAATACGACCGTTTTATATAATGATTTTTGTAGTAATTCAGGTGTAATAGAATAACATCATTTCAACATCGTCTGCAGGCTGCATACTATTTATTTTTTATGCCATAGCAACCAGCATTATGTTTTTTAATTACCATGACAACCAGCTTAGCAATTGATTATAAAGAGATAATTATTCATTGTTCTATTCTATTTCATCCGGTGAAGTATTATTATATAAAAAAGGTCATATTTTATTTTTTATTATTGATTTATTTTGTTTTATTAATTTATTATTTTTTTATTTTTTTAAACTATGGCAGCTAGTAGTAGTGAATCAATAATGGAAATTGTTCAAAAATATAAAGATTTGTTAAGAAAGAATGTTAGAATGGTTGTAACAAGTGATAGAGCTATATTTGGGAAAAAAGGTGAATGTAGTAGGATTTTTTTGAGCGAATTATTTAGAGACAGAGAAAGGTTTTTGGATTTTTTGAAAGAATGTGGATTGATTAAACGAAGTATGATATGATTTGTGAAAAGTGTAAGAGTGATATGGTTTTTGGACCGACAAAGAAAGTGACGGATGGATTTGCATGGAGATGTTATGGTTATGTTGATGTGGATGATAAGAGTAAAAGGTGTTCCGCCGAAAAATCGATTAGGTTTGGATCATAGTTCTCGTCGAGCAAAAGAGGTAAGTCAATTTTAAATACATATTTGTTTTGTTATTATTAGAAATAAGTTCAATGAATTATTTTAATGATGCCATTCTGAAAAACATATTTCGGTTTTGTTTACGTTAGAAATCCATGGCAACCACTTCAAAAGTAGTATTTACCCATAATCGCCAACGATAAATCGCCAAATCTAGGTGCCAAATATAGTGAAATACTATAGATGTTTCAAAGATGGTGTTTTTACAAAGTTTTTATTTATTATTTATTAATCCTGGAGCAATCCGTGATTGTAATGAAATGCTCGCCCTCTGGTGGGCTAAAGTGAAATAACAATACCACTGAACGGATAGCTTTCATGCTTTCGTCGAGATGCCATTGCTTGCTGCTGCTGTATATTCGATAGGACGAATAAATCCGGCAAAAAAGATAACACATGCTGCTGTGTGGGTACAACTATAGTATTTCCCCACAGCTGAATTTGGCGATTTTTCTTTGGCGCCGATTTGAACGATAACGATGTCGTTCTGGACTGTTTGCGATATAATATGGCAGCCTGCATGCTATTTATTTTAGATTTATGATTTTATCATTTATGATATAAGATTTTTAGATTTATGATTTAGCCATAATCGCCAAAAATAAATCGCCAAATTCAGCTATGGGGAAATACTATAGTTGTTCCGCTGTGTGCTGCACTGTAACTCCAATGGATCAAGAAATCCGGAATTAAGCTTCCATTTGTTTCCAAATGACAAATTTAAAATTCCAGTTGCGTCCGCTAATGGAAATAAAGCTTTAATTAGTAGAAAGTCTGAATGGATTACACGTTTACGAATTGGGAAAGAAGTATCGTCAAGAATGATTGTTTGTTCGAAACATTTCGCACCAGAGGATTTCACAAGTAATAATACGTTTAATTTTGTTTTAATTATAAAAAAATCCCTTTTCGGCAAGCTTAAAGGCAAAGGTTACGTTAATATTACAAATGTTACGTTAATATTACAACCTTTACGTTAATATTACAAATGTAAAGAAATTTTACATATGGATTAATACTTAACCAATGGCTTTGTTCTCACACACTGTATTATTTAAGCCGCTATTCTGTTTTCAAGAAATTTAATTTTCAACTACAAAAGGGATTCAATCTACTTAAAATTTTAGGCTAGATTTATTGGTCTGTAAATGTTTCAATTTTTTAGAACTCAAGCTCATAATCATTCAACAAATAGAAGTCTTAAAGATATACAATCCCAGCAATGGTGAATCCCGGAGGGGGCTATTGGTCAACACCCCCTCCCTACCCAAGCTTAATCAAAATTATAATTTTTATTTAAAATCCATATAACTGTTGTTCAATATCTTTCTTTTAAAGAAAAAATAGAAACGTGAAAATGCACTTGTGACCTTACTATGGTCAAGCACTGGTAAGCCTGGCGTTGCTATGGTCAAGTGAAATACAGTTAAATGTGTTAACGTTAAAAGACTTATTTTAACTTAAAATATGAAGATTATTTGCTATTAGTTATTATTTCCGTGTTCTAATGTTTGGTTTTTGATTAAATGTTTTAATGTCTTTCGGAGCTCGTATCGTCACAATTCTTGATATAATCTTCATATTTTAAGTTAAAATAAGTCTTTTAACGATACCAAAATGGTAGCGGTTTTTGGATAGTTATTTCATTGTAATTTTTATTGAATTATTGAGAGTTTTGTATTGTGTTTTTGTGATTCTTATTGTCAGATGAATAAAAATTGTAAAGTGAAACTGTTTTGGTTGATATAAGCTGGAACATTAACATTAACATTAGTTAACATTGGACCATTTGGCACCGCTGAATTTCAATGTTAATCGTTATGAATTTAGTAAATTGTATGATTTGGCGAAATTTTGGTGACAAAACTTGCGACTTAACAATGAAATTTGTGATTTGGCGGCAAAATTTGATAGTTGACTACGAAAGTTTTGACTTGGCGACATAATTTGTTGTCTGACGACAAAATTTGGCGAGCTTGGAGGTGGAGAAAGGCAGCTTTGGCGTCATTATATTTTCTTTCCACACGAAAACCTCATATCTCTTCACAGACCAATATCTTATTTCGTCAAGATAAAAAGTCAAAGGAAGCTGTAAAGTATTACTCTCTATCATAAATTTTAAATTCTTGCCTAAATCGACATTCTAAACTATTCACCACAAACGATATTTGTATTAAGATTGACGTATTTTTGTAATTATATATTTTAAATGATTAATTAAAGCGTTTAAGATGGTTTTTAATTAACACACTTTTATTAACTTGATATGATGCAACTATTAATATATGTAACGGAATTTTGCAATTCAATTTTCGGCAACTTCTTGTCGTCCGAAGGGCCCGAAATTTTGCACACGACTTCATAATCAATGACAATACTAGATACAAGTGTTTTCAGGCACTTTTCCTATCAGGGGCAAACAAAAAATATGTACTTATACAAAACTATCATATGTGACACAGGATTTGGATGTATTTGTATAATGTCGAGTGGCAACAATTAATTTTTTTTAATAAAGATTTAAAAGTATGTAATAGTCACGGAGTAATATTAATAGGAGTTGAAGGTCCAGTGGGAGAAGGCTACGAAACTGTGATCTAAATTTTTGGTAAATATTGAGGGCGCCACTTGTCATTCCTCCCTACCTCGGCGCGGATATACTGTTGTTTTCAATAGAATTTTGCTGGAGTACATTTAAAATTTTTTATTTTAAGTAATTTAATTTCTTTGTAAGTTCTTAAAACTGCATAATTCAGATGTTTCAAATAAATGCTTCGTTCCTAAGTTGTAAAACAGGCTATGATAGTGATAAGAAAAACAAAAAAAAAGCCCTAGGAGAAAAATAAAGTCCGAGTTCGTGTTTTCTGCACCTAAAGTAAGTTTATTTTTTTTCTTTACAAAATCTCATCCATTCTCCTTCCTCCCAATTGTCTGTTTTCATAGTTCTCATCTGTTCTCAATTGTCTTCGGTTCATAAGAATCGTCATTTTTTAAAAGCTTTCTTTCAAAGTAAAATTAGTATAAAATGGCTCTTAAAAAAACATGTTGGTTAGAATACTCTATTTAATGAAATTTGCCTTCAATCGAAATTTTTTCAGCTTGATATTATTTTTTAAAAAATAATTAAAACGAGACATTTCCCCATTGAATAACATTGCGGAAGCTGGAGAGAAGGAAGGATTGCACGCTGGCGCCATCTGTAAACATTAGAAAACAACATCACAAAATTTCAGCGTTACCTTCTTCTCCTGTCTTTTTACTCCGTGGTAATAGTCAACGAGATATATAAAGTAGAGTGATAAATGGTAACCCTTGAGAAGGTCCAAGATGAGTCATGTGACATGCTTTCCTTGCACATGCGTATTCGGTGGTTTCCTTGGTAACAGCTCATTTTCAGTACATTTCTATGGCAACGGTTTCAATGTTTTTGTTTACTTTACGTAGTTTAATATTCTTTTGTTCTAAACCATTTTGATTTTGATTTTACTTCTTTTTTATTTCGTGTAGTTGAACTTTAACCGATAAAATGCTTAAAAATAGTTGAAAAATTATTATTTCTTGTTAAATTTAGCTCTTTAAAAGTTTAAATTTTGTTTTATAAACACTTTTAAAGTTTGTTGAGAAACGATGAAGAGAAAGGTATTTTATTATTTATTAAAATGTGAAATATGTGTAAAATTATTTTAAAAGCAATTTATTTCGGTCATAGGACTGTCATGTTACCTAATAATAATGATAATTTGTCGAACTGATATTTTAAATGCCAAAATAGCGATAAAGGGCCAAACACAGCAACCTATTCGAGCATATCACGTGATTCATCTTGAACCACGGAAAGTTAATCCTTCATCCATTGAATCAGCACTCTAATTTATATATCTCGTTGGTAATAGTTTTCTAAAACCTTTATTAGTTCACTTTTCAATAAGAGAGTGTTCTTTCTTTTTTTTTTTTTAAATGGTATAATTCTATTTATCAAAATAAGGGAATTCGAGTAATGAAATACTTTAATTTAAATTTAAGTTTTCATGAAAATAAACTTCAACGGAAAATTCATTAAAATCGTCCCTTGTTCATTTGTCAAAGGGATAATATCTAAATGTCCCCAAATTTATTACTTTTTCTATCATGCCAGTTTAATTCGTTTAGCATCGATTTACACGATATATTTTTTTTTAAACGATGACATTTATCTTTTACATTACCCGCGTTTGTAATGATCGATAGATGGCGCTTTTTCAGTTTTTGTTGTTAGTAAATATTATAGCCACGTGTATTTATTATTGTTCTTTTTGTTATTCTACTTAATATTCCTACTATAATTTCTCCGCCATTACATCATGGAAAATTGATTGCTTTTGGAAAAAAATAATTCAGTTTATTCAAAGTTCGATCGGAAATAGATTTTTAACTGAAGTTGAACAAATATTAGCTTCAAATCATCTGATTAATTCTTTACTTCCATTAGCCGAAGCAACTGTAATTTTAAATTTGTCATTTGGAAATAAATGGAAGCTTAATTCTGGATTTCTTGGTCCTTTGGAGTTACACTGGAGCACACAACAGTATGTTTTATCATTTTTACCGGATTTATTCATTTTTATTCAATAAATATATGTGAAACTAAACATTGGCATGCCATGGCGGCTTAATGAAAGCCGAATTAAAGCATGTTTATTGTAATTTCACCTTAGCCCACCAGAGGGCGAGCATTTCATTGCAATCGCGGATAGCATCTATGTCATAAAGCTAAGTCTAAATTTGCTTAGCCCTAAGATATGTTGATTTTATTTACATATTTATTTATTTATTTATTAACTTTTATCCACCATCATCCCAATCAAAAAACCTGGCAAGAAGACTTGTTCTCCTGAGGATTTTCGTCCTATTGCTCTGACTAACATGCCTTGTAAAATCATGGAGAAAATGATTTTAATAAGAGTACAATATTACCTGGATAAAAACAATCTATTGCCCAGTGAGCAATACGGCTTTAGAAAGGGGCACAGTACTACAGACCAAATTTTATATTTCTGTCAATCCATTAGGGATACCCAGAATCTCAAACCCACTCACCACACCGTGGCCGCTTTACTGGACCTCACGAAAGCCTTCGATAGAGTTTGGAAGGATAAACTGATTGTCAAACTTCACGATTATTTCAAAATCAGTGGCAATGCTTTAACGTGGATCTCAGACTTTCTACAACACAGATCTATCAAGGTGAAGGTTAACAAGTCTCTTTCAGGACCATTTAAGCTCAGCCAAGGTGTTCCTCAGGGTTCAGTGCTTAGCCCTACTCTTTTCACCATGTTTATATCTGGTATTGAAAAACTGACTTCTACCAGAGTTAGGATGGGACTGTTTGCAGACGACATTGTACTGTGGTGCTCGGGAAACAATATTAATGATATTGAATCGAGACTTAATAATTCTCTTGTAGCTGTATCCAACTTTGCCAAGGAACATAAAATCAGTTTTAATCCCCGCAAATCAATTGCCACCTTCTTCACAACCAACAAGCATTTATATAATTATCAACCACAACTGAAGTTGGAGGGACAGAGTCTCACTTATGAGAAGCATACCAAATATCTGGGATTTATTCTGGACCAAGAGTGCACTAGTAACAGGCATATCGAACACATTGTATTGAAAAGTAGAAAACGTCTTAATATTCTTAAATATATTGCGGGTAGAGATTGGGGAGCCGACGCAACAACCCTTAGAACAACATATATGACTTTCATTAGGCCTATACTTGAGTATGGTTTCCCGGTTTATTGTTGTGCATCCAAAACTAACCTTAACAAGTTAGAACAAGTTCAATTAAGTGCTGCCCGGATTATCACTGATTTGAGACAGAGCTGTCCTTCTGAAATTGTTCTTTTTGAGGCTGACTTACAGCCGCTCCATACTAGAAGACAAGCTGGCCTTGTTAAGTACTATAATAAACTCTCTAGTTACGGCCTCTGCAACAAGACCTCCACGTATCTTAACAGCTGGAGTAATCATCAAAGATTAAAGAGGAACAGCCCTTTCAGTCACGCCGCCTCTCTTCAACTACCTAATTGTAATGTTGAACCCAATTCACTACACTGCTGCTTGAATCCTGCAGAAGGACTCCCCAGGGTTCACTTTCACTTTAACTTAAGCTCTCATGTTAACAAGAAAGACTACATCCCAGAACATCTTAGACAATTGACTTTGGAAAACCTAAGCCACATTCCTAATAATGCCATTAAAATCTTCACCGACGGTAGTAAAATTGACAACCTAGCAGGTAGTGGCATATATATTGAAACCCCTCACGCCAACTTGACTCTTTCTCATCGTAATCCAAATTACTGCTCTGTCTTCAGAAGTGAATTGATTGCAATAGACCTGGGACTAGAAGCTATTCTCTCTGAAGAGGATTATGGTGACCTATGGATCTTGACTGATAGCCGTAGTTCTCTTCACCATCTTAGTAATTGGATTCTTGTGGGCGACAAGGTCAGCACCTCTATACTGCTTAAATTAAAGCTCATTTCACAAAACCATGACGTTCATTTGCAATGGATACCTTCACACGTGAATCTCCACGGGAATGAAATGGCTGATAATCTTGCTAAGGAGGGTTGCAGGATTTCTTCAACTCCCTCCTCCACACTTACTTTTCAGGAGTTATACTCCCGGGAAAATTTAAAAATCTCGGAGGAGTGGAAAACTCCCCCCACCCATACTTGGTACAAGGGCTCAAAACCGGGTTTGTCCCTTGACCTCCCGTGTGACAGACGTACCCGAACTGTACTGTCAAGACTCGCTAGCGGTCACATAAAGTGCCTCACTTTCATCGAGGGCAGGAAAACCTTCGCCACCTGCACCAAGTGCCAAAATCATCAGGCTTCTCCTGAGCACCTTTTGGATTGCATGGGACTCTCTAAGGAGGATCTTTTCATCAATCCTCTTCTGGTCTTTGACTTTCTAACTGTCAACGAACTCGTGGATCTTGTCTGACTCCGTCAGACAAAGAGGATAAGCAACAACAACAACAACAACATTAACTTTTATTTTATTTCTTTAAAATCACGGATAAAATTTTATTTCATTTTTCTCAGTACATTGTTGTAATAGTGACGTCATATTTTCTGTTAAATTAAACTTTTTTTTTTTTTAATCAGATTATTATATTGTTTAAAAACGTGATTAAAATTTCATTATGTTTTCAGTGATCTTTTTTATTATCGTTTGCACGTGACATAAGCATCAGATTATAAATTTTTGCAATGAAAGCTATAGAAAATGTCGGCTTCAACACAATTCACGAAAAATCACTTTTTAGCTTATAACTTCTAAGCAATTGAAGCTATCGAAAAAGTTTAAATGCAAAAATTGTTCTTTAGGGTAAGGCTGTAATTCGACTGATTTGAATTTTTTTCCTATTTTCAATATTAAAGAAATTATGGTCATATGAAAATTTCCAACCCCCACCATTTACACCCCCTTTGAGCTGGACACCCCATCTACGAACTCGATCGAGATTTTTAGTGTCCTGACAACATATCCTGAGCTGGTTAAATTTAAATAAAAATTACTCCAGTTATCGTGTTCACAACTTAACATGGGAAAAAGCGTTATACATATATATATATATATACCTATATATATATATATATATATATATATATATATATAAACTTTTGAACGGAGGGTGGTTTTGGGTTCTAGGGATTATGATCGGTGAAGATATGAAGAAATTTTCCAGAAGTCGTGTCATGAGAACCATTGCAATAGGTAGATCTCCTATAAGGAATCTACCTAATATTTTAGATAAAACTGATCGTTTCCTTCGCTAAACGAGCAAAAGCAAAACGATCACATTTCATGGATGTCATGGAACAACTATAGTATTAGTTTACAAGCAGAGCCCAGTTTACCCATTTAAGGGACCGGGGCTGAGATAATATCGGAGCACCCCCCCCCACACACACCACACACACACACATTTTTCTTTTTCTTTAATATGAACTAGTATCGCCCAGTGGTCGAAACTCGACCATTTTTTTTGCAAAGCGAGGCAAAGCAAAGTTATTGCCTTGTCCTAAACGGAATGCAATCCGCGATTGTAATGAAATGCTCGCCCTCTGGTGGGCTAAGGTGAAATTACAATTAACATGCTTTAATTCGGCTTTCATGAAGCCGCCATTGCATGCCGATGTTTAGTTTCACATATATTTATTGAATAAAAATGAATAAATCCGGTAAAAAAGATAACACATACTTTTGTGTGCTCCAGTGTAACTCCAAAGGAGCAAGAAATCCAGAATTAAGCATCCATGTTTTTTTCCAAATGACAAATTTAAAATTTCAGTTGTTTCGGCTAATGGAAGTAAAGAATTAATCAGATGATTTGAAATTAATATTTGTTCAACTTCAGTTAAAAATCTACTTCCGATCGAACTTTGAATAAACTGAAATATTTTTTTCCAAAAGCAATCAATTTTCCATGATGTAATGGCGGAGAAATTATAGTACGAATATTAAGTAGAATAACAAAAAGAACAATAATAAATACACGTGGCTGTAATATTTACTAACAACAAAAGCTGAAAAAGCGCCATCTATCGATCATTACAAACGCGGATTGCAACACAGCTGCGGCAATTGTTTGCCGATATTCACTCTAACTGAATCAGCAGAGTTTTACTTAATATAACTATTTCTCTCTGTAGATGTTAGCCTTTCCTGAAATGAGAGAAAATCGCAACGTGAAAACGCCCCTTGTTGTGTGATACAGCCCAGAAGCTAATAGGTACCATGTCAAACCAAGGCCCAACCAAGTATCAAATTCTGTTAAATTAATTCGATTGGTTCATAAAATACAGTGTTTGAAAAAAAAAAAAAAAAAAAAAAAAAAAAGATATTTTTCAAAAATGGTCGAATTGAGTTCGGGAAATTTCAAAACGTGTGACTTTATCGAAAACCGAAAATCTAAAACTTTTCTGAATCTTATATTTTCTACTTATATATGCAGAGGAAAGAATAATAAATCCACTTTTTAAAAAATAAAAATAAGTAGTCAATTTCACTTAATTAAAATGCAAGGAAATCTCAAAACGTGTAAATTCATCGAAAACCGGAAATCAAAAGTCTTTATGTATCTTCTACTTGCTTCTTCTACCCACAAAAGCTAGCAATAAAGACACTTTTTTTAAAAAATATGTAGCCAATTTCAGTTAATTGAAACGTAAAGAAAGCTGAAAACATGTAAATTCAGCAAAAAACGGAAATCGGAATTTTTTCCGTATCGTCTACTTATACATGCAGCAGTTAGTAACAAATTCATTTTCCTTTTATTTGGTATATTAGTTGAATATTTATTGTTTAAATATCACCCTTTGAAATGAAATGTTTATGTTTACATTCGAAACTGGAAGTTTGCCATTTTTTTTTTCTGGAGTTTTGTGATTTTAAATTAAAATTTTATCAATTTTACAGAAAATATAACTCAATCAAACCCATGTAGACAGTAACTTATATCCGCGATTGTAATGAAATGCTCGCCCTCTGGTGGGCTAAGGTGAAATTATCACACCACTGCATATCCTCATATTATGCAATCGACTTGCCATGATGAAATGGCGGAGAAAGAATAATAATTACACGTGACTGTTATATTTACTAACAACTGCAGTGTTCAGAGAGCGCCATCTATCGATTATTACAAACGCGGATATAACTATACCCAAATATCGAAATTAAAATCGGCAGATAATTTCCGTTATTTTTTAATAATTTTTTTACAAAAATCCAATGGACGATTAAGATAGAAAATCTTTTTCATGGCTCCATGGACAGACAGTGACGTCATCACTTCGCTTGCGTATAGTGATGCTACATTATACAAATTACTGTGTCTATGGTTTTATTTGAGCTTTATGAAATTGCCAGATTTAACAACTTTCTACTTTTAGGTATTTTTTAATGCAAAGGAATACGTGTATAAAAGGGAAAAATGGGGGAAAATGCATAAAAAATAACGAAGTGTCTATTGCTACGGCAGCCGGAACAATATTATTGTTACGGCAGTCACCAATGAATCTTTATCGCTCCCACTAAGAACGACTCTTTTGTGAATCAATCTCGTAGCACACATGTTGACATTTACAACGCCATTTTTATATTTATTATTTTAAATGATCGCTTTACTATCCTTGCTTTTTGTTGAATGCGGCATTTTAATTTATTTTTTGAGCTAGTGTGTTCGTGAAAAAATGTTGAAATCAATATGGGAGATTTATTTCCCTCATATAATGATTTCGGAACGGGATTTCGATCCGAAAATAATTGAACCATCGATCTGTGATAATTTAAAATACAATCGATTTATTTTGCAAAACATAAAATTTACTTTTTTTTTTGTATATTCTGCGTTATACTTCTCTGGGATGAAAATCGTTTGCATAATTTTTTATAGATTATTTGTATTGTGTGAATTCTTATAGGAAAATGAACATAGTTTTGTCATGGCCGCAACATACTAGTTTTTTCTCATATCTTTTATTTGTTTTGTACCATAGTAGAATTTGTACTTATTCAAATATTAATTGTTATGATAAATGTAATTAATCTTTTTTAATATTGCTGTGGAAGATTTAAAATATTTGCTTTGATTTACATGATGGGTGTAAAACCGCTTAGAAAGCAAAAAAACTGTAAACTGCTACTTGCATGCAGAATGAATAGTGAAGGAAGACTTAATAATATAGTATGTTATCTGCAGGATTCGCTTCAGTTGTCTCTGAATTTCATGTTATTTTGTTTTTATAGAAATTTTTCATTTTGAATATTTCATTTGCATTGTAATTTTCTTAGAACTTCGCAAATATCATATTATCATTTATGATTAGTGTAAATAAATATTTTTAATAATAGCCATTTTATATATCATTAACAAGTCTTGTCATTCATTCTGCATGCAAGTACCAGTTTTCAGGGTTTTTTGCATGTTGCGAGCATATAATGCCTAATTTCACTGACAGTTATTGTATGGGAAAATTTGTTTCCATAATTATTCATTACTTAATGTATTTTTTAAAATTCTATTTTCACATTCAAAAAATTCGCAGTCATTAAATTAGTACTTATTCTTCAAAAATTAATTTTTTAAATTTTTAGTACTATTTCATTTTATGGCTAATAATTGAGAAAAATGCACTTAATGAAAACTCGCATTTTTGAACTCAAATTTGTAAAATGAGTACTAACAGTTTTCTGAATGTGAAAATGGAATTTAAAAAAAAAAAAAAAAAAACTATCATGTTGTGGCCACTATATGACTTTCTTCTGTATTTGGAACAACTTCAGTATACACCCACAACAATATTTGGCGATTATGGCTAAATCATAAATGATAAAATGACAAATCTAAAATAAACAACACATAAGCTGCCATATTATATCGCAAACAGTCCAGAACGACATTGTTATCGTTCAAAACAGCACCAAAGAAAAATTGCCAAATTCAGCTGTGGGTGTATACTGAAGTTGTACCCTATATTTTCATAAACAAATTCTCTCAGTAAAAATAATTTATTAAAATTATTTTCCATGATAAATGCAGATGATTTACATTTCTAGAGAAGTCGTAACGTCAAATATCCAAAGAAAATCAATTTTATTCTCCAAATAACATTTTATAAAAATACATTTTTTTCTTTCTTTTAATGAAAAAGATCAATAACTTTTATCACAGATCTATAGTTCAATCATTCGTTTTAAAGGACATAGTTAAAGCTCTTTGAGTACATAATGAAAATTTACAGGAGACAGATGCAATGCTCCTACATATACAAAAAATTTTCCTCAGTTGACTATCACTGTTATAAACAATTCTTTTTAATTTCATAATTATTAAAATATAATTATCTTTATGCACATTTACACGAAATTTTGAGATATATCACCATGTTAAAACTTTAGAAAAAGCAGGTTGGCAAAGCCACCTTTAAGACTATTTTCACCAAAAGTTGACAGACACTAATTTATGTCAAGGTGCAACTACATACCAATTTGCATGAAATTCTATGCAGTAGTTCCTGAGATACAATTGCCACAAAAATTTATCACACACAGACACATTTTTTAAAACTGGTCAAATCGTGTTCTACTCCTCTCAGAATGCGTAAATCAAAATCTATTGAAAACCCAAGGTCAAAAATTTTTACGAATACAATACTTTCTTCTGCTAAAATGTAGAAGAAAGTAATAAATGAAGTTTTATAAATTTGGCTAATTGAATAGCTTACCAAATAATTGGATATTTGGACAAACTGAATATTCATCTAGCCAAATAGTTTCAGATTCGGCCAAATGGAATAATCAGTAATATGGCTAAATATTTGGTATATCTCTAGTATGAATATTATGTAGAATATTTCAGTAATCTCCATCAAGATTATAAATAAAAAATACAGATCAATTGTTACAAAATTCCAATTTATGAACAGTTTGTGCAGCTGCAGATTCAGCCGTAATTAACTAAAACTTTAAAAATTAAGTATGACTGCATATTTAAATAAATTTTAATTTAATACAGTATATATTTTTAATTGAAATAATTGTGCTAATTTCTTTCATGCTAATTAATCACAAATTTCTTTTTATAATTTTAATTCTGAAGAACTATATAACTTACTAGCAGGCTTTGCCTGCTTCACTGGACACTATATTTAAACGAATTCTCAAAATTCCATATCATTATTATAAAATCTCAAAAATAAAAATACTAAAATCAGTTGAAACCTAAGTTAAAGTTTATGTCGCATTCAGTAGAGATTTTCTCGCTTGCAGCATGAAGAGTTCAGGTTCCCACTGCCTTCGGCACTGATTTACTCCCCTGTCCACAGTGGGAAACAGTGGCAGATCTAAGGGGGGAAGCACCCCCCCCCCCCCCCCCCAAAAAAAAAAAAAAAAAAAAAAATACTGGCATTCATTTCACATTTGAATATTACAATTGTAAAATTTTCATTGATCTGGAATAACATCTTGACAAATCTTAGCCCCCCCTCCCCAAAAAGTTAAGTTCTCGATCCACCACTGGCGGAAAAATCAGAATTTTAAATAAATCGAATCAGAGAGAATATTGCATATTCTTAATCAATACTCACAGTGATGCTGCTAGTCTTTCAAAATCTTGGGACCCATGAGTTTAAAAAACTGGGTCAATTTTTCAAAAAATGGGTCCCCACATGAATGAATTTATACATTACAGGTATAATTTTTTTTTTTATTGTAAATGAAAAACAGATTTTTAGGAATTTTTAACCAGCTCTTTTTGAAATTGTCTTAAACTAATATTATGTAGGAGGAAAAGATCTTTTTTCCTTCTTCAGAGCAGAATGCTTTAAAAATATAAAGAAAATATTAGTTTTAAACAAGAAATATATTTTAAAATTTATTTTTTTCTTTCTTCGTTTATTTATTTATTATTTTTTTCAAGAATGAAAATTACGTGTCCGCTGGTACCCGCCACAATAAATTTTTCACATAATTTACGCACTATAGCACATAAACAGCATCTCTGACTCATATGCCAAAATTCGCCATTCCATGAAAATTTGAAGCATATTCAAACTTGAAACTGCGTTTTTTGCTGAGCCTACCCCAACGGACGGTGGTAGTATGTATGTGTGTTGGGGGGGGGTGTAATTTCGCGAAACCCAACCCCTTTAGAGTGTGTGTTGCATGCACATACCAATTGATGCATCAAAAAATCTCTTTCCTCGGATAATTTTGAGCAGAGTTATGCTAAAAAAGTGTCTTTGCACACGCCCTGATCCTAAAGTGTGGAAAAAGGGGAGAATTTTGGAAAATCTTTTTATACTACATATTGGATACATATAACTGACCCACACATAAACAATTACTGTTCTACAATAATTTTAAGCAGATTTAACCTTGAAAACTTTCTTTTTACTCCCCTCCCCCCTCTTCCTATGGGAGGAGGTAGAAAGTAGTTTCACAAAATCTCTTTGTGGTGTGTGTATTGGGTATGCATAACCAATCGACATCAAAAAATCACTTTCCTAAGATAATTTGGAACAGAGTTAGTCTTGAAAATGTATTTCCTAGCAACCTTTAAAGGGGGGAAATTTCACAAAATCCTATTATAGTGCATGTTGGGTATGCATAACCAACCCACACATTAAAATTAATCTGACTGAGATAATTTGGAGCAAAGTTACACTTGGAAACTTTTTTTTTCTCCCCTCCCCCCCTTGAACCCAAGGAGGGAAATCTCATTACAATAGGTATTGGATACATATAAACTATTTATGCATTAAAATACATGACTGCAACTTACCTAGATTTCCCAAGACAAATGTAGCGCTGAAAGGGGAGGGGGGGTCACTAATTTGCCCCCTTGCAACACAACTCTCAAAATCGAAAGTCACAAAAATATGAATGGGTTTTTGGAGATATATACTGAAAACAGCCATGCATTTTCTTTAGAATATGTACCACTTTTTTGTAAAACTCTACTCAAAAATTCCCCCCTACCTCGCTTAAAAATTGAAAATTTCAAAATCACAGAAAATGCTTTCTTGTACTCAATTAGAGTCCTGTGCACCCGACCCGAACCCGACAAAAAAAATTTCATCAACCCGAAAACTGACCTGAACCCGACTAAAAATTTTTCATCAACCCGCACCTGACCCGAAACCCGAGAACTAAATGAAAATTATTTTTTCATCTAAAAATCATGCAAAACTTTTTTAAATTATAAAATAAGGTAAGTTTTCCTTGTCATACAGTTGGTAAATTATTTTAAAAAGAATTTGAAATGTAATTACTAATTGTTTAATTTAAAACTGAAAAAAGGATCAATAATAATTTTTAACCATTTATGTGAGTTGTGAAATTCAAGAGTAAACTAGTATGTTTTGGCCACCACAAGACTTTCTTCTATACTTTCCTATATTTTACTAAGTGCAAATAATTTATAAAAAATATTATTTTTTAAGATTATCTAACAGGATGAATGCAAACGATTTTCATCTTAGAGACAACTAACACTAAATATCCAAAGTGACAGTTTTATTGCCTATAAATAGCATCTTAAAAAGTACGCTTTTATAATGGTTATCTCACATATCAGGTTTCGTAGAGTTATATGCCATAGAAGTTGAGATATAGCCTTCCCATTATCGAGGGATATTGCAGCATAGCAGCTCCACCTATTGGCCGATTAGCATACAGATTGATTCAACATAATGTCTCCTTATGGCTTTCTCACATATCAAGTTTTGTTTGATTATACACAATAGATCCTGAGATATAGCCTCCCATTAAATTGCAAATATTGCTGTATAGCAGCACCACCTGTTGAGCGGTTGACACCAACAGTTGAGATACTAATTTAGGTCAAGGTGCATCTACTTATAAATTTATATGCAATTTTATGCAGTAGTTCCTGAGATATAGCCTTCGCCTAAACTGCTGAAATCGTTGTGCAGCAGCGCCACCTGTTGGACAATAAGAATTCAAATTGAATCATCATGTCTCATAATAGCCTTTTTACATATCAAGCTTTGTTTGATTATACACAATAGAACCTGAGATATAGCCTTCTCTTAAATCTCAGAAATTCCTGTATAGCAGCGCCACCTGTTGATCAGTTGACAAAAATTGATAGGCAGTAATTTAGGTCAAGGTACCTCTACATATAAATTCATATATAATTCTGAACAGTAGTTCCAGAGATACAGTCGTCACAAACTTTTTGTCACACACACACAGACAGATATTTTCTATAAATGGTAAAATCGTGTTCTAGACCTCTCAAAACATGTAAATCTGTCGAAAATTTTTATGAATCCAACACTTTCTTCTATTGAATATAGAAGAAAATAAAAAATGCACTTCAATTTAAATGTTCATAATTTATTATTTATTACTTATAGTCTGGAAAAAAAATAAAGATGTATTATTCTTTATTGCTTTTGTCCGATGTAGATGTTTATTTTACTATAATAATTTGTGTAGCATGTATGTGATTCGCAGTTAAACATCTGCTTTTTAAGGATCACTGATCATTTTAAATTCGCATAATCAGCAACTTAGCTTCTCGTTTCAGTTTTCTGGTGCATTATTTATTCGTTCTAGAGAAGACAATAAAGAATATAATCTGCCTTGATGGAATTTGTTTCCTTTATGTGTTTATTTTACATTACTTTTTTTAATTAAATCACGACAAGTATTCCCTTTATATTTGCTTTATATACAAATGTAAATGGAAGAAAATTCAAAATTTCGTTAACATACAAGCGAGGATTAAAATTCATTGAAAATAAAGATATCTTTAAAAAAAAAATGTAAATTGAGAAATAACTTAAATTTCCAAAATGTAAAAGTGAGGTTATGTTGTATTTCTTATATATATATATATATATATATATATATATATATTAACAATAGTCAATAAAAATTTATACAGTACTTTAAAATTTTCATACAATTTCTACATATGATCAGTTTTAGATTTGTTTAAGAAAAGAAAACATATACGAATATTTTTTTCTCATGCTTATACAGATTTTTTTTTTTTCGGGTGGATATCCGTGTATAGGAATATGGAGCTCCGACACATGTCTAAAATCAGTTAAAGAAACTATAATTATGTCTACAAATTTATGCTTTCAACTGTAAAATTTTTTTTGAAAGGTATTCTCAAGTCGACCTGACTCATAGAAAGCTAAACCTGACCCGCAAGAGAAAAAAATTTGTCAACCCGACCCATGGGTCGGGTCAAGTTCAGGTAAAATTGGGTTACCCAACCCGATGCAGGACTCTATACTCAATACTCTCCACATGTGCAATTACTTCACCGTGAAGTAATGTGAAATTGACTTATGCTTACAATTACAGACGTGTTTTTGCCTCCTGCTCTCCAGGGAGAAGGGGGGGGGGGTCATAAAATTCCATTACTATAGATGTCAGATACATATAAATAATCCACCCACTGAAATTCTTGACTTCAGCTCCTACAGTTTTTCCAAGACAAATTCAGCACTAAAGCACTAGCATTGTGCACAAATCGAATCCCTAAAAAACTACAAAAAACAAAAATGGGTATTTGGAAATTACATGGCTCTTTTCAACATCTTTGTTAACCATTTTAGGTAGAGTTCTACTCAAAAATCGGGAATTTGTAAAATTTTCCACCAAAAATTTATTTTCTCCTCCCCCCCCCTCTCTAAAAATCAAAAATTTCAAAATCATAGAAAGTTTTTTTCCTTTTTGTCCTCAAATCTAGTCTCTCCATGTGCAATCTCCTCATCGTGAAGTAATTTCGAGCTAAGTCATGCTTACAAACATGTTTTTGCCTCCTGCCCCCTGCCCCCTTGGAAGGGGAGAAAATGTTGTAAAAGTTGATATATATAATTTTAAGTTGCTTTAAGACCTAAATTCCAGCAAAGTCTCCTGCAATTCAGTTTAGCCGTTCTCGCGTGATACTTGGACAAAAATAAAGTTACGGACACGACAATTGCAAATTTTTTTATTCTGAAATTTACAAGTAAAGTCTGATTTTATTAATATAAATTAGTAGAAAGACAATATTAAAGTTTACATGTTAAAATAAAATAAGCTTCATTTAACCACTTGACCAACTAGTCAGAGGCACACTATAGCTGTCGTCTACACATTACTGCAGCCTGCGAAGTGGTTAATACTTAAGAGTACTACCTAACCTTTGAAATTTGTTTCCAGAATTATTGATTATACAATTTATTATAATTTTGTTTTGACGTTTAGAAATTTTTCAACTGTTAAATTGGTTCTTTTAATATTTTGAGTTTAAATATAAAAAAGTAGCCAAGTATATCATTTGCATTTTTTAACTGCAAAATAAAATGTTAAAAGTTTAAAAAATAAATTTTTGCAAAACAAGTACTAATTTATTGTTTGTGATTTTTTCTGAATGTGAAAACGGAATTTAAAAGAATACATTAAGTAATGCATAATTATGGAAACAAATTTTCCCGTGCTTTATAAATCATTTTTTATTTTTCATTAAATATTAGTTACTTAACTTATTGATGTTTAAATTAATAAATAAATTTTCTTTGTTAGTATAAATATCAATTACTAGTATGAACATCAGAAAATTAGTTTTTTCTTATACAATTTGAATACTTTATGCATCCGTGATTAGTTTTAATGTACATTGTACCTGTACATTTTAATGTATGCAATGTTTGATACACATAAATGTACATTTTGACGTCTGAATTATAAACTATGTTTACATATTATCATTTTCACATTTTTTTTTTAGAGTCCTAAGATTTAAAAAAAAAAGAAAAAAATTAAGTTACACCCTTTTATTTTTTGAATGATTGATTATTAACATGCCATCATTTGCTTTTGTTAAAAAAAAAAATATTTTAGATGTTTGAGATCAATTTATATATCAGTTTTTATTTTTTCAAAACTTTCTGCTAAAAGATTGAAGGGGGGGGGGGCGTCAAAATGGACATTTGTAGGGGTAAAACTACCTAATATGCAAAAACCCTGAAATCTGCTATTTGCATGCATATGGGGAGGGGGATTTAATAATGGTATATTATATATCTACCTGTAATAAATAATATTTAAAAGGTTCTTAATGCATTTTAAGGCAAACAATCAAAATTACAAATTTCTATAAAAACAAAATAATTTAACATAAAATTCAGAAGCAGCAAAAATTTTAAAAACCCTGAATTCAGGGGCAGCCCCTGAAAAGTTTCACCCCTGCATTTGTTGATATTTATACTAACAATAGCAGCTTATTTAGAATATGATTGCAGCAATAAATAACAATACAATGAGAGGCGGCGGATTTGAGTTAGATTGTACCCTACACCCATTTCGATATGGCACCCTCCCCCTCCCATGTTTTGAAGTATATTATGCATTTGTAATAGTAATAATAGCAATAAATATGATACAGCTAAAGGAGAAATATTTTTCTTAGATATATCAATCTCTAAGCAATCTTTATATAATAATCATTACATAAGTAAAAAATAAATAATCATATCTGATCATGAAAAAAATCAATTACTTTATCTGGTTTCTCCCACAAAAAATGTTAATAAGCAGAATTTAATTTTTTATTTAATCACTTAAGAACTGACTAACTTTCTTTTTATATTTTTATTAATCAAAATAGAAATTATTTTGATTCATAAGTAGATACACTGTAAAAAAATAACTATTACCAGCTGCAAGAAACTCTCTGTGATTGGAGAAAATAATTATTTTCTCCAATCAGAGAGAGTTTCTTGCAGCTGGTAATAGTTATTTTTTTACAGTGTAGGTTAATTTGTTTAAAAATAGTTTCTTTACAGCTTCTTGTTCGATATTTTATATTTAAATCATTGCATACTTAATTATTTTCAGAAAATAATTTCTCTCATCAAATCATAACATGTTTGACTCATGACAGAGAGAGCAGATCATGCTTTGAAATTTGTATTATCGACTGAAAATCTATTCGATTGCTCTTAATGTTTGGATTTGTGTTCAAAATTAAATCATTTTTAAGAATTTAATAAGCTTTAAAAAAATTGCCACACTCTACCTGGATCTAAGCATAATCCATTGCTGGACGTTTAATCGCCATAAGAAAACAGCAGCATCCCTAGCTACATATTGCCGCTGCTTAGTCCAGAGGATCAACCGTTCAAATATAACACTATCTTTTTTTATTAATATCACACAATCAACAGATTGGGAAGAAAATCATACATAGAGAAAATTCATTTTTCCAGCTCAGTGAAAATAATGGCAGGACCAGGAGTCGAACCCCAGATCTTTGACTTACATGGTCAAAGATCTTAGACCGTGTAAGTCAAAGATCCAGGCATTATTTTCACTCAGTTGGAAAAATCAATTTTCAATAACACTATCTATTCGTATATTTCAAACCACTATCTAAAAATCTAACGTGTTAAACAGGGATTGATAAAGTGTTTTATAATTGGCAAAAAATAAAAACAATTAATTAAAAATGTTTCTCATTCCTATTAAATACTGGTTGTCCTTCAAATTTAACTGCCACTACTGTACAAATTTTAATTATCTTTAAAACTTAGGCGCCCCTAGGCACTGGCCTAAGCCAAAATCTGTCGCTAAAATCAATATTAAAAAAAATAAACTAGCTTTTAATAAACAGCTTATTCTTAATAAAATTTGAATTTTCTCTTTTTTTTAATACTTTTCATTTAATCTTAAAATAATAAAAAATACACCAGAGAACTGTTGAAAAGTTATAAGTGAAAAACTGAACAAACACTATAAACTGCAAAAAAACCCAAAACAATTAAGTTGGCACGAGTGCCGCAAACAAAGCGATGATGCACAATTTATAGTGTTTTATTCAAAGTTTTTTGCTTGATAGCTTTTAAGCTTGATTTCTAAACCTAATATCTTTAATCTTTTATATTCTGGTTTTCCTAAAACATTTAATAACCGTTTATGAGTTTTAAATGTTCTTGTTACTGAGCAAATAAAATGAAAATAAAAAGCTTAAGTACTTTTTTGTTTGAATAAAATATCTTAAAACTGTATTTCATTGAAAATATCCCCTCTTCCTACAAAGAAAAAAGAATATGGGGAATAAAGCTAAATATACGCTTTTTGAGAACAATGAATGAGTTATATTTCACATGCAAGGTTTAAACGTGTTTTTCATTTTATCTAAAAGAGAAAAGGATATTCTCACTTATTTTCTAAATGTTAGTTTCATAAGGATATTCCTGTTATCCAAGAATATTTTCACCTGACGTATTTAATATTTTAAATATATATACATAATAATTATTTTGGCAGAAATAAATGATTTTACGTGGTAAAAAAAATTATATAATTTAGGCTTACTAAATAAAAAAAAAAGGGGGGGGGGGTACTTTTTTCATAACGATACTATAGGGCTGTTATAAAAAAATGTACTGTCAAGGTACTAGTACTAATATGATAAAGCTATTATGAAAATTTTTAGTAATCCCATGGGGATGATGAAAAAGAGAAGTATACAAAAACTATTTTTCTTTTATTAAGAATATGACATAACAGATTTAAGTTATTAATGTTACTGAAGACTAAACATTAGCTCATTAAAAATATATTTTTAATAGTGTGTATAACATTAAAATCATCTAAATTATTAATAAATATCAATTTTGTAATGATTTAAAACTTTTCAATAATAATGCTTGCACACATAAGCATATATGATTGTGTTTGCAAACTTGAAAAAGAAAAGAATGTGAAAAGCTTACTAATTTATAGTTATTAATGAAGTACACATTTGACAGCAGAATAATTTATTATATTTTTGTAGATTTAATGTTGATAAAGATTTACGATCCGTTACGGTAGTTTTGGTTTTCAATACGGGTAAAATATAAAGTTTTAATACCTAGTAAACAAGACATGATAAACTATGTAACGAGACAGAAAGACAAAGTGAGTATAAACTTAAAACTAATTTTAATTGAACAGAAAGTAATTACGGAAATTGTACCTGAGGGGAAAAAAACTGACAGTAAATTCTAATTTTAATTACATGTATAAAAAAAGATAATTTAAAATACACATAGGTACATAAGTAAAATATGTACAGCTTTCTAAAGACAATTTATTAAAAAAGGAATGTTAATCTTAAGTGCAATATTTTTCATCGTCTTTAACTGACACTCGATAAATTTCATAAAAATGTATTTGATAAAGATTTAAATATTAACAATAACCGTTCATTGCTTTTTTATTTGTACAAGGATCAATATAGTCCAAGATTATTAATGCGACAAACACAGGTAGCATTATTCTGGGCTATCGAAGAAAAAACATGGCTGAAAAAAGTAAACAAATAGACTGCCGGATACAAGAATCATTCAAATAAAGAATCATTCTTAAAAATTCTCCGGCAGTCTCACTGCGCAAGCGCAATCAGACTGCCGTAACAATAATATTGTTACGGATGCCGTAGCAATAGCCACAGCCAAAAAATAAATGTACTTTTAAATACCTTCTTGACATCGTAAGAAAATAGTATTTGTATTCGCACCTTCCGGCTAACCGTACCTTTCGAATGATACCATTTTCAACCCTCTACTCCCATAATTAATATGTTAAAAAGGGACTACAAATTTTATGCTTGCCTATTAATATATAGATGTTCATCTATATATATAAAAGAGCAGAGTCTGTCTGTGTGTGTGTGTGTGTGTTCGCTATAGAATCCTAGGCCGTTTCACCGAGCGGGACCAAATTTGGCACGGTTAATGTTTACGACCCGAGAAAGACAACGCCGCAAGCGATTTTACAAAATTCGCCCCCCAAGGGGGGGAGGGGGGGCAAAACGTAATTTCACAAAATCCTCCATATCTCAAACAAAAAAACAGATATCCGTAAAATTTTTGCTTTTAAATATAGCTAATACAAACGTCTAAAAATCGGTTTCTGGAATTTTTGAAATTCGGTCCCCAAGGGGGGCGGGGGGGGCAAAACGGGATTTCACATGCGTAAAACGTGATTTCGCATAATCCTATATATCTCAAACAAAAAAAATAGATATACGTGAAATTTTTACTCTAAAATATAGCTAATGCAACTATATATAAACCAATTTCTGGAATTTTAGAAATTCAGCCCCCAGGTGGGGCAGCAAGGGGGGGGGGGCTATGGAGCAAAAACAAATAGAAATACAGTTAGGCCGTTCAAAATTGGTACAGATAGGTTTTAAAGGCCTGCAAGTCGAATGGGGATATTTTCGATTGTGTAAAGTTATTAGGAGGGGCAAGAAGGGGGGGAGGGGAGGGGGGGGCAAAAAAATAAAAATAGTGTCAGATCATTCAAAATTGGTACATAGAGGTTTTCGATACTTACAAATCGATTGCGGATATTTTTGAGTTTGTAAAATTATTAGTAGGGGCGGGTAGGGGGTGGGGCGGTAAGGGGGGGGCTATGGGGCAAAAACAAATAGAAATACAGATAGGCCGTTCAAAATTGGTACAGATAGGTTTAAGAGACCTGCAAGTCGAATGGGGATATTTTCGATTGTGTAAAGTTATTAGGAGGAGCAAGAAGGGGGTTCGGAACCGAATTCGGCACCTCGCTCCGCGGCCTTGGAAGCAGAGATACGGGGAAATTTCGTGTATATATCTATTCTCGCATCCGCTTCATTTCTTAAAATAAAAACAGAACAAAACTACTTTCTTAAAGCTCAGGGTATACTAATTCTAAAAATGTAAGTTTCAAAGCATTATTTTAAGATTTAGTAGTTAAAATTCCATAGTTTGTAAGACACACAAATTTGCACAAAAAAATGCGCTAAAAAGTCGCATATTGACCAAATAAAAAAAAATCTGGTGTGAAACAACCACACGACTTCCATTACCCGCTATTACATGTAATATATGCATTTTTGAGAGATAATGTGATCAGAAAACATAAAAGTGACCAAAAAAGAAAATCGTTAGAGCCGTTTTTGAGATACCAACTTTCACAAAAAATCAATTATTGACCGGAAAACAATAATTACATACAAAAGCATATTTAAAAGTGAATTAAAATGGCGAGTTTGAAAAAAATCCGTACAACCGTTTTTAAAGGAACGCCTTTGCGTGGCCTGAAATTGAGCTATTTATACAGGACGCCTATCAATTTTCATGAACTAACCAACTATATCATTCGAAAGGATATCTGATAGAGTGTTTATATAGCAAATTTGAAGAAAATCGTTAGAGCCGTTTTTGAGATACGGACTTACGGTCCCACTTCCGGTTTCCGATGTCCCACTTCCGGTTTTTCAATTTTCACCAAAATTTGGAAATTTCATCTGTACGCCAGACGTATTTGAATTCTAAAGTTTCGTAGCTCTATCTTTATTAGTTTCTGAGCTATAATAGCCAGAAGATTCTCCACATACATACACACACACATACACACATACATACACACTGACCAATTGCCAAAAACCACTTTTTTAGACTCAGGGGACCTTAAAACGTGTAAATCAGGTGAAAACCCGATATCGAATTTTCAGACCGAATACAATACTTCCATTACCTACGGTAGTAGGGTAATGGAAGTAAAATATACCATTTTAATCCTCGGGCTATGACAATTCTAAATATATTAACTTTGAAAAAATATTTTAAAAACTTCGTAAGATACGGTTAAAAATTCATTTTTCATTTCAACATAAAATAACTCCGTCGAATATTGATAAATTTTTAAAAAATATATACCATTTTAATCCTCAGGCTATGACGATTCTAAAAATATTAACTTTGAAAAAATATTTTAAACACTTCGTAAGATACGGTTAAAAATTCCTTTTTCATTTCAACATTAAATAAATTCTGACATCGTGCCCATGGACAACTCACGCCATCTAGGGAGAAAAAGACGAACGTCACGAAGTCTAGGGAGAAAAATGACGTATCAGTATTTTTTTCTACGGAGTAAATGTCTCTTGATTCGTTCATATGTTTTGTGATTCGTTCATATGTTTTCACAAACTTTGTATTTACAAATTGGCAACATACTTGGCGTGTTTTTCGATTGGAAATGGAAGTTGCATCGTACTTCTAGAGAACTCTGAAGCTAAGTTATTTCAATCTATTAATTGTTTTTTTACAAACTGCTTTTTTTTTTATCTTTTTTTCTTTTTATATGTATAGATTCACCCTTTTTTCAATATTACTTCTATTGTCTTTTGTATATAAAACTTTCGTTTTTGTGAAAGTATACGAACTGTGTTCTTTGATCAAAAAATAATGTGTCTACTGAAATTTGGTTACGTTCGTGAATATAAGTAATGGGTATCGTTTTATCGATTTCGTAGAGTACATAATTTCGTTGTGTTGTGCGGTTAATACAAAATACACATGAAATAAACATCGATCAAAAAATACTCTTTCTACTGAAATTTGGTTACGTTCTTTTTTACAAACTGCTTTTTTTTATCTTTATCTTTTTATATATAACTCTTATATATATATAGATTATTACTCTCTTTTTAATTTTAATTCTATTGTATATAAAATTTTATCTTTTTCTTTTAATATATATGTATGAAATGTGTTCCTAAATATAGTAGAGTTCCGTATACTATATCCGCATCTTTCACAAATGTACTTACATCTGTATAGCGAATATAAGTAATGGGTATCGTTTTATCGATTTCGTAGAGTACATAATTTCGTTGTGTTGTGCGGTTAATACAAAATACACATAAAATAAACATCGATCAAAAAATACTCTTTCTACTGAAATTTGGTTACGTTCTTTTTTTACAAACTGCTTTTTTTATCTTTATCTTTTTATATATAACTCTTTTATGTATATAGATTATTACTCTCTTTTTTAATTTTAATTCTATTGTATATAAAATTTTATCTTTTTCTTTTTATATATATGTATGAAATGTGTTCCTAAACATAGTACTTAAAAAATACGGTTTCTATTGAAATTTTGGTACCCTTTTTCAATATTATTTCTATTGTCTTTTGTTATAAGTAATGGGTATCGTTTTATCGATTTCATAGAGTACATAATTTCGTTGTGTTGTGCGGTTAATACAAAATACACATGAAATAAGTCATAATGCCACCGAAGAAACGTACTTCGTTTGGAAAATCTTCGGATGCAAAAAGAATGCAAGCACAAAGAACACGCGAAACAGAAGAAGAACGCAATCGAAGGCTTCAAGAAAATGCAGAAAGAGAAGCCGCACGCAGATCATTGGAAACAGAAGAACGACGCAATCGAAGGCTTCAGGAAAATGCTGAAAGAGAAGCCGCACGCAGATCATTGGAAACAGAAGAACGACGCAATCGAAGGCTTCAAGAAAATGCTGAAAGAGAAGCCGCACGCAGATCATCGGAAACAGAAGAAGAACGCAATCGAAGGCTTCAAGAAAATGCTGAAAGAGAAGCCGCACGCAGATCATCGGAAACAGAAGAAGAACGCAATCGAAGGCTTCAAGAAGATGCTGTAAGACACGCTGCTGGAAGATCATCGGAAACAGAAGAAGAACGTAATCGAAGGCTTCAAGAAGATGCTGTAAGACACACTGCGGGAAGATCACGTGCCATAACTACTAACCAGTGGAGTTTATGTGCTTTTAACTACAATCCAGATTTTGAATATGCATCTCAGTATCAGGTAAGCATTGGATCAATGTCAAAAATTTGTGACAGTTGTGGTGCTAAAAAGTGGCCTAGAGAATCACCAGGAATGTGTTGTAGTAATGGAAAAGTTATATTGCCTTCAATTCAAGAACCTCCCGAGCCTTTGATAACATTACTCACAGGCAGTACATCTGATTCAAAACATTTCCTACAAAATATACAAGCTTACAATTCTGCTTTTGCAATGACCTCTTTCGGAGCAAACATAATTACTGAACGAGGTTTCATGCCTACTTTTAAAGTTCAAGGTCAGATTTATCATAGATTAGGTTCACTGCAACCCACATTAAATGAACAGGCAAAATATCTTCAATTGTACTTCATTTCCGATTTGCAACAACAAGCACAAAACAGGTGTAGCACAAACCCAGCAACAAAATTTGAACTCATTCTGCAACTTCAGGAGATGCTCCATGCTTCGAATCATTATATTCAAAGTTTTAAATATGCTCTGGAAAACATTCCTACAGCTGAACACAAAATTATCATTGATGCTGACAAGAGACCACCTGCAGAACATGCTAGACGATATAATCTGCCAGAATGTAATGAAGTGGCTGTAATTATTGCTGGTGAAGAACATGGGAAAAGAGACATTGTACTTAAATCTCGAGACAATACTTTGCAATTTATAGATGAAACTCATCGATCTTATGATGCCTTGCAGTACCCTTTACTGTTTGTACATGGAGAAGATGGTTATCACTTTGATATACCCCAAGCCGGTGTACATTCCAACAAAAAGGTTTCTTGCATGGATTTCTATGCCTACAGATTTATGGTTCGTAGCAATTCTTCAAATTATTTAATGTTGACGAGAAATCTTTTCCACCAATTTGCTGTTGATATGTATGCTAAAACAGAATCTGAAAGATTACGTTATATTAGAACTCATCAGAAAGAATTAAGATGTGATCAATATGTTCATTTAAGAGACGCCATAAATAATGATCTTGCTGGAACAGAGATTGGCCAACTTTGCATTCTACCATCAAGTTTCACAGGAAGCCCACGTTACATGCATGAAAGGACTCAGGATGCAATGACGTACGTTCGAAATTTTGGACGACCTGACCTGTTCATTACGTTCACATGCAATGCTAAATGGAAAGAAATCAAGGATGAATTACTACCTGGACAAACCTACATTCACAGACATGATCTTACAGCTAGGGTGTTTCGATTGAAATTATTGAAAATGATGGATTTCATCATAAAATTAAAAATTTTTGGACCAGTAAGATGCCACATGTACACAATTGAATGGCAAAAGAGGGGATTACCTCATGCTCATATTTTGCTTTGGCTGACTAATAAAATTCAGGCAAATAACATAGATTCGGTTATCTCAGCTGAACTTCCAGACCCTAACGTAGACAAGAATCTCTTTGAAATTGTTAAATCTCAAATGGTACATGGACCATGTGGATCTCTAAATATCAATTCACCCTGCATGAAAGACAACGTATGTAAAAAACGCTACCCAAAACCATTTTTAAAGGATACTCAAGCTGGAGAAGATGGGTATCCCTCATACCGTAGAAGGAAACCCGAGGATGGAGGCTTTACAACCCAAATTGGACACCATGAAATTGATAACAGATGGATAGTTCCATACTGCCCTCTCTTGACTAAAATGTTTAATGCTCACATTAATGTCGAATTTTGTAATTCCGTTAAGTCCATCAAATATGTATGCAAGTATGTTAACAAGGGTTCTGATGCAGCTATGTTCGCTCTACAAGACACTGTGCATGATGAAGTTACTACTTTTCAACAAGGTCGTTACTTAAGCAGCAATGAAGCCTTCTGGAGAATTTTTTCTTTCCCTATTCATGAAAGGTATCCCGCAGTCCAGCAATTAGCAGTCCATTTAGAAAATGGACAAAGAGTTTACTTTACTAATGAAACAGCTGCGCAACAAGCTGTGGCACCTAGAGAAACCACTCTCACTGCTTTCTTTAAATTATGCCAAGAGGATATGTTTGCTCAAACTTTACTCTATCACCAATTGCCATCTTATTACACATGGAACAATAAAAAATGGAGTAGAAGAAAAAGAGGAAATCCAGTTGAAGGTTATCCAGATGTTAAATTCGACAATGCTTTGGGTAGAGTTTTTACTGTTCATCCAAGCCAGCATGAATGTTTTTTTTTAAGACTGTTGCTCCACCAAGTTCAAGGCCCTAAAAATTTTGAAGATCTTAGAACAGTTGATGGCATTATTTGTCAAACATTTAGAGAAGCTTGCTACAGACGTGGATTGCTTGAAAATGATAACCAGTGGGATGCTACATTAAGAGAAGCAGCCATATGCCAATCGCCAAAGCGCTTAAGACATTTATTTTCTATTCTACTGAAAACCTGTGATGTAGGAAGCCCTTCAGAACTATGGAACAAATACAAAGATGATTTGGCAGAAGATTTTAAGCACCAAGCGCAACTTGCAAACCCTACTTTTCAAGTAGTTTACACAGATGAAATGTACAACAGAGCTTTAATTGAAATAGAAGATACAATAGCATCGATGGATGGCCCACAGTTAACTTCGTTTGGTCTACCACAGACAAATAGAACACAAGTTACCAGTGTACCTACAGAAATTATAAGAGAAACTTCCTATGACATCAGCTCTTTATCTCGATATATAAATGAAAATGAGCCCAAGTTACTCCCAGATCAGAGAAATGCTTACTCAACGATAGTGAACAGTATCTCAGATCAGATTGGAGCCATTTACTTTTTAGATGCTCCAGGTGGTACAGGAAAAACTTTTGTGATTAACTTATTATTGGCCAATGTGCGAAAACAAAATAAAATTGCTGTAGCAGTTGCCTCTTCCGGCATAGCTGCTACATTGTTGCCTGGAGGTCGAACAGCTCATTCAACATTTAAACTTCCTTTGGATTTAGCTACAAATGATGAAGCTGTTTGTAAAATAACCAAAAATTCTGGCATGGGAGAAGTTTTTAAAAGATGTCAACTTATAGTCTGGGATGAATGTACAATGGCCCATAAAAGAGCATTAGAAGCATTGAACAAAACTCTACAAGATTTGAGAAACAACAATCATTTGATGGGGGGTTTAACTGTTGTCTTATCGGGAGATTTTCGTCAGACTCTCCCAGTCATTCCTAAGGGCACTAAAGCTGATGAAATTAGAGCATGCCTTAAATCCTCCTCTTTGTGGAAACATGTTACAGTCTTCAAACTTACAATTAATATGCGAGCAAGAATTTATGGTGATCAACATTCTGGATTATTTGCTGACAATTTACTACAACTTGGAGAAGGAAAAACACCTGTCGATTCTCAGAACAAGATTAATATGTCTTCTATTAGCACAGTAGTTACAAGTGTTTCTGAATTAACAGAAAAGATATTTCCAAATTTTATACACCACTACAAAGACGTATCCTGGTTGTGTGAAAGAGCGATATTGGCACCAAAGAATGTTACAGTTCATTCCATCAACGAACAGCTTTTGCAAAAGATTCCAGGTGATCCTACAATATACAATTCTGTAGATACAGTCATGGATGAAAATGAAGTTGTCAACTACCCTACGGAGTTCCTCAATTCTTTAGATATTCCAGGACTGCCTCCTCATACGCTACGATTAAAAGTTGGAGCTCCTATAATACTTTTACGAAATTTAGATCAACCTAAGCTCTGTAATGGTACAAGATTAATAATAACGGCTTTACATCTTCATGTCATGCAAGCGCAAGTTCAAACTGGTTGTGGCAAAGGGGAAATTATATTTATTCCTAGAATACCTTTAATAACTTCAGATCTGCCATTTCAGTTTAAGCGTTTACAATTTCCAGTGAGATTAAGTTTTGCAATGTCTATAAACAAATCGCAGGGACAGACATTGCAAGTTGTTGGCCTACAATTACAGGAGGATTGTTTTGCTCATGGTCAATTGTATGTAGGATGTTCAAGAGTAGGAGCAGCAAACAAACTTTTCGTTTATTGTCCTTCTGGAAAAACAACCAATGTTGTATATAAAGAAGTAATTTAGACTCATTTTCTTTCATGACGACAGTATTTACATTGAAATTTACATGGAACTTTCAAATGTGTATTCTGAATCTAAACTCGCAAAATTTGTATTTTGAAAATCAAGAAGTGTTTTATTGCTTTTTATCTGGTTTTTGGCCTTGGACAATTAAAAACCAAATCCCTCTTAGTGTGTTTACAAACTGTTTATATTTCACTTTTTTTTTTATTAACTCAGGAAATATACCTCCGAAAACCATGGTTGCCAGATTTATAATTTTTTTTATTATTAATATTTAGGGTTTTTAATTATTAAGCACTATTTTTTAACGAGCCTACAGCATTTTTTCAGTTCAAAATATGCCACATATACAATTTGTCTTCGGATATTTGCTTTTTTTTTTTTTTTTTTTTTTTTAAATATTACAACATTACGTGGAATTTTCATTACATGCAATTTTGATTAATCTTTTTTTTATTACTTTAAGTAACTTTTTTTTTTTTTTTTTTTTTTTACAAGCCTGCAGCATTTTTGCAGTTAAAAAAAGACAACCTTGGTGCTCGGGGGGACACCCGCCTTTAAAGAGGTAATGAGTGGAGTACAGTACCTCCTAACATTGTTTTAATTCTTAGCTCAAGTCCTAAGATTTAAGAAACATTTAAGGTCGCATGGAAACCTGTACATCTAAGATTCGGAAATCTGAGCCAATTCTCCTGTTGGGGAAACCATCCTTATCAATACTTTCGTCTTTTTAAACATCTTCTATGGGTACCATACAGTAATGAATTTTTTTTTTAATAACTTGAGAGCATGCATACACAATTCGGTATCTATAGATCAACCCGGGCAACGCCGGGTATTACTGCTAGTCATTAGATAAAATTTTACAATGGTCATATTAGAATAAGACTCATATTACTATTTAAATGAACTCTGAAACTGTTTGCAAAAAATTAATTAAAACAATATATATATACTAGAAGATCAGCCCGTGCAAAGCACGGTGGTAGTTTCGTTATAAAAATTTCTTTCAAATTTTTAAAAATCTCATTGAACACTTTCACGACCGCATGCTTTTGTCTTCTTGACAGTAAGGTCCACCTATGGGCGTTATTCTCCCAAGTTACAATATTTCATTACAAAATTTTCTAAGTTCACATTTATATTACAAATGGATATACATTATATTATTCCCAATCAAATTATTTATATCCATATTGTTGCGAGTTTGTAAATAATTGTATTCATTCTTGAAGAAATTCTTTCAAAGAGGCTTAGTAAATCGTTAGAATGTTAATTTTCGACATTTCTAGTTGTTTTAGCGTTAAAATAATGCATATTATATTATAAAAAGAATAAGAAAGCGTAATTTTCCCTTAAAAACGCATTAGAAATCTCCAATAAGGCAGGTAATGGATTTGGCACCAAATTTGGCGACTTTTTCCCTAATTGTTGATTTTTTTGGTGACCTTGGCGAGAAAATCCTTATTAGTGATATACCAAATATGGATGCTGAAATATGATTGGCTCAGGAGATACAGAAATTTCTGGAACATTCCACACTTTTCTACAGGGGTATATAAGGGCCGCGTTTTTCGCCAAGGCAGTCAGTTCAGTTCAGTCTGAAATCAGAGTCAGGCAGTTTCGCTAATGCTTGCATTGCATTTCAAGGAGTTCTAAGCCTCTTTGAATGAGTCTTGCTTTATGTGCTATTGCTATACAGTTAGTACTGTGGATTTACAGTTGACAGTTGTTAATTAAGCTGTGTTTACTGATTGAATTGAAGCTGATACTTAATTTACAGACCTGTATTTTTCCGGAACTTTCTGTGAATAAATTACTGAATTTTTGCAAGCCTCGCCTTTCATTCTCGGACAACTTACGAACCCCCGAGTACGCAACAATATTACATTTGACTGTACAAATTTGAATACTGGGTATATTCTTCAGAAATAAGTAACATAAAAACCCTGAAAGAAACGCCCACTGGTAGAGTTACAGATATCAAAAATGACGTGAATCTACGTCAGCGGTCGCAAAAGTGTTAAGATATATATGAAATACCGATAAAAGAAATATATATAAATATATGTATAAAATAAAGTTTAAGCATTTAACTATTAATTAAATAACTTCAAATGAAATGGGTTGTGAAAAAGTACTTAAGATGTTTAGCCGGAGCAAATCATGGTGGTAATTTTACAATTATAAATATTGTAAAAAAAAAAAACAATTATTGTGGATATATAAGAGTAAATAATTTTAAATAATTATAAAACTTCTCTGAAAACGACATTTCTTGTAAAAAAGTTTCTGCTGTTTCCAATCTGTCCTTGTGCGTCTGTTGGCTGAATATGAAATTTAATGTTATTTTGATTTCGTGATCGGGATAAGGCAACATATAGTTGTCCATGAGAGAAAACTGTTTCATCAAGATAAATTCCTACATGCTGAAATGTCTGACCTTGAGATTTGTTTATTGTCATTGCATAGGCAGGAATGACAGGAAATTGGCGACGTTTTAGGATAAATGGAAGAGTGACATCACTTGGACACAAATCAACTCGTGGCAAGAAAACTGTTTCACCATGATGACACTGAGATAAAATTTTCGCAGAAATGAAATTTTCATGCATTTCAAGTATTGATAAGCGAGTCCCATTGCAAAGACCCTGATTTGGATTAAGATTTCTTAGCAACATGACTATTATACCTTTTTTTAAAATTAGCTGATGAGGTGGCATGCCAGAAGGAGTTTGCTCATGTAAAAACTCTGTTGGATAATTTAATATATCATTATTGTCTTCAGAAACAATAGAATCTACACTGTAATACACATGTGGGTCTCCTTCAATTCTTGATATTATTTTCATGTTAATTTCCAGAGTTTTCCTATTTGTTGGAGCTAAAATAACTCTGTTTCCCAATTCTTCAACCTGCATGGTGGCTAATTGACTGTAAATTGCTTCGATGATGTTATTTTCAATCATGTGTTCAGGGATTTCTATGGAATCGGTGGGTAATTCGGGGATGCTAGGAAGAGTTCCTTCTCCTACATTTAAGAGCCAAATATTGTGTTGTTCTTGTCCGGCACTTCTCATGTTTGAGATGAGTGGAAGGTGGGTGAAGTATCTCCATAAAGGTGTAGATTTGATACAGGCTTCTATGATATTTGCTGTAGATCCTCTTGGCACAACTGGAAGTGTCTGTCTGAAGTGTCCTCCAATAACGATAACTTTCCCTCCGAAAGGCTTATCACTGCTCATGATTTCTTTCAGAAGGGAATCGATACATCGAAGACCATCTTTTGTCAGCATCGTTATTTCATCTATAACGATGAGCTGAGCTTTGCGAAGGTTTTCAGCTTCTGAAGTATTTGTCCTCATTGAGGAAACTGATGTGTCAAGAATAGGAATAGGTAACTTGAAACCGCTGTGAACTGTTCGCCCACCTTCGAGAAGTGTTGCTGCAACGCCAGTAGTTGCAAATGGAAGTGCTATTTCTTCTTTTCCCCGAATATAGTGCAACAGGGTTGAGTACAAATAAGTTTTTCCTGAACCCCCAGGACCATCAATGAAAAAATACCTGTCCATTTTATTTATGTCATCGATAGCTTTGATGATTTTTCTGAAGGCTTCTAACTGTTGTGGATTAAGTGATGCAATCTGAATTTCTGCCAGTTCTCTTTGTTCGACTGGGTAGCTGTATTTCAATAGGATTTCCTATTGGCATTGGAAGTTCAAAAGATTCGCATGTCATTCCGTGTTGCTTGAGAGTTGCATTGATATCATGTAGAGCCAGATTAAAAGAACTTTCATTTTTGTTACACTGAAAATCCATAGCCATATCAGAACAATAATTATTCCATAGTTCAAGTGCGTTAGTAGGATTGCATAAAATCAGTATGAAGGCAAAAGTCTGTCTCAGTTGTTTTGGGTCAGAGGTAACGAATCTGTTGTCCATTGTGGTTCCACGTACAACAACTGTAGAATTCATGCATCTCTTATACTTAGGATAGCCATCAGCACTCAATAAAGTTTCTGTTTGAAAATCTTTTGGGAAACCTTTTCTACACTTTCTAGCTTCCATGCAAGGAGCTCGAGGATTGTTTGAACCGCAAGGGCCATGAATCATACAGCGCGTGACGATTTCATGCAGGCGTCGATTTAAACCAGGATCAGGAATCTCAGCACTAATTAAACGATCAATATGTTCTACCGATGAAAATTTATCTTCTGCACGCAAGACAATTAAAATATAGACATGTGGAAGACCTCTCTTTTGAAATTCTATTGTGTAAACAAGAGCCGTTGAAATTCCTAAAACACCATGCACTATCAAATCTTCAAGAATGGATTTTAGCTTTAAGTTATAAACTCGTGAAACCAAATCAGGACGGTCACTTGGCTCTTCACCTTTTCTCAAATTTTCTGTAATTTCACGCCACTTAGGATTGGCTGTGAAAGTTATGAAAAGATCTGGCGGACCAAATTTTGCAAATATTGACATAGCATCAGCACACCTCTCACGCATGTTTCTTGGTGATCCTTCAAATGATGAGGGAAGAATGACTGGAATCCCAGCTGCTTCTGCATTATTGACTCTATTTTCAATGTGATCTGCTAGTCCTTGGCAGAATTCTGTTCGCAGCTTCTGCTGGTGTGTTTTAATGTAGTTCAAATTATTGGCTTCAACTTGCAAGTAAGAATCCACTATGAACTGCTGTGTCAGTCGTCCCGCACTAATAACTGGATTGAAGTGTTCTCTTATGGCCAACAAAGCTGCTTTGTACTGCAGCATAGTAACATTATTTCTCGTTCTATTTGTCTGTGCACCCTCATAAGCCTCGCAAGTCCAGTTAGGTTGCCAACCTGGTTCGCCATACGGGAATAAAATGGGATAAACCATTGGGTCCAAGTTAGGGCTGAGAATGTTGATATTGACAAACTGCTGTCCTGGATTTTCTGGGTTTACTGGATAAATTCTAATGTCTCTGTCAAAAGGAGGCTCACCATGATCATTAACAAAAACCATTGCAATTTCATTTGCTGTAGGTGCATTATACCTTCTCTGATCAGTATGACGATCTCGTCGAAATACCAGATTCACTATGGGAATATCTTGTCCTGCTTCATTCGCTTCATCGATCGCTTGAGCTTCAACGTCCCTTAGCATACGGTAAGTGTGACAAAATCGATTTGTCATTCTGAATAGCCTGTCCAACTGGTCCAGAAGACGGGGAATGCATTGTTGATTAGCAGGATTAAGAACTCTGCATTCTGTTGCCTGAGTGCTATCTATGACATACAGTTGGGCATACTGTCGAGATTGTTCACTGCGTGGTTCTAGATGGCTGGTCCTGTGACATATTTGACCATGAACTTTAAACACGTAAGGTCCTCTTCCACTGAAATTTAATACTTTGGCTCCCATTGATGCAAAAGATAAAGCACTGTTATAAGAGCGAATGTTATCTCTAAAATTCTTGTATCAGGGTTCTCATGATTCATCAACAAATCTTGAAGAACTGGTGGAAAAATCAACTGATTTCCTTGAGAATCCGTTGGTTTAATCAAAGAAACTGTCCCTTTCCGGCAACAACTGCTGAATTTTTTGTCTAGAGGTCGTTCAGCGGCAAAATTCTTCGAACCACAGAATTCACAAACATCGATCATTGGTCCACAGTAATGTAATTCATCATTCTCATTGGTAAATACTTCTTGAACTCTACGACTATTTCTTTCATTTCTTTGATCATGGGATTCAACATCAGCTTGCCTTCGCATTTGTGCTGCAAACTCAGATTCTCGTTTCCTCCGTCGCCTTTGAATATCAGCATTATTTTGTCGAATTCTTGCCAATGACTCTGGACTTTGTCTTTGTAACCATCTTCTTTTCCTCTCATTTTCCAAACGACGCCGTTTTTCAATGAGTGTTTCAGACAGATCCATTCGGAAAAAAATTAAAATCTCACATTAAAAAAAAAAATGTTCAGTTTTGAAAGATTTTTCTAATGATGTAAGGTTTATGTAGATTAATTTAGAAGAAATACACAGCATTTCTTTAAAAAGAAAATCGCTGCCAAAAGTTGAAAAATGATCATTTCATTTTATTTATTTCTCACTTCAATTAATTCATTTGCTAGTAAGACCGTGCGAAAATTTCACGCTCTATTTATCTCTTCGACAACTTTAAAATTTAAAATTATTATTATTATTATTTAATAGATGTCATTTTCTCATATGCATGAGCTAATTTAATATTTTAATATTTTTATTTATTTATTTATTTATTTATTTTGTCCGTAAAAGCATATTCAATTTTATGCTGGAAAAAAAAAAAAAAAAAAAAATGAAGCTTGATAAAAATAATTAAAGGCTTTAAATATGTTTCTACAAATATTTTAAGAGTTTTAAGGCTTTAATATGTTTCTGAAATATTTTAAGAGTTTTTTTTTTTTTAAATAAAACGGTCAAAGAGTTATTCATTCGGGATTAAAGAGTCATCCACTTGGAATTTGTATTTTCTGAATGGCAACCGTTTTGGTTTGTTTTTATCAGGAATTGTGTTGTTTATAATAGCCAGTGATCCGTTATATGTAATTTATATACCTTTAAACATTCCAATTGAATAGTTTTTCACGGTATTAAAGGAAATAAGAATAGGTGTGATAAAAAATATATTATATGTATGTTTTCGTAAGTTGAGCAAACAGAAAAAAAATAAAATAAATAATAATAATAATAATGGCTTCCAAAAGTTTCAGTTTTGAAGCGGTACTAACCGGATTCGTTCATGACAGATGACAGATGAGGATCATTATATATATTAATATTAACAACAAAAGCATCTAACTCACCGACCAAAGGAAAAATTGCTGCATCAAAAACTTTAATGAATATATTTTACAGAATAAAAAAATTAAATTTGCTTCTTCCTAGCCTTTGCCTCGCTGAAAGTTTCAATTACATCTTTAAAATCCAGGTTGCTTGTTAAATCATGCTCTGAACACAGCAAAGCCAAACATTGCAGTTTATTCTGCTGCATTTTTGTTCTTCGAAGAGATAGAACTCTCTCTAATTTGGAGTTTGCTCTTGTTAATAATTTTACGTGGTGGAAGGAAATGGATTATATTATTCTCCCCCCCCCCCCTCATCTCTTGAATGACTTTTGAAATTTTAATGCATTTTTAAAAAATATTAAAAAAAAAAAAAAACTAAGTTTAAGTACTAAAAGAAATTTTCAAAAATTTGTCTTTTTAAAATATTTTTACATAACAGTATCAAGGATTTTAATTTCTGACTGTAAAAACCGAATTAAAAAAAATTACATTTTTTTTTTCTATTTAGTGAGTTTTCTTGGCCCCATCTAGGGCCCCCTTGTTCACTGGGCCCGGGGCTGCAGCCCCCTCAGCCCCCCACCCCTTAAACTGGGCTCTGTCTACAAGTGCATTTGGCGATTATGGCGAAATGCCGTTTTTCCAAATGGTTGCGATGGATTCCAAGGGTAAACAAAAGCATATTGTATTGCAAAGAATCCAGAAAGGCATCGTTATCGTTCAAAACAGTGCCAAAGAAAAATTGCCAAATCCAGTTATGGACCAACTCTATACTTGTACCTTTATTTTTATTTATTTATTTATTTTTTAATGTACCTTTGTTGTAAGATAACATATAGATGCAGTTAAAATACAGTAGAATTATCAAATAATAAAACGCAATAATTTTCATTGCATCCTATTATGCAATCGATTTTCCATGATGTAATGGCGGAGAAAGAACAATAATAAATACACGTGGCTATTATATTTACTAACCATTTCAGTTGAGAAAGCCCCATCTACCGATCATTACAAGCGCGGATTTTGGAGTTCCTGCTTAAAAACTCATAATAAAAATTTGCATAGGTAAACGCTATTTTGTAATCATGTATGAAATTTTGCTGCCCGAATCCTTGGACCGCAGGACTATGGATAAACAGGACCTAGTATTCTGTTCTTCATTTAAAGTGGGTGTTCAAATTATTATTTTTTTTTTTTCTTTTGACATTTTTTTGATTATCTAAAAAAATACTTGACGAAATGGCCTGAAATTTCATACATGCAAAGAACGTTTAAAAACTCATATTTTCAACTATTGATTTAGTCCAGAGTGCAATTAGGGGACCAACCACAAATTGAAGAAAAGCGAAGATACTTTGGATCACCTTGTATCACAAAATGCTATAAATGGCTTGTAACTTTAATACATTGTTGCACATATTATGTACAATATTTGTATGTTTTGGATCGGGAATGGCTCAATTATTTAGGCATATATATATATATATATGTATTTTTTTTTTTTTTTTTTCAAAAATTACTAATTTTTATGATGAGTTTTCTACTTATAACTAGAATGGATTTCCATAAAATTTTACACTTGTCGAAAAATTGGCAAGACGAGAAACATTATTCTGAAACATAAAATTCACACACGTAATATTCGTTGGAACATGAGCATTTTTAGTAAATATTATATTACTGCGCATGCGCGAAAGATAGAAATTTTTTTTTACTACATAGGTTGAAAGCTAAATACATTGAGCAACTTTTGTTAAAAGTTCATTTAAATAGATCGAATTGGCAGCAAAAAGAGAACGAGCCAGATATTAGGTACTTTCCTGAGTTGAAATTTCGTAAGGGGTTTTTCCCATGCCGCGTATTTAATTTGAAGATCCAATTATTTCAACGGCATTGCGAAACGTGATAGAAATAACTGGATCTTCAAATTAAATACACAAAGGGTTTTTCACAAAAAAGAACTTTTGCGATGTGGTTGAAATAATTGGATCTTCAAGTTAAATATGCAGCATGTGTAAAACCCCCTATGAAATTTCAACTCTTGAAAATACCTAAAATCTAGGTCGTTCTTTTGCCGACAATTTCCTTAAATTTTACTGTATTCACATGAACTTTTGACAAAAGTTGCTCAATATATTTAGTTTTCAACCTTATGCAATATTTTTTTTTCTATTTTTCGCGCATGCACAGTAAAATAATACTTACTATAAATGCTCATATCTCAATGAATATTATACGCGTGAATTTTATGTTTCAGAATAATGTTTTGTCAATTTTTCAACAAGTAAAGTAAAATTTTATGGAAATCCATTCTAATTATGAGCAAAAAACTTATAAAAATTAGTAATTTTTGAAAAAAATATATATCTGCCTATACGCCATTCCCGAACCAAAACATACAAATATTGTACATATGCAACAATGTATTAAAGTAACAAGTCATTTACAGCATTTTGTGATACAGGGTGATCCAAAGTATTTTCGCTTTTCTTCAATTTGTGGTTGGTTCCCTAATTGCACTCTGGACTAAATCGATAGTGAAAAATATGAGTTTTTAAACGTTCTTTGCATGTATGAAGTTTCAGGCCACTTCGTCTAGTATTTTTATTTATTCTATATTAGCAGGCTACGCCCACTTCGCTGGTCCCTATTTTTAAATAAATCACTATAATTAATGAAATCTAAAAATTGCATTAATTTTTATCCTGTGAAAAAAAAAAAAAAAAAAAAAAATTGATTAGGAAAAATGTTGCACCGGGCTCCCACTGGACGAAGGACGATTTTTTAGTTTATGGGGGCTTCCCCACTTCCTACTTTGCTGGATCCAGCTTAATTGAAACAACTGTGGTGACGTTCTAACGTCTCAACCTCACAGTCCCCCTCCTAGAAAAAAATTTAGTCGGGAAAATCCCCAACGGGTTTGATCGATTAAATTTAAATACCTTCATTCCCTCTCTAACTATTTCAAATCTCTGAAGTGCGAGTGCAGCCGTCACTGAAATTTTAACTGGGTGAGAAAAACTTAAAAATTTGTTAAATCCCTGAGCGAAAACTCGGGGACGCAAAAAAAATGAATTTAAAATTTTAAATAAAAGGCGTACGTTTATCCCGAGAACTCCGGGACTGACTGAGCTAAAACCAGGCTTACATTAGGATTAACAAACGTCTCCCTGTTAGGCCAGGAAGGCAATATATTAAATTCAACTTGATCTTGGCTTTACAATGTAAGTCGCTTGTGACAAAATGCGACATTTAGAGTTTGTTATAACACAAGAGTAGGTGTCTTTAAAATAAAAAGAGAAAAAAATGATAAAGTCTTTATTTGACTGGCTGACTGGTATCTGGAGCTCTACGTCTGCAAGGTAGCTGAGTAAACCAGGAATAGTCTGAACTTTTTTCGCCCTAGAGCAGACGTCAGAATCCACAGGCTGTCCATATGCAGGAAAAGGAACTTTGACATCAAATTAAGATCTTTCACTTTAGATAAAAAGGGTTTTAACAGCAGCTTAAGAGAATAGTCCATCAGAGTGTCTGAAATGGGAAAACCTTTACAGTATGCATAGTAAAAAAAGTGACAATTTATCTCTAGAAGAAACTGAGACATGTTCGTCTCTATTAACATAATATATAGGTTACATACTGAAATATTTCTCCCTCCTTAGCTAAAGCATAAGCGGAAAAAACTGAGTAGTTAGTCTTTTTAATGTTACATAGTTAAACACGACTTTTATGCTTATAGCTAAAAAAAACATTTTACCCCCTCTAAAAGTACATACAGATAAACTTTTAGACAAATATTCAAAAAATTTTACAATTACAAACATGCAGTTTATAAATACATCATTTATAAAAATACAAGAGAAAAAGGGGGGGAAATTTACAAAGGGGCCAAAAAAACAGTTTATATTACCAGCTTTCTGCAGGAGATGGCTACAAGGTAAAAGACTGAATACATACATAAAATAGATATTTAATAGAGAACAAAAATGTTGACATTGAAGCAGAACATTAATTTTGATTTGAAAGTTCATGGCTAAGTTAAATTTTGTATTTTTAGTTTGGGAAAGTCCATAACTTTCGTAAGAGTTCTTAAAATATAAAGTCCCAAAAAGGCTTCAAGGTACGTCGAACATTTTGTACAGCTCTGACAGAAATGCACTTGTAATAGAAAAAAAATAAAAAACGGTATCACCTGATGTGAATTTGCAGCTGTAACTTCAGCAAGGTCAGAGGTCTTGGTGGATGTGCTCGTCAGCTAGGCCACAGGGTTGGAGGCTTTCAGACCGGGTTCTAGGGCTATCCCAAAAGGCTTGAACAAAGGCTTGTTCGGCAGGTGATTCATATGGCTGAGCCTGTTGTCGGAGTCTGGCTTGACGCCGAGTATTAAATCGGTGGTGTGAGGAGAACTCGTCTTTGTCGATCGAGTCAGGAGCTGCTAGGAATTTTTCCATGTGCCGTCCGCTAGCTGATGAAGAGGGTGGAGGTCTTTTTCGAACCCTTGCTTTTCTCTTAGGTCGGAACGAGTCTGTGTGCACTGAATCTGGAACTGCTAGTACCTTCTGTGGGCGATGTGTTCCAGAGGACTTTGAGGAAGGGGCTTGAGGGCGTTTGAAACCCTTGTTCCAACCATGTTTCTTTTTACTCTGCGGTATAAAAGAGCCATTAGTAAAAGAATAGTCGCGTTTGCGACCAGTTTGCCTAGGAAATTTCACATTAGAATGGTTCGATGACCCACTACGAGCTCGTTTTTGTGCGACGGGTCTGCTAACACTAGATTGGTCAACGGAAGTGCCCTGAACAGATTGTTCGGGTGTTGTAGGAGTAGGTAGTTCATCAGCTGTACAAGAATCAGGAGCACTAGGCTGGGGAGTGAGGTTAGGCGTAAGGACGGACTGTTCGTCAGGTGGGTTTGAACCCGGCACGCTATCACTATCAAGAGTTTCAGTATATGCTAGAGTGCGCTCTTTAAATATTCGGACCTGATCCACATTAATGGTCGTGGGGGTGCCGTTAAAATCGATTGTCAGATTATTATTTTCGACTTTTAAAACAGAGAAAGGTCCAATGAATTTTGGCCCAAATTTAGCTACTTTAGAATCTTTTTTAGAGCTTAAAAAATGTGATTCTAGGAGTATTTTATCTCCCACTTTTAGTTCTAAAATTCTACGTTTTAGGTTATAATATACAGCTTGCTGCTCTTGAGCTTTTCTCAAATTTCTCTGAACTTCTGGAAGCAATTCTTCAATATTTTGCGTAATAAATTGAGATGCGTTTTGCTGTACTAATATGAGTTTTTGAAAGGGGGTCAGAATCTTTCTGCCCAAAAACAATTCAGCGGGAGTTTTTCCTGTGGCATCACTTACCGCTGTACGAATCGCATAGCCAAAATGATAGAGAAACTGATCCCAATTTTCATGATTTTGACCAATGAATGTCGCAATCATGTTTATTAGAGTTCTATTAACACGTTCGGCCTGATTAGCTTGCGGCCGATATGGAACCGTGAAGACATGTTTAATTTCGAGTGTATCGCAAAGTGCCTTAAAAACATTACTTATAAATTGAGGACCATGGTCCGTTACAATTTGAAGGGGGGCGCCGTAACGAGAAATATAATTATTAAAGAAGGCAGTGGCCACTGCTTGTGCCGAAGCTTTACGTAAAGTCACAAATTCAACCCATTTACTAAAATAATCCACCATAACTAACACATAACGAAATCTATTTGGTTTAGAGAGGGGGTAAGGACCGATTAAGTCAAGTCCAAGAATTTGATTTGGAAAATCAACTTTAATAGGAATTAATTTACCGGTCGGCTTTACATTTTTATAATTATATTGCTGGCACAAGCGACAACTCGAAACATATTCATTAACAAACTTCCTCATTTTAGGAAAGTAACAGGCATCTTTGAGTTTTTTATAAGTTTTCCTAATGCCAAAGTGCCCCGAAATTGGAGAGTCATGAAACTCAAATAGGATGGCTTGACGAAGAGATTGGGGAATTACAACTCGTAATTCGCCATAAGATGATAATAATTTTGAATAAAAAAGCAAGCCATCAATTAAAGAAAAAGATTGGGACCAGTTTAAGGCAATGGCTGATTCAATTAATGAAACTGACTCAGGATCGTCTAAATACTTATAGATTAATCCAAATTCGGGATCATTTTTTTGTTCTTGGATTAATTGATCTCTCGAATTTAACACAGATGCTGGCATAAGCGCTAAAGCTACTTTTTCCTGATCAGATACGAATTTATTGTTTAAAGTAGTGACTAGATTTGTAGAAGCACATGGATTAACTTGTTCATTTTCAATTTCCTTTACATGAGTTTCAGTCACGTCTACTAATATTTCGGATTGAACCGGTTCAGCCTTGGAATGCGAACGATGAATATATGAGGCTTTAACAGTAGAATTTAACTGATCATTCTTTTCATTTAAAGCAAGGGATTGATTTGTAAGATTAGATTCAATCTTATTTTCTTGAGTTTGAGTAGTACGTGATAGAACGTCAGCTACGATATTGTCCGAACCAGGTCGGTGTGTGATGTCTATATTAAAGTTAGCTAATTTTAGAGTCCATCGAATCATGCGAGGGGACAGGTTCTTTCCAGTTGTTAACCGAGTTAATGCCGCATGATCCGTAACAACTGTTACTGGAAGTTGCGTAAAGTATAAACGAAATTTTTGCAGTCCCCAAAGCACTGCTAAACATTCACGTTCTGTTACCGGATAATTTCTTTCTGCAGTGTTAAGCGTACGGGACGCATATGCTATTGGGCGGCCTTCTTGGCTTAAAACGGCACCAATGCCGTACGAAGAAGCATCAGTAGCTACTTGAAATTTAATATTATAATTAGGATGAGCTAGTACAGGAGGAGCGCTAAGTATAGTTTTTAAGTTATCAAATGCTTCTTGTGCTTCATTTGACCAGTGAAATTTAACTCTTTTCCTTTTGAGTTTAAAGAGGGGCTCGCATATGTGAGCAAAATTAGGTATAAATTTCCCATACCAAGCACACATGCCTAGAAATCTCGAAACTTGTTTGGAAGTTGTAGGAGGGGGCATGTTTAAAACTGGCTGAACTTTTTCATTATCTACAGAAATACCAGCAGGCGTTATTTTGACGCCTAGGTACTTAATTTCCTGCCGTGCAAAATGGCACTTTGAAGAATTTAAAGTTAATCCTGCATTTTGCAGTAGAGTAAAAACAGTTTTTAAATGATCTAAATGCTCATTGTAAGATGAGGACGTGATTATTATATCATCGAGATAAACATGTACAAATTTATTCAAAACAGGTTTAAGAATAGTTTCCATGGCTTTTTGGAATGTCGCTACAGCCCCTGAACATCCGAAAGGCATTCGTTTAAAACCAAACGTGCCATTTTTAGTTATAAACGCTGTTTTTGATATATCAGCGGGTTTCATTGCAATTTGAAAATAACCCGATGTCAGATCGAGAGTAGACATAAAATTTGTCGTTGTTATATGTGCTAACAAATCATCAATTATAGGCAAGGGATACTGAGGATATTGTGTGATAGAATTGAGCCTACGATAATCGATTGCAAATCTCCATGCCTCCGGGTCAGTAATGGGTTTACCATTTTTCTTACGACATAAAACAACAGGAGACGCATAAGGAGAGGTTACAGGCATAATAATATCATTTTGTAACATTTTATCAATATGCCAATTTATAATATCTTGTTTGGCTTGATCATAACGATAAGGCTTACTAAAGACTGGTTTATTAGTTCCAGTGTCAATTTCATGGCAAACAACATGGGTTAAGCCAGGTGTATTAGAAAATAACTGTTTAAACTGCTTAAGAAAATTAACAAAATCAATTTTTTCAATATGAGTGAGGGCACTTTTCTCTAAATTAACAATTAACTCTGTCGGCTCGACAGGTTTAGAATTTGATTTAGAATCATCAATATGCAAAGATTTATTGGCAAAATTTATTTCAACATTGTTTGCTTTCATAAAATCTAACCCTATAATGCAGGGATGCTGAAGATTGTCGATGACGTAAAAAGGCCAATTAACACTTAAATTATGAATTTTAACATTCAGGCTGACTTCGCCTCTATTAACACAGGACTTGCCTTGAGCCGTTGTAATATTTAAATTTGTCCGCTTTAAAGGTTTAAAGTCAAAATACTTTTTATAAGTTTCATGTGCTAGAAAGGAACGTTCAGCACCAGTGTCCCAATAAGTAGGTATGAAAGTATCATGAATTATTGCATTTAAATTAGGTAGGTCTACCGGACTGATACAAATTGTGTCTAAACATATGGAGGTGGTTGAGTCATTCAGTGGCTGTTGACCCTCCTCACAAGAGCCACTTACTCGTTTAACTGACGACTCTGGTTATTACGAGTGTTACGAAAATTTCTGATATTTCTATCAGCTCGAGAAAAGTTTTGAGACTGATTTTGATTAGGACGATCGTTCCGAGAATTTTGAAAGTTATTACGCCTTGGCTGCGGCGATTGGCGTTCTTGTTGATAGCGATTTAAATTTTGAGGGGGGGGGGGTGAAATTTTCACGCCTAGAATTTTGCATATTTCCATTACCCCGTTGGCGATTAAAGGTGTTTTCCGCCCTTGGAGGATGTCGTTCTTGATATTTGGCTAAGGTTTGAAACAGACTGTCGTAAGAGGTGACAGGTTTCAGATCAAGGTAATCTTGAATAGGAATAGTCAAAAGCGGGGTTATGATTTCCATTGCAGCGGCAAAAGATAAAACTAATTCCAGCTGCTTTATAATGTCGAATTTACGTAATAAAAATGTTGTAGGTTTGTCATAAAACGACATCTTTGTGGTATAAAGTTCTTGACGAAGTTTGGTTTTATCCACAATAGAAGAGAATGAATTTTTAATTTTGAGCTTCAAATCCTCATACGTAGGATTTTGGCCTAGAGCTCTAGAGGCAATGGTTTCATACCAGATTTTGGCATCTCATTTTAAGGAGTATTTTAATAAATTAAATTTATCTGCGTCGTCAATTTTACATATATCAAAATACTCTTCAAGATCTTCAAAAAATTTAAGTACATTGTTTGAGCCAGTAAAATAAACCCGAGCGGGGGGGGTGTCGAATTGGTTTGGGCGCCATTGTAGAGTTTGCGTTCCTGCAAACTCCATCTTAACTAGATACCTAGATTACTAAGAGGACACAAGACTTTAAATAACAATAACTAAAGTTTATTTGAGCAGATTAATGGGAGGGCGGCCTGGTAAATTTATATAGCTCAGCCAGCGTTTTACTTAATCAAAATATATGGATCAACAAATTAAGTAGATAACTTTAAATATCTCACCCCAGCAGATTGTCGAAAGGTGTAGAGACGGTCACACTCGTACTCCAATATTACGGCTTCACAATGGGACAGAGGATTCCCTTCTATCCCAGTTTGAACTTCCGAAAACTAATACACTCGCCAACACTCAACGCTACTTAACTTCACGCCACTAAATCTCCACTACTCAACTTCCGATATTCTCCAAAATAAGAATCAACACCATTCGCTATAAGATCCTCCAACATACACTATCGATCCTCCAACATCCACACATCTACTAAAACCATCTCTATTTTTATACTTCTTTCTACACCCTCCTTTCACTACATTTCAATCCGTACTTTTAAAAATCACTTCTAATTTAACTAATATTCAAAATCTAAGTCTTTTAATGCAGCACCCTGCCGACGCAAAACTACTCCGACCTCAACCGTCACCGAGCCACTGGCGACGGAGTGATTTTAACCGTCCCCACTTCCTACTTTGCTGGATCCAGCTTAATTGAAACAACTGTGGTGACGTTCTAACGTCTCAACCTCACACCGTTAATGTTAAAATGAAAGTCACAAACACCATTTCTGCGAGAAAAGTTAATAGCATGGCCTTTATCTGGCCGAATGGAAAATTTCCAGTAAGAGCACCAACGGGAAACTTTCTGAAGGGCAGCCTGAAGCTTCTCGTGGCAATAACCTAAGGAGTCACCAAAGCAATAATTAAAAATATCGTCTGCATAGACTAAACACCTGGTATTATAATTCACGACTTCAAAAAAATCGGATAAAAAGATTGTGAAGAAAATAGGGCTGAGAACCGCGCCTTGTGGAACCCCGCGCTGAGAAGAACGAGGAGACGAAACCACGCCTCTCCAAACAACTTTAATGTAACGGTCAGACAAAAAAATTATGGATCCAATGGAGCAATTTGCCCGTGATACCAATTTGGGTGCACTTCTTATTGAGAGTTAATCACAGTAACTGTTTTATATTTGATGTAATCACTGTTATTTTGTATCACATTTAAACTGTCATTCATTTCTACCATATATGTAACCATAACTGTAAGTTTTCTTTATATATATGTTTTGGCAACACTTTGGTTTGTTGTCGTTTCTTGGGTACGCTGACGCTCTAGCGTGATGTACGTGAGTGCAATTTCTGCACGTTTTTCATTATTAAACTTCATCTTATATCCATGAACATCGGACTCTGATTGATTTAATTTAACAGCAGAGCGTGGTTCGATGCTCTAAAAGAAGTTTAACAAGCCGATGAAGTATATATTTTGATTAGTTTTTCGTAGTGTGTTTGTCACGTGTGAAATGGCAAGTGAAGATTCAAAATATAGTGTTGAACCGTTCAACGGCAAGAACTTCTCGCTATGGAGTCGACGTGTTGAAGCTGTGTTTGCAGCGAAAGAGCTGGATTTGTATTTAGAAAAGGAATGTGATAGAACCAAAGAAGCGGAAGTACGTGCCGCGAAAAAGGCTTATGCCTTATTGCTGACTCTATTAGATGATTCGGTTTTGGCTGCTCTGGCCAATGAAAAGTCAGCTTGTGAAATATGGAAAACTTTAAAAACAAAATATGCTAAAACGAGTGCTGTTAGTCAGATTTTGGCTAGAAAGAGATTAGCAACTATGAAGAAACGATCTGATTGCAGTATGCAGCAACATATTGATGAAATGCTAGGAACTGTAAATGACTTAAGAATGTCCGGTGCGGCTGTGCAGGATATGGATGTGGTGATACATCTTATGATGTCTCTTCCACCTGAATATGATGTAGTTAAAGCTACAATTGAAAATCAACCGAGCGAGAACCTGACTTTGAACTTTGTTACCCAAAGACTCTTAAGTGCAGAAGCCCTGAAAGGCGATAAAAGTAGTGAACAGATACGTAATTGTGGATCGAGTGACAACGCAGCTTTTCGTGTGAATAAATCTAATTTAACTTGCTATCGTTGCAAATTTAAAGGTCATGTAGCAAAGAACTGCAAAAGTAAAGTAACTTGTTTTAATTGTGGCCGTTCTGGGCATTACAAAAGGGACTGTAGAGTAAAATCAAAGATGGATCATAAAGAAACAGCTGCAGCAGTGACTTTTATGATGGGTGAATCTGACGACAATCTGTTTCTGTTGGACTCTGGAGCTACAGCACATATGTGCAGTAAAAGTGAGTGGTTTGATGATTTGAAAAGTTTTTCTGGTTCAGTGGCCTGTGCATCCAAAAATGACACTTTAAAAATGGAAGGAATTGAAAAAATTTCAGGAATTTTGCATGGAAAGAAAATTATTCTGACTGATGTACTTTATGTGTCTGATTTAAATGGTGAACTAATATCAGTAAAGAACATTCAAAAGGCAGGTTACAGTATTATATTTAAAGATGATAAAGCGTTAGTGCAAAAGGGTAAACAGAGCTTTGTAATGGCTCAGCTTAATGATAAAGGGCACTATGTTAGTGAATTTAAGCCCATTAAAGCTGTAGCTAGTGTCGCTAACCATTCTTCAGATCTTTGGCATAGACGCATGGGACACTCATCAAATAAAGTTTTAGAGCAAATGGGCCTTCCTACTTCAGATAATTTCTGTGAAGAATGTGTCATGGCTAAGCAATCAAATGAACCTGCTGGAAAGGGTCCCAGAAGTCGAGAAACCTCAGCTATGAGAATGGTTCATACCAACATATGTGGCCCTATTTCACCACCTACACCTTCTGGTGAAAAATATTTTGTAACAATCATTGATGATCACTCAAGATTCTGTGAGGTACATTTACTGAAGCATAAAAATGACATAGTTCCAGTATTTAAGCTATTCTTAAAGCAAAATCCTAATTTGTATAAAATCAGATGTGACAATGCGGGAGAGTATGTCTCTGGAGAATTAGCCAAGTGTTGCAAGGAAACTGGTATACTGCTAGATCCTACTCCACCATACTCAGCTTGTTTAAACGGTGTTGCTGAAAGAGCCAATCGATACTTGTTGGAGAAAGCTCGTGCATTGGTGTATGAAGCACAGTTACCAAAAAGTTTCTGGGGCTTTGCTGTACAGACTGCAGCCTATCTTAAAAATAGAATTCCCTGCCAAAGTATTAATAATTGCATGCCATTTGAGCTGAAGTATGGAAAACCTCCTGACTTAAATTTAATAAAGGTATTTGGATGTGATGCATACATGAGAATTTCAGACAACCTGAGGAAGAAGTTGGATCCCAAATCAAGAAAAATGATTTTTGTTGGCTACTCAAGCATGGGTTACCGTTTGTTGGACCCTGAAACAAATAGAGTTACAAATTCTCGCAATGTTAAGTTTAACGAAGAAAAGAAAAGAATTTCTATATCTGATACAAGTCAAGAAAATGTTCCATTAGACATTAATTCTCAACCTGAAGTTTTGCTTGAATCGAATGATGCTGAATCTAATAATCCTGAAGAAAATGAAACCAGAAGTTCAAGAAGAAGCACAAAGCCACCTGCTAGACTAAATGACTACTACCTATACAGTGCACTTGTAGCAAATCCTGATCCAATTTTGTTTGAAGATTTAGAGAAATTACCAGTTAATGAGCAGAATTTATGGCGAAATGCTATGAATCAAGAAATGAAATCTTTGAATCAAAACAAAGTGTGGGAACTTGTGGAGTTACCAGAAAATGAGAAAACAATATCCTGCAAATGGGTGTTTAGAATTAAACAAAATGGTGTCTATAAGGCAAGATTGGTTGCAAGAGGCTTTGAACAGAAAGCAGGTGTTGATTTCTTTGAAACTTATGCTCCTGTTATTAGTACATCCTCTCTCAGACTTGTACTTGCCATCATCATCCATAAAGAACTAAAAATGTTTGCACTTGATGTTAAAACTGCTTTCCTAAATGGTGAACTTAATGAAAATATCTTTATGGAACAACCCATGGGATATAGTGATAACAGTGGTAGAGTGTGCAAACTTTTAAAAAGTCCATATGGACTGAAACAAGCACCAAGGCAGTGGTTCGAGAAATTTACAGACTTCATAATTCATCTGAAATTTCAACAACTCAATAATGAGCCATGTGTATTTGTAAAAAGGTCGGATCACAGTGAAATGACAGTTGTTTTGTACGTCGATGATTTGCTGATTTCTGGTTCTGACATATCAGAAGTTAAAGTGGTAATTCAGCTTCTTCAGCAAAAATTTGAGATGTCAAGATCTGAAATTGCCAGTGAATTTTTGGGCATATGTTTTGAACAATCCAGTAACCATCTTTGTTTAAGTCAAAAATTTTATGTGTTGAAAATTTTAGAAAAATTTAAGATGGCTGATTGTAAGCCCTGTGATACACCACTTGTACCAAAAGCAACTGCATCAAACTTTGACAATAGTGAACATTTTGAAGGTCCCTATCGTGAACTTGTTGGTACTTTATTATATTTAGCAATGACAACTAGACCAGATATTTTGTACTCTGTAAACTGTTTTGGTCAATTGCAAGAGCAACCTACAGTTGCTGCTTGGACTGGTCTGAAAAGAGTGCTACGTTATCTCAAAGGGACTCTTGAGCTAAAATTATTTTTTCCTAAGTGTAGTAGTGATGATATTGTCATTTCTCTGTATGTTGATGCTGATTGGGGGGCTGATTTACGTGATCGAAAATCAATTTCAGGTTATATTTTAATGCTAAACAGTTGTCCAATAATTTGGAATGTTAAGAAGCAGACATCCATAGCTCTGTCTTCTACTGAAGCAGAGATTTTAGCCTTAGCTAAAGCTATTCAAATTTTAGTGATTGTTTATAACTTAACAAAAGAAATTTTGGGATGTAAAGAAATAAAAATGATAATTTTTGAAGATAATCAATCTGCCATAAAAGCTGTCTGTAATGAAAATCATTGTGCTAGATTAAAGCACCTAGACATTAAGCTAAAGTATATCAGGGAAATTATAAAATTAAATTCTATTAGTGTTGAATACATAGCTACTGAAGATCAGCTGGCAGACTTATTTACAAAAAGCTTACCAAAACCTAGATTATGTAAACTAATTAATCATTGTGGTCTAATATGTGATTAAGGGTGGGTATTGAGAGTTAATCACAGTAACTGTTTTATATTTGATGTAATCACTGTTATTTTGTATCACATTTAAACTGTCATTCATTTCTACCATATATGTAACCATAACTGTAAGTTTTCTTTATATATATGTTTTGGCAACACTTTGGTTTGTTGTCGTTTCTTGGGTACGCTGACGCTCTAGCGTGATGTACGTGAGTGCAATTTCTGCACGTTTTTCATTATTAAACTTCATCTTATATCCATGAACATCGGACTCTGATTGATTTAATTTAACACTTCTGGTTCTGGATAAGGCCATCAATATATATGGAATCATAAGCAGACTGCAGATCTAAGGAGATGCCAAGAACAAACTTTTTGCACTCATAACATCCTGGTGGAGCATCCATGAGAGCCGTTTGGCTGTCCCAAAGGAAGTAAAACCCGAATGTCTATAATCAAGAGATTTATTTTTAAGGAGAAAGGTATTTATTCGCTGGGCAATCATACGCTCACCAATCTTGCAAATAACAGGAGTGAGAGCAATTGGACGGTAGGAAGACGCCGAGCACTTAGGCTTGTCAGGCTTGGCAATGGGCAGAATCAGAGCAGGAGGTCCAATCAGGTGGGATAATAATCCCCGTAAGAAGAGAATCGTTATAGATTTCTAGTAACAGCTCAAGAGAGTGGGAACCAAGTTTCTTGAAGAAACGAACAGGAATCCTGTCCTCACCAGGAGTAGTAGATTTTGTACGCTGAATGGCAGCAGTCAGTTCGGACATGGAGAAGGGTTTATTGAGAGCCTCGTCATGACCAGTCTCATAAGTAAGAGGAAGGGGAGGAAGGTCAAACCCACTGCTATAACATTCTGCGAAGATCTCAGCTTGAGCGCCATCGTCTGATACATGGGAACCGTCGTGAGATAGGCAAAAATTAAAACCAGGAGATGACGAGGGACGATTTTTTAGTTTACGGAATACCTTGAACAGTAAACGGGGGTCACTAGCATACCTGCAAGCAGAGTCCCAGAAGCGCCTTTTGGCGTCATTGAGGACCTGACGGAGTAGAGCAGAGGACTTTTTGTACTTGATCCAAAAGTCAACAGAGGCCAGCTGAGTAGCTTTTTTGAGAAAAAAACTTCTTCTGGGAGAGAGGGACGAGAGAGAGGACTTTACAACGAAGGGACCACCAAGCAGGAAAAGCTTTCTGACGAGGAGGAACAACCCGGGAGTTTCTAGCCATCGCCCGCTGGCCGCTGGACAGAATCCGAAAAAGTCTCATAGCTTACATAGGAGACGAACAGCAGAGAAGCTTTAACTTCATGGCAGATACGTGACCAATCAAAGCGTAAACAGACGGGCTCAGAGACTGGAGCTGACTCAACAACAAGAGAGACAGGAAAATGGTCACTGCCGACAGGATCATCCATCACCTAAAAAGAGATCCTAGGAAGGATGTCAGCCGAACAGAGAGAGAAATCCAACAAGGAAAAAGAACCACTGGAAGACAGATGGGTAGAACGAGAAGAATTGATCAAGCAAAAGGAACTGTCGGCAAGACACTCCACAAAAGCGTCCCCAGAAGGGGTGATGGAGGTTGAAGTCTCCCAAGATTAGAGAGGAACTACGAAGCCCAAGACAGAAGGAGCGGAGATCCTCAGTGACTAGAGAGGCAAGGCTTTCAAAACACCCGTTTTTTTCCCTGGGAATTTAAGACAAAATTGGAAACTTTGATAATTCCCCAAAATTGGAAATTTTGAAAATTCCCCAAAACTGGGAATTTTGAAATTTTGAATATTTTTTATAATTTTTGTATTTGTTAAATATTTTTTGTGTATAAACATCCTCCGATCCTTAAATTAATTTCAACTTTAAGTTCTGCATAGATTTCATTTCCCTTTTCCTTTCCCGCTAATTCTAGCATCTTCGATGTTCATGTTCATTCCGTAAACGAAGAAAATAATTAATTATAATTAATTCGCCTCTAACACTAACGGTAAGTTTCTGTCACTAATATTAGCATTATTACCAACTTGTATTAGCATCACTTAATATTAGCATTTTTACCAAATTTTTAATACTTAGTAGTTTTACTAACTGAATCACAAGTGGAAAGTCTATAATTTTATTTTTTTACATAATGCTTTATATTAATAACAATTATATTATAATATTAAAATTTGTAGTGCTTAAAGGAAAAAACAATTGTTTTTACTGAGCACAAAAGTAGCTAATACATGTTATTTTATCTAGAATAATGTAGTGAAATTAATTGAATTTTAGGCTTATGAAATAATGTTATCTTGTGGAATTAAAAACTATATGTAAGAGGTGTCTATGGAGAAAAATGCTTATAACAATCCTAAGTCTAATTTTTGCCAATCAATAAGCCTAAGAAAAGTAACATGTTATGATTCAAAGAATTATTATTATTTTTAATGATACCATTATCTTTTAAGCTTACATATTTTGTAATTATATTTAGTTACATAAATATCACCATATATCTAGTAAAAAAGGGTTTTAAATTGGAATATCTTTTCAGATATATCTGTACTGATAAGTATAAAGGAGTTAAGTCCAAAAATGTCGATTTTGAGTTAAGTACATAGTCAGACTGAGAAAAAAATTCTCCATCGATTGGTATAAAGGATTTAAGCCCATGTCATTTAGTCTTTGAGAAAATGCATTGGTAAAAAAAATTCAAGTGAGAAATTTAGCATTCATGTTTGGTATAAAAGGTTTAAGTCAATTTGTTCCCTTTATGAAATGAAATTTGATAATCACTTGAATGGTATAAAGGGTATAAGTCAACATAACCCCTTTTTCCTGATCGAGTCTTCTGATTAGTTTTTGGTATAAAGGATTTAAGTCCACTTTTCTCTTTTTGCGCTGTGCCACTTGGCGGTCAACAGGCTTTAATCCAATGTAATAATGAGATTATAATTATTCAATTGCTTATTATTGTATTTTATGCTTTAATTTATAAATGTAGAACTGGTATCGATAAAAAAATTACCCACTTTTCAATTGAGATTTAATATATATAAATAATTTGCTACATCATTCTTTACCAATAATTTACTACATTTAACATCAGAGAAAAGCAGATTTAGCTTATGAACAGAAAAGACTTGGCAAAGCAGAAGCCAAAACTGATACCTCAAAACTGTGTTTAGTTTTTGATTTACAACAGTGTCTAGCATCTCCATTTCTGTCATCATCTGTAGCTTTCAACAAACGCCAACTTTGAACTTTTAATTTGACTATACGTGACAATGCCATAGGTAAGTCATGTCATTACATGTGGCACGATGGTCGTGAAACTAACGAAATTGCTCCATGTCTTTACGACTACCTACGAAATGTACCTGACACTGTTACAAGTGTAACTTTCTATTCTGACACATCAACACAACAAAAACATCCATGTGTCAGCAATGTTTTTGAATGCGATGGCCGACTTCCCTCATTTCTCCAGCATCAATCACAAATTTCTAATTTCAGGTCACTCGCACATGGAATGTGACGTAGACCATGCTCTTATTGAGAGAGAAAAGAAAAGTATGGCATTTGAATTATTTCACCCACATGATTGGTATCAGCTTTTTCGGTCTACAGGGAAGAAAAATAAATTCACTGTTAGAGAGATGACTCAAAATGATTTTTTTGATTTTGCATTACTGTCAATAAATACTCTCGTTGTGCGAAAGAATAATGTTGATGGAGAGCCGTTCAAGTGACAAGAGGTACATTGATTGGTATTGACAGGAAGGGGATCAGATATTTTATAGGGACAGTCTACTTGAAGGCACTTTAAAAAAAAAAATAGTATTCTTCGACGAGGCAAAACAAATCTCCGAATTACCCAGATTCAAAAATGGTATAACAAATCTGTTCCAATCGCAGTGCAGAAGAAAAGAGATCAACTTACTTTGCTTCCTCTTGTGCCTCCAGTATTCCATAACTTTTACAAAACTTTACGAACACCAGCTAGCATAGAAAACATTGACCCTAACTTAGAATTTAGTGATACTGATGAAAATGACTATTAATCACCATGACCCATGACTCAGTGGAAGGAAACGCGAATATAATATTGTGATGGTCAATATTCTATTAATCCTAATGCTTTGTAATTGGTGCACTCTTAAAAATGGTTTCTTAAAAATGAGCTAAATTGTCTCAAAATAGCTCCGAAACAATATAGGGGAGACTGGGGCACAGTGGACGACTTTTACACTTTTAATTTTTTTTCAACAAAAGTAAAAAAGCAAGGTACCTGAAAAAATTAGCAAACATTCTTTAAACCTTGCTTGACATGTTCTAATTTTTTATAACAATACTTTTAATACATTACGAATAAAAAAATAAATTGTGTGCACTCACAAAGTGGACCACTGTGCCCCATCACCCGGGCACAGTGGTCCACAACCCGGGGTACAGTGGACCAACCTCTGTTGTTCATGTTTAATTAATATAAATTACTCATTTTTTCCCTAAAATTAGTTTCTTATGCAATTCCAGTCTAAATAACATAATTCGAATATTTTCATGAAATACAATTACCAAAATTTAAAGGAATAATAAAATAAATAAATAAATAAATAAATAAATAAGAAATCAAATTAGAGTAAGAATTCTATATCAGATTTCCTTTGTCTTTTACGTGCCATCACTACGTGTCACCCCCAAGTACGCAACATTTCTGGTGTCAGGAGTGGGGTTGTCTGTGAATGGTGATAACGAGAGCTATGGAGCAAGAAATGAAGAAATTTCTAGAAGGACTCACTGCTCAGATGAATGAGTTAAGATCTGGATTGATAGAGAAAATGGAAACAGGACAGGAAAAGATGGAAACCGGACAAAAAGAGATGAGAGATAGATTAACTGAAGAAATGAAAGCAGTACAGGAGAAAATGGAAACATCGCAAAGAGAGTTGAAAGACACTATGGGTGAAGTTCAGGAAGAAATTAAATCTAATCAAGATGAGATGAAGAGAGAGCTTTCAACGGTGAAAGAATCAATCGAGGGTAAATTAACGGTGATGGAAAATAGAATGGATGGAATAGAAGAGAAAGTTATAAAGATAGAAGAAAATTTTGAAGAGAAAGTTTTGAAAATAGAAGAAAGTTTTGAAGAGAAAGCTATGAAGATAGAAGAAAATGTTATGAAGGTTGAAGAGAGTGTTACGAGGATAGAACGGAGTTTCGAGGAGAAAGTTAAAGAAAATTTTGATCAGGAGCTGAAAGGAAGGTTTTCAGAGATAGAAGGTAAATTGAAGAGAATAGAAGAAGATCTGGCGAGAAAAGTGGAAGAAAAGTTAGAATCCATGCCCCAGGAAACTGAAAAGAAAGAGAGAAGAATCCAGAATCAGGAATATATTAAGCTATCCACTTATGACTGCAGTTCCTCCTGGCATGCATATAAGACGCAGTTTTCCATCGTAGCTGAAGCTAACGGCTGGGACTCTTTTGCAAAGACGGCTCATCTGGTAGGGTCGTTGCGGGGCGACGCCGCAGATATTCTGGAGACCCTTTCGAAGGAACAGCGATATGACTTCGAAGCTTTAACCAGAGCACTAGAGCTACGTTTTGGAGCGAAATGGTCCAAAGAATATAGTCGACTCCAGCTAAGGTCCCGCCATCAGAGACCAGGCGAAAGCTTACAAGAACTGGCATCAAACATCCAGAGGCTTTCACATTTGGCTTTCCCAGACTGTCATCCTGGAACACGCAATGATCTGGCCCTAGAATATTTCTTTGATGCTGTCGGAGATCCAGATATTCAAAAAGCCCTCAGACTCTCCGGCGTGAAGGATGTGGAGTCAGCCTTGGTGTATGCCCTAAAGATCGAGGCAGCCCAACAAGCCTCCCATGAACATCGCCAGAACAGCACAGTAGACAAAGTGAACGGTTCTCAAGATGATTTTAAAGAGATTCAGAAAATGATTGCAGATATTAATAGAAGACTATACGCATTCTTGAGAGTAAGAAAGAAAGGAAGACTCCAACAACTAAATGCTGGGGCTGTGGAAAAGGCGGGCATATCAAACGAAGCTGCCCAGTAAGAACACCTAGAGAAACAACCAAGAATGTCTCTGAAGTATGCAACCCAGAAGGAGCTCTTCGGAAAAATCCAGATGCCTTCTTGCGGAAGCCTCCATCTGAAGATCATAAATACAGCTCTAAATCCGAGGATAAACACCAAAGAATAAAGCCAGTTGCTCGCCAAGTTACTGTCGCAACACCATCAGAACAAGATCCCGATCCATGGAGTGACGAAGAACTTAGAAAAGCCCAGTTGGAAGATCCTGACGTAAAGCCAATATTACAGCTGAAGGAGACGACCAGCAACAGACCTACCTGGCAGGACATTTCCAGATTTAGTCCCATTACGAAAATTTATTGGGCCCTATGGGACTCTCTTCATATCAGAAACGGTGTATTACACAGAAAGTGGGAATTTGATGATGGGAAAAGCTTCAGATGGCAGATTGTTTTACCAAGATCAAAAATTCCAGAAGTTTTAGAACAACTGCATAGTAGCTCTACCGGAGGCCATTTTGGGGTAATGAAGACTCTGCAGAAAGTTCGGGAACGTTTCTACTGGTGCAAGGCAAGGAAGGATGTGGAGAAATGGTGTAAATCCTCTGATGCTTGTGCGGCACGTAAAGACCCGCAGAAACGAAGTCGAGGAAGACTGCAACGGTATAACGTGGGAGCACCATTTGAACGGATTGCAATCGACATCTTGGGTCCTTTGCCACGGACCTCCAGTGGAAATAAATACATCCTCGTCGTGATGGACTATTTCACCAAGTTGCCTGAGGCATATCCCATTCCCAATCAAGAGGCATGCACAGTCGCAGAGGTCCTAGTGCAGCAATGGGTGTCAAGGTACGGCACTCCCCTACAACTTCATACCGACCAAGGTAGGAACTTTACCTCTGATGTTTTCAAAGGACTGTGTCAACTACTCAGCATAGACAAAACCCAGACAACACCTTACATCCCCAGTCGGACGGCATGGTCGAGAGGTTCAACCGTACCATCCTGAATAACCTCTCTCTTTTCGTATCAAGGAACCAGCAAGATTGAGACTTGAAATTGCCATTGTTCCTGCTGGCTTATCGAAGTGCTGTCCATGAAACCACCGGCTATACTCCAGCCCAAATGCTGTTTGGACATGAACTTCATCTCCCTTGTGATCTCCTGTTTGGTTGTCCACCCGATGCGCCTTCATCGCCCGAGGAGTACATCCGAGATCTCCAGGCACGATTTGAGGACGTACACAACTTTGCTCGGGAGCGGATTCACATGGCAACGGAGAAAATGAAGACAAGGTACGATCTAAAGGCTACACAACATGAGTTCCAGGAAGGAGACAAGGTCTGGTTGTGGAATCCTATTCGACGCAAAGGACTCTCCCCCAAGTTACAATGCAACTGGGACGGACCGTACACAGTCTTAAAAAGGCTGAATGATGTAGTGGTGCGGATCACTAAAACACCTTCATCAAAACAGAAGGTGGTGCACTATAACAGGCTAGCCAAGTACCACAATTACCGGTAATATTAAAATTAAAAATGTAAATACTGATAAAATTTGCGCATGCGTAATGTAAATATTTCTTTTTAAATATTGGTTCATATTTGTCTATTTTGTAAATATTTCTCACTTGATTTATATTTATATTTTATCGTTATATGCAACTTAGTTCTTGTATTTTAGATTGTGTAAATTTGTTTAGTTTCTCTTCTTGACCAAGGGTTGCACTGCCCGGGACGTGCAGTCCTTGGGAGGGGGACAGTGTTACAAAATTGTAAATAATTGTGTTTATTTTTGTATAAATTCTTTCAAAGAGGCTTAGTAAATTGATAAAGTGCTAATTTTGTGCATTTCTAGTCGTTTTAGCGTTAAAATAACCTTATTTTCCCTTAAAAACGCATTAAAAAGCCCCAATAAGGCAGGTAATGGATTTGGCGCCAAATTTGGCGACTTTTTCCCACCTTGGCGATTTTTTTGGCGACCTTGTCGAGAAAATCCTTATAAGGGATATACCAAATATGGAAGCTGTAAGTTGATTGGTTGACCACTTTCTAGAGTTTTCTCGAAAAATCTGGGTTCCATGGAACAGTATATAAGAAAGAAGCGCTTTCTCGCCAAGGCAGTCAGTCAGTTCAGTTCTCAGCCAGCTTCGCTAATGCTTGCATTGTGTCTTGAGCCTCTTTGAAAGAGACTTGCTTTATGTGTTATTGCTGTACAGTTTATACTGTGGATTTGCTGTTGACAGCTGTTGGTTAAGCTGTGTTTAATGGCTGTATTGAAGCTGATACTTGGTTTATAGACCTGTATTTTTCTGGAACTTTCCGTGAATAAATTATTGAATTTTTGTAAGTTTCGCCTTTCATTCTCGGACAACTCACGAACCCCCAAGTACGCAACAAATGTTTGATCGGAAGTAGATTTTTAACTGAAGTTGAACAAATATTAGTTTCAAATCATCTGATTAATTCTTTGTTTCCATTAGCCGAAGCAACTGAAATTTTAAATTTGTCATTTGGAAATAAATGGAAGCTTAATTCTGGATTTCTTGATCCTTTGGAGTTACACTGTAGCACACAACAGTATGTGTTATCTTTTTTACCGGATTTATTCATTTTTATTCAATAAATATATGTGAAAGTAAACATCGGCAAGCAATGGCGGCTAATGAAAGCCGAATTAAAGCATGGTTATTGCAATTTCACCTTAGCCCACCAGAGGGCGAGCATTTCATTACAATCGCGAATAGTGTATACTGACCAAACGTCCCTATTTTCTGGGGACGCGCTTTTTTTTTTTAAAGGCATTTTTGTAAGTTTTTAAAAAATGTAGAAACTAAATTATTAATCAATAGCACTTTATTTTTAGTCCTTATTTATTAGGAATGAAAAAATACATCCATAATTTGATTATTGTTGCAATTTTTAATGCTTCTCTATTATAAAGGTAATTTGATCTGGTCAGCCTAATATAGTGGCACTTGGGCAAATGGCAGTAATAAATGGAAGCTATATTCATTTTTTAAAAATAAATGGCCATATTATTATGCAGAAATCTTACAAATGAAAAGTAAAAGTATGAGCATAAAGCAAAGCATCCTTATCTCTCGTGTGATTTAAAGCAAACGTCACCAAATGTTAAATTTTAATGCTATACACATTGTGGATAGAATATAATTTAAAACCTGAAGTAATAATTAATCAATTATGAAGGATAATCTTAAAGCATATGAAAGGGTTATTTATTATGCATGTTAAATTTCACCATGACCACCCGAAAACTTTTTGAAGTGGTGAATTTTTTAATTATTTTTTTAACTTTTATTTGTGTAAATCTTTCGAGGATTTTTTCTTCATATCTTCATTTAGAAAATAAATAAATAAACAGGTAAATAAAAGAAAAAATATAAAATAAAAGAAGTTAAATGTGGAAAGTTTTTTTAAGATTGTAAATGTATAATTAGAGAAAGAATAAAAAAAGGGTTTATCGAAAGATTAAAAACAATGCAATATGTATTCTGAACTTTTAGTCGATTTATTTTTCTAAATTCAATTTACTTTTTTAATTGTAAATATAAGAATATATGCTATTTATTGATTCTTTTATTTTAAGAATTTTAAGTCTTCAATCAAAATATTCTCACTAAACTTATATATTTCATAAATCTCTAATATAATAAATAAAACGTTTAAATTGTTAAATCTGAGTATATGTACTATTTTATGGTCAACATTTCTAATCCCCAATCAAAATAATTTTAAAACAATATTCTAAAAATTAATTTAAATAATAATAATAATTTTAAAGCAAAATTCTAAAAATTAATTTTAAATAAATAATTTTCAGATAAAACCTCCAAATTACCTTGATTGCAAAGTTACTTTGTAATTAGACCGGTAGATGGCAGCACTAAACAGAGTTAATTTCTACGGTATTTACATGACGTCATAATAAAACGTGCTATGTGTAGGTACCACGCTCTATCCACTGAGCTGACGAACAACTGGAGCAAATCATAGACCTTATATTATAGACCACGCATCTCCTCTCATTATCTGTCTGCGACATGAAGTAGTTTTCCCAGCGAAATTATCAGGTGATGCAGACCAGGAGAGAGAGACGAGAATGAATATTATGTGATTTTTCCATAGGAAAGAAAGTAGTTTTGAGTTTTTTTTTATTTCTGTATTGTACACATACTTTTTATTTAAACCTTTAGACTTACACATCGTTGGAAAGCTAAAATGTCATAGATTAATTAAAAAAAAAATGTGAGAAATCATTCTGAAGGGGAGAATTTTTTGTTTGAATTCTTACAAAAATAAGTGCTTTCTTGTGGAAGAATCGCCCTCAATTTTCTGTCACGTGACATACGTCGCTGACCGCAAAGGATGAAGGTTTCAGATTACACCCTCATGTTGAAGACATTCACCGTAATAGGAAGTCCTATTGGTGGCATAGTCTATATATATAATGTCTATGGAGCAAATGCTTCCAATACATATACACAGTGTTCGTGCGTGCCAGTTTTTCTACAATCATTTGCCGTACAGAGTCAAACCTTGCACGGCAGGCAGCATTTGTCGGGTCGCCTATTACTATTATACTCTTTAAAGAATTAAAATTTAAAATGGTAATATCATGTTTAGCATATGGTTGTTCGAACAGGCAACCTTCACACAATTTTACTTTGAAATATAAAGATATCAAAAGCTTACTGCCGGGCAACGCTCGGAAGACAAACCTTCTAAAAACGGCACGCAAAAACCGGTCTAGCATTTCCTCCAGTTGTTCTGGCTCGGGCTCTATCTAGTCGCTCGCGTAGAATAATAATAAAGGAAGAAGGAGCACGCCAATACTCTAAATGCTTACAAACCCCTTCTAGTGAAATGCCATTGCCAGCGAAAGCTGCTCCTACTGCTTATTACCTTAAAGTAGGGCACACATTCTCGGCACATTTATCACTATTTGTTGCGGGTGCTTCCTCGCTGACTGATTGACAGAGAGACGAGACGATTCAAAAATCTCGCCAACAAGTCGCTAACCAATCAGATTGAAGCATAGTTACAACCCTATATCCGGCATTCCATGATTTTACAAGCCGAAACCAAAACATATACACTGCTTCTTCCTTTATTATTATTCTATGGTCGCTCGTGAATGATCGGACATCAGCCGAGAGTCGCGCCATCTTTTATTCAAATAATTGGATAACAGATAACACACATTTTACGCAGTCGGTAGAGCGCCGGCCTCGTAATTGGAAGATTGCGGGTTCGGTACTCAAGCCGGCCAAAGACCGTCGTGTACACTAATGGTGGCTGGTGTGCGTAAAATCTGTCGTGGCCGCAATGTCCTCCATGTTCCCATCAAAAATTATACCTCTGGGGGTCACCGAAGCGGGAAAGCCATCCCTTCCGTGGAGGATCAAAATTGTGATGGCATGTCTCCGGACCACCTCTAGGGGTGTGTCGCAGACCATCGCCAATTGCCAGGACCTCACTAGACATTTATCATTTGCAGAAAGATAACTTTCAAAAACAGAAGTAATTGTTACATTTTCCTCAAATATTAAACTTATTCCATTTCTTCAATACATAAATGTCATTTTTTATAGCAAGAGGAGAAGGTGGGAGGAAAAACAAAAATACAGAAAATATATTGGAAAATGCATGACATTTTTTTGTCAACATGTCAATTAAAAAGAAAAAAAAAATTATATGCAAAAATTTTTTAATATACTTTTTAGAGGTTTATATTGAATATAGCCAATCAATAGAATATCGATTTGCAAAACTACACTGATCACTTAAAAAACATGTAAACATAAACTTACTGTTATGGACAAATATATCAGTTTTGAGACAAGCTAAAAGTAAAGGAAATCGGAGTGCACAGAGACTGACAATTTAAAGTGTTAGATATTTTTTATCAATACAAAATGTCATGCGACATCATACTAGTATATAAGATTATGTAAAATAAATGATTAAAAAACATCATTTAATTTCTTTATTAAATAAAGTGCGGGGGGGGGGATTTCTAGGCTAACTTAGCCAGGAGAAATTTTAATCAAGGCCTGGCCCAAGTATACAAAAAATTTTTAAGCCTGAGTGCAAATGGAGAAAACTAACCTGAGAGTTGGGCCCATGCTGACTTCTAATTTGTCGTTTAATGTTTATTTCTACAATCAAAATCATATTATGTAAAACATATACTATGTTTATTTTAAAATATAGCGTTGTTCAAATTGTGTAAAAAGAGGTATATGCTAGGAAGTTTGAAAATCGCTGGAACTTGATATGTGACAAGAAAAGTCTTCATTTAAATTCATATTCATTACATCTCAGTCTTCTTGAAAAGGAGTGGAAAAAGAAGGTCTGTTGTACAATTTGAAAAGCACTGGAACTAGAAACTTGATGTATAGAATGAAAATTATTCATTCTAGTTCACCTTTACTATCTATTATAAAATCTCTCAACATTCTTAAAAGTGGTTTGAATGATCATAAAGAGAGGGTGTTTGTTATACAATTTGGGAAATGCTTTAAGTTTTTTAATTACAAAATTTTTGGTGTCTAAACAAAAGGGACGAGAAAAAATTTCTCAGTGCATATAGAAGTTTTAGCTTTATATATATATATATATTATCTATTTAAGGAGTTATTAATTACATTCACACAATACTTAATTTTTTTATTGTAAAGAAGCTAAATTCACTGCTTCACAAAAGGCCAATAGTAGCATATAATAAAGAAAACAAAAGTGAAAAATTGAAAAATGAACACCATAACTACCTTCAAATGAAGCATGGTCTTAAGAGATTTATGTATTTTCAATCCTTGAAAAAATTTCTAGTGATATTTATAAATATATATATGTACAAATAAAGCTTCGTATACAGATAGATTCTATTATTTATTAAACCTCTATTGTATGTTCTGATGATAACTCAGTTTTCTACTCAGTAGTATGAGTTTTATGAACATTTTATTACTTGTAATATTTTCTTACTTCAATGTTAAAATAAAGACTTATAGGCTGCAAATCATATAACGCACTTTCAAAACCTCAGTATTTGGCATTTTTCAGCTAGAGAAGTTAAAATTTTTAAATATTACAGATCCGCGTTTGTAATGATCGATAGATGGCGCTTTCCCAACTGCAGTTGTTAGTAAATATAATAGCCACACGTGTATTTATTATTCTTCTTTCTTGTTGTTCTATCATTGTTTCAGCGTGAAAGCCACGGATTAGGATACAGGATGACAAACTAGATAGGGCGGTCAGCGTGGGGAACGGAGCTTTATTTTCCGCATTAATTCAGCCGAACAGAGTAAGCGATCCGATCGCCGCCTGGTGTTGTATCCTTGAAACTCATCGGAAGAAAGGGAAAGCCCGCCCCTTCGGCTTCAGTCATCCAACGAAGGAGCAGCCAGAGATGTAAAAACGCGCTGATTGGTGTATTTTCGAGATTTGGTCGCCCTCTATCTGTAAGATGAAAATTACTACCTTTCCGTAACATTAGTAATACATCCTTCTCTTTTAATCCGTGGTGAAAGCTATCAGTGGTGTGATAATTTCACCTTAGCCCACCAGATGGCGAGCATTTCATTACAATCGCGCATTATCACACGAAGATTCTAATGTTTACATTCACATCTGCTGTGCACGCGATCGCAGCTAATGCGAGCAGCCAGCCACCTTTCGTGACGTCATTAAATGATGAAGCAAGCTCTAAGTCTGAGGTAAGACTACTATATAACAGGCTGAATCATTCGCCGCCATTTGTCCGTCAAGTCCGTCATTGCTAAAACTAAGACTATTGTATATCACTATTATATGAGATTATATAAGACTATTATATAAAAGTCTTAGGTTTGGCAGTGACGAACTACCATATAAGATTATTATATGAGAGTATATAAGACTATTATATAGTAATCTTAAGTTTAGCAATGAAGGACTTGACGTACAAATGGCGGCGAATGATTCAGCCTGTTATATAGTAGTCTTAGTCTGAGGTAGCTCTGCAGCACTAGTGCGACGTAAAATCAAACTATCAATCCCCTTCAGTTATTTCTTACTCCGTGTCCTTAATCGATCTCTATCTTGAACAACCAGCCAACCAATCACAGAAAAATGTAAACAAACATTTGTTGTTTCCTTATGTCTTTATCCAAAATATTATTTGTTAATAATAATATAACTGCATACGTTACCTCTTTCTTAGGTTAATTATTCACTACCTGAAGTATCGATAATATGGTTAATGTTTTAAAATAGACATCTTTTCACCAAATTTGGTTTCTGAATCAATAAGGATTAGCTGTAAGATGGAATCGTCTCATAACGATTTTTTAGCACAATATAAAGCTATTTCAGGAAAGCTTAAAAAGTAATTAATGCCATTATATTTTTGTGTACTATTACAAACTTTATTTAATGATTAATTGCCTCGGAGTGTGATTTTTAATGTTTACTTTTTTGATTAAAATATTTGTACTAGCTTGTAGACGATTAATCTATATGTATTTATGGTCTTTTCAAATTCACTGAAATGTAGTAGATTTTGTAGAAAAACACATATAATTAAAAGAAAAGTGTACTCTTCTGCTATGGGGCCGAAATCAGATATCACTGGCGAAAATTCGAAATAAAAATAATAGTCAAAATAATTTACAATGCAGTTGACTTAAAGAAAAATTCAAGGAAGAAAAAAATATTTTTAAAAATTTTAATAGAAAAGGAATAAGTTGCCAAACAAATCAGAAAAATAAATTAATAATACACAATAAACAAATTAATATTAAAAATAGGGGAGAAGGGGGCTAATGTGGACAACTTGAATAATTCTATTATTATTATTATTTTTTTTTTTTTGTTGTTGTTGTTAAAGTTTCTCTGTAATTTTTTGTAGATCGCCAACACTGACATGCACTTCCGTGTGCAATTGCATGCAAATACATTTTATAGTTAATTAGCAATTTGTAAAACAAGTTTTTTTTTTTTTTTTTGTGGGGAAAAAGTAAGTTCATGATTTGTTTTTTGATTACTAAGTTATACTATTTTAATTAATTATTTCAAATGAAAGAGGATAGTATGTTATAAATGAATATATTTAATACATATTTTTTTATAGTCACTTTTGCTTTGCACGATTTAAATTTACTTGTGCTAGGCCTGAAGAAATAAATGGCTATATGGGTGTGGGGCTAATGTGAACCTATGATGTTGGGGCTACTATGGACATGCTCATACTAGCCCCAATCAGCTTTCAGTGGTAAAAACATTAATTAGGTATATAAATATATCATCTTTTATACTATTTGTATGCTAAATTAGATTCATTTTATAAAGTAATAAATTAATTTAACTGTAGAACGTACACATAAAATACATAAGTTAATTTTTTATTTAATAAACATTTTTATTTAAATTACTAATGGCAGTCTTAAGAATATTGTTTGATAATACCATAATAAGTATGTATAATACTTACAATTTTTAAATTTAAGTCATTATGGTTCACTCGTATGAACGTATTAGGCGAGACATAGCGAACCCTCGACGATTGCTTCAGGGCCTTGAGCTTTGATAACTTTTTCTAGTTTATTTCCTTTTTATATTACTGCTGGTGTTAGCTCTTTTTTTTTTCCCCACACACTTGCAGGGTTCCCATGGGGCAGGGAAAACTCAGGGAATTTGAAATTACTGAAAAAGTCAGGGAAAATTGTAAATATTGCTCAAAAACCTGGTAAAATGATTATATAAACCTGGAAAATGTTTTTTGAGTATTAAATTAAAATTGCAAGTCACGTTATTATGTTGTCTTTTATGTCACGAGTTATGTTCTGTTTTATACTGTGAACTATTTTGTATGTCGCGAACCAAATTTTGTGACTGGAATTTTCTAAAAATGAACCTGGAAAGTCAGGGAATTTTATTTTTCAAATTGAGTGGGAATCCTGACTTGGGATTGTTTTCTTTTATTTTTTCATCCCATGCTTTTTTCAATGGATTTTTGACTTTTCTCCCCCTAGTTTTTCATTTCTAAAGTGCAGTGGCAAGAAATCCAGCTGCAATACATTTTATAAATATGTAGCAGTTATTTCAAAGCCTGCTTCTGTTAGCGGGCTTAGGTGCCGATTTTTGCTAATCACTCTATGGGCGAGATTTATTGTTTACAAGCGGCTGAAGGTGGTGTAGAGAGGGGGTGGGGGTTAAAGTACCAAAAAAAATATTAAAAAATCACATTACTAGAAATTAATAATGACAATTGACGCTATTAATTATATAGCAATTATTAAATTTTATTCTTTTACAATTGCTTTAATACTTTCAAGGCATATCATAATTTAAAGCAAACTAAGTTAACATGATTACACCTTAGCCTCATACGCTTAAGGGGACCCAGCACTTTTTCAACTTTTTTTTTTCCCCCTTAGAAACATGCTTATCTCATATTCATATGCGTATTATGAAATGTTATTAACAAGCAAAGTAATTTTTACAGAAAAAAAAAAAATAATAATCACATAAATATATCTATATTTTTACATTCTTTTTTCTACAGTTTTCTGTATTTCGTCACCAAATTTTTTGTTGCAGCCATAAGAATATGTGTTATATTTGTAGGCGTGAATTTTAAAATTTACTAATTAGTTTTTGAGTAAAAATAAATAAATAAAAAGTATATGTAAAAATTTGAAAAGAAAAAAAAAAAAATTTCTTGTAAAAAATTACAAAAAATCCATCCCTAAATCTTTTAAATAGCTTCTATTAATCATTCAAATATATACATGAAATCTGTTCTTAAATATCTGTAGAACTTATACCATTTTGAAGATCATGAATGCAGGAAAAATTAACTGAGAAAACACAATTGAAAACTTTAAAAGAGTTTTTACTACCTTTATAAAGATCAAATTCTAAAATTTTCAATTTTAAAATTTATTCGAAATTTAAAATTTTTCCTCAATCATATTAGATATGTCAAAGTACCGTTTTAGCAAGAAAAATTAATATTTTCATTGACTTTTTGCTTTTGAAATGTCCAGAGACAATTGTATATCTATATTAGTATAGTAAAATGCACCGAAATGCTGTTCAAAAAGGTAATGAATAAAATCTTTGCGATGACTATAAAATTGCAAGAAGTTGTAATAATCGTTTCGAATTGAAATAACTGAGCACAACTTTTCATTTGGCGAAAATATATAGATAGAAAGCAGAAAAGCATTACCTTTAGAACATCGTGTTCAGCCCATTCAAAGAATACATATATAGGTATATATCCACAAACAACTTGAGTTTTATTGTTTTATAAAGCCTGATTCAGGATCAAGTCTAATTATTTCGATTCAAAACAATAGTTGCTTGTTTTTGTAATTCATAGTGTTAGCGTACATATACAATGCGTTTCTTTTTCTATTTTGTTATGAAGTTCTAATGAAGAATGAAGCTTAAAATTTACAATTTATAAGATTTTGAAAAAAAAAAAAAAAACTTATATGAGTTATTATATTTTTTTTTGTTTATTTTTAATTTTAATACACATTTCCTGTGCAAGAAATTAATAACAAATACATTGAATTTATTTATCTATTTATCATTTTACCATTCTTAAAGATAAAAAAAAATAAAAAAGTCAAAAATCAGATTTTGAAATTTAAATTGAATTTAAAATTTTCCAGTATTTTCAGTTTTCAACAAGGAGTTATCATTTTAAAAAGTGGAACATAAGGAAATAAAACATGTGACAAACTTACAATTGTTTTCTCTCTAACATAAATTTCTTACTAATATAGCACCAATTTTAAATTTTAGGAAAAGAATTTTCTCTGTTTTATATCACATTCATAACTCAACGATTTTAATTTATTAAAACGTTTTCAAAACAATTTTATAGACACAAAATTCTAAATTTTGTGGGAGAAAAAAAATCAATTTATATTGATTAACTCATTAATTTTGATTCTCAAAGTTTCAAAATTTAAAACAACATATTTAAATGTTTTCAAAATACTTTAACCAAATTTTCAAAATACTTAATTTTTTTTTTTTCTGAAAATAACAATAATAATAAGATGTTTTAATATGTTTATATGTTTTAATAATGACTAATAATTAATAAGTGTATAAATAATTCTAAATATCATTTATGAACTTCCTTAATAATTAACCTGCTGATAATAATGCACTTTTTTTTTTTTTTTTTTTTTTTTTCTAAATGTACATAATACAAAAAAAAAGGTCTTTTTTTTTTTTCTTTTTCTTTTTAATTGCAAAAGCACTTGATTCTACATCATAGGCTTCTTTTTTTTAAATCAATTTTGTAATTTTGACGACTTTAAAAGCATTAATGATTTTTTCAAAAATTTAAAGGATGCACAAACCGCCAGGTTTGTCTCTAGAATTCCTCAAAATAACACTGAAAAAGCTTACACATTGTTTTTCAGTTTTATTCCAAGTCTCCAGTTTTTCTTTGAAAGATCCTAGAATACTCTTTTAACTATCGATGCAGCAGGAAGGACCTCGCAACTCTATCTTTCGGTTCAGTAGTAAATAAGTAAATCGAAGAAAATAAACATTTTTGAATTCATTAGATAAAATTTTAAAATAGTTTCCTCTACTTAGAAAGAAGAGTTAAATTTCAGTTCGTCTTTTTGTTTTAGAAGTAGGATGAAAAGTTATTTATTAAATTTATTGTCCTTGATGAATGCAGACGATTTTCATCTCAAAGAAGTATAACACAAAATATCAAAAGAAATCAGTTTTGTGCTGATATCTAAAGACTTAAACCAATAAATTTGCTTTAAATTATCACCGTTATACGGTTAAACAATTGTTTGAAATGTATTGACAAGTTCTTTTAAAAGCTATCTATGTTAAAAATTCACACCCCTTGGGAAGTCGGGGATGATACCCCCACATAAAGAAAAATGTTTTCTTTGGTTAATTATTACTATCATATGTATAATTTTATATTGAAAAGTTAAAAGCAATTTTATTAAATTAATTATTTATTCGAAACTTTTTCCTATACTGCCATAAAGAAAAAAAAAGGAAAGAAATGAGGATAGTAATTTGTTGAACGATTGATTCCCAAATTAGGCTTAAATTCAGTTCAATTTAATTCAATTAAAAACACTAGTTTAATTCAAGATCTATATAAATATCAAATTTGGTTAAATTTCATCCATTGGTTCAGGAGATACACTGACCAAATAGAAATTTTTTTATACATACACATGAGAAACACACATTCGAAAAATGACGAAATCAGGTTCAGATTCAGAAAATCCTAAAACTAGTAAATTCATCAAAAACTCCAAGGCGAAAGTTCCCACATCAAATACTTTCTTCTTATGTGTATGTATAGGAAAATAAAAAAAAAAGCAAAAATTACTTATTTATATTACGTCTTCAGTTTCAAAATTTACTCATAAATTAAATGTTATGTTGTTATTCCCTTTTTTCAAAGTAGTTTTCAAAGGATTTTTTTTTTTTTTTAATTTTTCCAGAAATGAATTCTTTAAGCTGTACCGTGTTCTCTTATCACCATGACATTCTAACCAAATGCGCTAACGAGCGACAAAAAAGGTTGTTTAAATTTACATTAAAGTGGAGGCGCCTTCTTTTTCAGAGTGACACAAAGACATGATAAAAATCCAATTTCAATACAAAGCTTCTAAAAGATTATTTATTTATTTTTTTGGTTAATTTTCTATTTTGTATCTAAACAAAGTTTCTTAAAAAAAACTCTTCAAAAATTCTTCGAATACTGTGTAGAGAATGAAAAATTTTCTTTTATCAACTGACACATTTTCTATTAATTATCTGCAAAATTTAACACATCGATCCTTCAGAGATGGAACTCACCATCATCACATTAGAAACTTGACGCTCTAACTAAGTGAGCCAACGAGCGATGATAAGGACTGCTGACATTTACTTTAAAGTTGAGATGCCTTGCTTATTAGCGCGACACAAAGACGAAGACATGATAACAAAATCCAATTTGAATAAAAAGCTTCTAAAAAATTTATTTATTTATACTTAAATTTTTATTTTGTGCTTTTTAGTAACTAGATAAAAAGCTATTTAAAAAACTCTTTAAAAATTATTAGGATACTGTCACTGTGTACACAACGAAATATTTCCTTTTATCAGTTGACGCCTTTTCTATTAATTATTTGCAAAAATTAACATAACGCTCTAACCAACTGAGCCATTAAGAAATACAATAAATTGCCTACACTTTTTTTTTAAGTGCAAGCGCCTTGTTTTTTTAGCGTGACAGAAAACGTGATGACAAATTCAGTTTCATATAATAATATATATATAAAGCTTCTACAAATATGTATTTATTACTTGAAACTTTTTATTTTGAGCTTTTTTAATATCTAAAATATTTTGTGTTTTCTAATATGTAAAAAAAAAAAACTTCTTAAAAAAACTCTTCAAAAATTCTTAAGATACTATGTAGTCAACGAAAAATTTTCTTTTATCAATTGACACCTTTTCTACTAATTATCTGCAAAAATTAACACGCCAGACTTTCAGATATCGAACTTTCATCCACCGCGTTATTAACGTGACGCTCTAACCAACTAAGCCATGGAGTGACAAACTGAACAGCTTATATTTACTTTAAAATGGAGCCACCTTGTTTATTAGCGTAACACGAAGACACAATGACAAAGTCAATTTCATATAAAAAGCTTCTAAATAGAGGTTTACAAGTATTTTATTTAAGAAATAATAACCTGTCTATATTCTGTTAATATGCTTTAAAATATGTTTTTAAAATTTTCAGACGCTTTCTGAGAAAACCTAATATAACAGAAGCAAGTGCTCAGTTCAGTAAGTTAAATTCCATTAATTATTATTACTTATAATTATTAGTTTTAGTTTTGTCTGTTATTATTGACTAGTAAAACTTTTACAGGTAGTCTTGCAAAATCTTTAGAAAACCAGGAATGTCCTCATTATGCTGCTTTTTGTTGTCTTGCTGTTGCCAGGTATTGTTAATTATGAATATTTTTATTTTATATTATTATAATCAGTTTTACGTTCAAATAATGTTGCCCTGGAAAACTTTTTACTACTTCTGATGATGGTTTTGGTTTGAATTCAAGCGGGAGTTTCATTTCTAGACCATTATTAATTGTAGACTTGAACAGGAGTGGGGTAATGCTTGATTTACTCGTCATTGAGTGGTGAGTGGATTTTAAGTCGTTTAAACTCGTCCCCGATATTCAGTGTTGTAAAACAGCTAAAAAACTCCTCCTAAGAGCATGAATAGTGTTTGAATAGGCAACTACTTCAGGTTTTATTACTTTTTAAACTATTATTATTCTATATTGAACACTGTATTTTAAGAAATGATGCTTTGGGACTTTGAAAGAATTCTATTAAATGGTCAATTCATCTTATAGTTGCATGAATTTTGTTTTAAAGATTATCGACTATGTGTCATATATATAGAATGCAAAAATATAGTATACAGGGTGTCTATAAAGTCCCGGACCCATTTTGCTGTTTAATAACTCATAAAATAATAAAGATAGATTAAAATTAATAACATAAATGGTTAGATAGACTCAAAAGTTTCATGACCCTTGTCAATGAACTTCCACGTGTGCCCCCTTCGTCGCACAGAGAATATCAAGTCGATAGTACCACCATAAAATCTGTGCTTTCTCTTGTGGTGTATGCATTCTCCTTAATATCCGCTCGAATAAAGCATCACATACAAAAGTAGTACTACATAGAACAAACATATCAAAAGTAAACATAACATTGTAATAGTTGCCAAAAACAAAAGGCAGAAAAATGCAATTAATAAGCAGACGATATTTAGAAAAGTACAGATATTTAGACTGGAAAATGAAATTATCTGAAATTAACCACATGTGCAGACGATATTTACAAAAGCAAAGATATTCAAACCTGAAAAGAAAATATATGAGTTATTCCATCAATAAATGCCATAAGTTTGTTTATATCTTCATTATTTTATGAGTTATTAAATATCAAAATGGGTCCGGGACTTTATAAACACCCTGTATTTCAGCAATTAGACATCATATAAGTTTTTTTTTTTTTTTTTTTGTGAAATAATTATGTACTTTGAGAATCAGTTTTGAAAAAAGTGCAAATTTTGATGATTACTGGTGAAATAATTGAATATTTTAGCTATTAACTGAGATTAATCATAATGTTTTTTAATCAGCAGCAAAATAGTTCCACATTTCTGCTATCGGTCATAAATATACAGTTAACTCTCATTAATCCATATAGACCTATAATCCACAAATTCCTCCAATCCACAATTGAATTTTTAATGTAAACGAAAGAAATTTATAGCTGAAATTTTGAAAAAATTGGCAACTTTTCAAGTATTTTTACTCATTTTTAGCTTAGTCCTTGCTTAAGTTTTAATTTATGAAATGATACAATAGATGTGAACACTCATGTTTTTGTTAGACGAAATGGAATTTTGATGTGTTCAGTGGTTCTAATGCAAAATTTAAATAAAACACACGCAATCACTAAATAATCACAATTATAAATATAACATAATTAAAAACAATCACTGAGATTTTCATATTTATTATCCTGTAATTCATATGAACCAGCATCAGGTCAGGCCAAAGAAGGTTGGGATTAAAACAAACCACTATTACAACAATGTTAAACAAAACTAAAAATAATCAATGTTGAATACTTATTTTTGCACTTAAAATATATTTTCTTTTGTATTCTTAAAAAAAATATATATATATTCTTATTTTATTGATATGTATTATTTGAGTATTCTTAAATTATTTATCTTCATATAATTGATTTAGTTTTATTAGTATTTAATAAATACGTTTTTTCTGAAATTTATTAGAAATCGTCTTTTCATTTTAATGTAATATATATATATGTATATAAACGATAACTTATACACTGTATAACCTCTGGACAAAACTTTTGCAGATTAGTTGACTGTACTATGTTTTATTTGTCAAGCAAGAAAACAAAATTTTCGTTGATTTCCAGGAACATTTTCTTGGAGTTTGTCATAAAAATTCATGTCTGAAAATTGACTCTTAAAAAAAAAAGAAAAAAAAAAAAAGATGATTGTAAAACGGGGCATTTACAAAACTCAGTGAACTTAAAATGCACTTTTAAGCACAATTAGACTACTTAAAAAAAAAAAAAAAAAAAAAAAAAGAAAAAAAATTCTTCAAAAATCTATGAGAAAATTATTTTGATAATCAACCAAAAAAATTGCAAAAAAGTGGGGGTAAGTTCAATATATATAGTAGCCATTGTTTATAATTTAAAATTTCAATTTTCTAATTTAGTAATCGTAATATCTAAAATCTCTTAGGGGACATTTTAGTGCTGTAAAAGTAAAGAAAAATGCTGTCCTAAATTTTCTGATTTATTTATTTATTTATTTATTGGCATTAAAGCCACCCAGATTGTACAATTAAATCTCAAACTCAGGTTGTATTATAAAAATATTTTGCCTCAATTATTAGTTTTAAGTAATAATATTAATAAAAACCTCTGTAAACGAACACCATATATCTCAAGAAAAACTTCCAATAATTGTTTTAGGTTAAAATAATAGACAACCTTTCATTGGAAAAAGTAGGCACAAATGCAGCAACAATGCACAATTGCTGCATTCTCAAGAAAGATGTGCTTTTTGATAATTAAAAAAAACACAAATTCTAAAAAGTTTTTAGAATGACTGCCACATTTGAAAACTTGCTTCAGCATAGTTTCATTTGCTGTCATTAAAGTGAGTGAGATTTTTTCTAATTCTAAAATAGTGAGAAAAATGTTCCATTTTTATGTCATTTGAAATTTTCTAGTAGTATTTGTATAGATATATATGCAAATATATTTTAATCGGAAGAGAGGTAAAATTTTGAAAGTTTGTTTTAAAAGCAATCTGAAAGAAACACATTATCTTGTACTGTATAAAGAGATTAAAAACTGTTTTTTTTTTGCTTAGTTATCTAAGTAAACTAGCGCTTTTTTACCATTCATGTAGAATTTCAGGTAGTTTCCTTTTTTTTTTTTTAAATAGAATAGGGGTGATTCCATGAAAAGAATGAGCAAAAAATATTTTTTTTTCTCATATTAATATTCATATTATTCAACAGTTAAGACATCATATTAACTGAATTTTAAATGTTTTTCAAGAAATTTGTTTCTACAGAGTTGTAACAGTGAGTCAAATATAGACGTTTTAAGATTGACAATTTGCAGAGCTGAAGATGTTTTATTTTTGCTCAACTTTAACTGAGCAAACTTCATTTTGGACAATTAATTGATTGCACTTAGCAAAAGTAAATATCTATTCTTTTTCCTCTCAATCTTTGGACACATTTACTGAATTATGGTTATAAGAAATAAATAATTTAATTTATGTAAAATAGATGTCCCACATGTGACAGAAAATGTTTTTACTTTCTTCTATATGTAATATAGAGAAAGTATTGGATTCGTAAAAATTTTCGACCTCGGGTTTTTGATGGATTTACACGTTTTGAGAGATGTAGAACACGATTTGACCCTTTTAAGAAAATGTCTGTCTGTCTGTCTGTCTGTCTGTCTGTCAGTCTGTCTGTGTGTGTGTGTGTGACAAAATTTTGTGGCAACTGTATCTCAGGAACTACTGCACAGAATTTCATACAAATTAGTATGTAGTTGCACTTTGACATAAATTAGTGCCTATCAACTTTTGGTAAAAATTGTCTTACAGGTTGCGTTGCCATCCCGCTTTTTCTAAATTTTTAACATGGTGATATAGGACAAAATTTTGTATAAATGTGCATAAAGATAATTATTTTTTAGTAATCATTATGAAATTTACAAGAATTATTTATAATAGAGGTAGTGAACTGGGGGAAAAAATTTGTATGAGTAGGAGCCTCGTGAACCCCCATGGGGGGCAAGTCACCCCTCGAGGGGAGTAAATTTTCAAGATGGGTATCTTTCGAAAGGTCTCGTCAATACCTTTAAAACGAATGGTTAAACTATAAATCTGTGATAATTTAAAACAAAGTTATCGATTTTTTTTACTTTTAACAAAAAGTAACTTAGAAAAAAAATCGTATTTTTTTTTTTTTTTTTTTTTTTTTTTTTTTTTAACGAAATTTAACCAGACTTGGTATTTAGTTGGCCCCTGACATAAACTGGGGCTGATTAGATTTGGGGATCAATCACTCAACAGGTGGTGCTGTGATCGTATTTTTTCTAAATTTTTAACATGGCAGTATAGGACAAAATTTCGTATAAATGTACATAATGGGAGTTATTCTTAACTGTTATTGTGAAATTAATATGAATTGTTGATAATAGTAGTAGTTAATTAGGAAAAAAATCTCGGTCATCGCTTCCCCCCCCCAGGGGAAAGTACCCCCGGGGGGTGGGGGTAAATTTTCAAGATGGGTATCTTTCGAAAGGTCTCGTCAATATCTTTAAAATGAATGGTTGAACTATAAATATGTGATAATTTAAAACAAAGTTCTCGATTTTTTTTTTTTTAACGAAAAAAACCTTTGAAAAAAAAATCGTTTTTTTTTTTTTTTTTTTTTTTTTTTTATTATTGTTACTGCGTGAATTTGTATAGGAAAATATAGAAGAAAGTCTTGTGGTGGCCACAGCATACTAGTTTTTTTTTTTCAATAAAAACTCAACGAAATGTTATTATGCTTAAATGTTTTAGTTTTACACATAAATTAATCACTGTTCTTTGAATAATTTATTGAATTCAAGTAGGTTTCACTAGAATGAGAAATTTTAGAGATTGCTTTTTGTCCCACACGTGATATCATGAATGGGAAGTTTTTATAAAACACTCAAGGATGCTTAAGGTTTTTTTTTCTTCTTCTTTTTGTCTGATATAAATTGATAAATATCAGATAAGAGTCATAAATATTTAATATTAAGATTCTGTTCTGAAATTACTCATATTTAAGGTTAATCCCAGGAATGAAATATAGCATCTGTTCCTACATTTGATATCTGCTCCTCAAAATTTTTCAGCCTACAACCTAAAAATGTCCTCCTTATGAAAAATACACCATCAGAGTAGTGAAAATGTAAAATACATGTAAATTTTATATCAAAACTAAAATCCTTAAAATATGAGTACTCAAATACATTCTGGAAAAATTGCCTATGCAATACAAACCTGGATTCCAAGTACTAGAAAAATGAATGCTTCATGCGCGTGAAGCGTCTTGTCAAGTAAAAAATAATGGCACAGAGTGGACTCGTCATTCAATCAACAAAAGATTTTGCTCAATTACATCTATTCATGTGGAAAATACCAAAGTAGTTTTTTTTTTTTTAAGCCGAAGAACAAATAAAGAAGGAAATTGAAATATATAAGCCTTGGGAGACAGCATCTAATGTTCTAGGAATCAACAGTATCAACAAAAATCCACTGCAAGTATATAATGCAAATGACACCTAAAGAATCCTCAATAATGAAAAGTGTCATGTTGAAAATTTGAATATTTGCAAAGGAGACTTATGTTTGATTTTAAATCATATCCATAATACACAGAAATTTCTAATGAGATTCAAATATTGGTTATGCAAGAAGCAAGAGGGATATCTGGGAAGTACAAGTGGCCAGTTTCTACTGACTGCATCACATACGATAAAATTCTGCACCGATAGATGTCAATAATTATGTCAATTCAAATTTAATGAAAAAATTCAAAGTATCTTCTTCTTTTTCTCCCCCCCCCCCTCTGTGTGTGTGTTACTTTGTCATTTTATCTACAATAAAAAGGTAAGAGAAAAAGAAGTCATGTACTACTACAAGATTTCATTTAATCACACTGCATAAAAAAATTCATTAAAAAAATTGTATTAAAAAAAAAAAAAAATGATATTTTATAGTGCTAACAAATAAATGTCTACAATGTTACAAAAAGTAAGCTAAAATTTGTTTTTTTGTTTACTGTCACGTGTGGGACATCACACAATTTTTTACAAATGTCCCACACGTGGCAGTCTATTGCAAACTTTAAAAAAAATGATTACAAAATTGATATTATTAGTAACATAATCAAACCTAATGCACATCACTTACAAAGGCATACTTTTTGAGAAAAAAAAAACAAAAAACAAAAAAAAAACATTAATGCAATAATTTATTTCAATTAACTGAAATTCTTCATTTATATCAAAAAATAGATCTTTGTCATTTCAGTTCCATCCCACACGTGACACTTGCTTAAATGACTTTAAATAGTGTATTTTGATACTTTTCAAAAACATATTAGTCTTAAAAAATACAGAGTTATATGCAATTCACACCAAAAACCACATCAAATTTCTTTTTAAAAAATATCTAGGTTTACTATGATAGAATCTATCTGCAAAATGCCTGTGTGAATGTCCCACATGTGACCATGGAATGACCCATAGTCATTTTATCATGAAAATGTCATAAAATTTTCAGAAATACATGTCCTGAAATTTCACTTTGTGCTTGTATTCCCCTGTTACATTAATAAAATGATGTATATCATATAAAATAATCAAAATTATTAGTGATATTTACACTAATAATATAAATTTTAAAATTTATGCAACAAATTTGTTTATGTGAGCATTTAGTTTATTGACCTGTAAGCATTTCTAAATACTTTTTATGAATTATTATTTGAAAGTGAAATTATTTTTCTGTGTATGATTCAATGATTATTTAATTCATTTCAGATGTGAACATTCTCTCGGAAATGCGATTTTTGAGTCTCAAAATCTTGTTCATGCTGCAAGGCTTTTCTTAGAAGCAGAACAGTTGAATCATGAATTGATGTGTCCAGGATATAGTGAGCATCTCCAGGCTGCGATTGCTGCATATCATGATTGTATTAAAGTACACTTAGATAATGAACAAAATGCTTTGGCAGCTTCTCTTTATTTAGAACTTGGTCAAGCTTTGAGAAACCTTGGAAGAACTAATGAGTCTATACCATACTTTTTAAAAGCTTCACAACTGCATCGCTTAGTAAGCAGTTTTGTATAACAATCTTTATTACATTAATTATCAATTTATCTTTATTGAAATTCGAGCTTCTAAACTTTGGCAAGTAATGTTCATGTTATGCATTTTTCAAAGGGTGCCATGCCCTGCCCTGCCCTTTTTCGTTTTAGCGCCGATGTGCCCTGCCTTTTTTTGAAGTGAAAAATGCACTCTGCCCCTTTTTAGAAGGAAAAATGTGCCCTTCACTTTTTTCAATTGAAATTGTGCCCTGTATTTTCCCATCTGTTATATCGCTATTTTTTAAAGATATTTTAGTGTTTTCGATCAGATATAAGGAGATCAGATATAAGATTGAAAAATGAATTTAACATTAAAAAACTCAAAAATCCTAATAAGTATAATTGCTAAGCTTATTGTCTAAATTACTTCAAATTTAGTATCCGATTGTAAAATTTTTTCTACAATCTAGAAGTCAAAATTGTGAATTCGTTGGAAATATAAATTTTAATATCGTTCCATGTTTACATGTGTAAATGAATGCTAAGCACATTTTTAATAAATAATTAAATTAAAATAGACATGAATCCAAGAAGGATAGTACCAGCTGTGTTTCTCTGTGAATTAGGTGATGAGATAGATGAGTATTCTCTTTTTATTTGCATTTATTTCATTTTGTTTGTTTATTTAGTGGACTGTACATTTTATAAACCATTTAGTGAGTGGGAAAGAAATTGCCCTTTCGTTTATCAATATGTGCCCTTTTACAAACAAAAAAAGACCCTTGATAAATCTGCTCTGCCCTTTTCTTAAAAAAAATGTGAACACTATTGGCAACCATAAACTACAAATTTTTGCCAAATTTCCAAAATTGATGCCAAGACCAAAATCTACATTGGTAAAAATTTGGGAAGATTAGTGACAAAATTTGGCAAAAAATATTTCATTGTAGCCGTAAATATCTATGAATTTTAGTGGAGTTAATTGTTTTGGTATAATGTATCGTTTATCGCTATTAATTTTCGCTAAGAGAACAAAAGTAGACTATCTACACTCAAGGGAATGCTCTTCCCCTCTAAGCTGTGCATTTGTCAATGAGGGACTCTATAATAATCTATGGAATACTATTCCAGAACAAACGATTTTCGTTCTCTACAGTGTATTCTATTATCTTGACTTTTGTGGTTGGAGCAACAGTTTTCTTGGCCTGTTTTCAGGAATATTTATGGAGTGTAACCTGTCTGTTTGTTTACAAACCTAACTATAGTCTCATATGCTTTTGTAAATATGAACATTTCAATGCGCGTATAAGGAAGTCATGTAGTGTCCACATCAGATTATTTTAACAATCTGTTTTTCAAATGCAACTCTTTGAACAAGTCGCCTTTTATCTTAATAAGTAATTAAAAAAAAAAAAAAAAAAAAAATCATTATGTAAACCATTTTTGGATAAGCTATTCTTATAATGCAAAACAACAAAATCCCCATTCTATTACGTGTCTATTTATAGTATTTCATATTTTAATGTGCTTTATTATTATTATTATTATTATTTTTAATACACACACACTAGGTAAAAAAAAATTGTAATTTGTTTTTTAAATATTATATGGTTGTATGAAGAGTTTCAGCCTTTTATTTCTGTAGAGATTTTTTACCTTCTCTTACCCATAAGGTAAAGAAAGCAATGTTTTTGGGTCAAATTTTCGAAAGTGAGATTTTGTTATATTTACACGTTTTGAGGTCCCCTGAATACGAAAATCATGTTTTTAGCACTGTGTGTATGTCTGTGTGTGTGTCTGTCTGTTATCAGCATATCTCAAGAACAAATAGTAGCAGACATTCCAAACTTGGTATTCTAAATGTGTATCATATAGGGATGCTACAGTAAGCTTTTCGTTAAGATCAAGGAACTGGTTCATGTACAGGGACAATCAAGAGAATTCTAATACATTACGTCTATGGGGGAAATTGCAGGTAAGTAGCGTTTAACGTCTATAGACTGCACTAAACCAAATGAAACGAACATATATTTTTTGTAATAGAGATAGTCAACTGGGAAATTTTTTTTTGTGTATGTAGGAGCCTCGCCTCCCCCCCTGGGGGGGAAGTCCTCCCTTGAGGGGAGTAAATTTTCATGATAGGTATCTTTCAAAAGAGCTCGCCAATACCTTTAAAACGAATGGTTGAACCATCGATCTGCGATAATTTAAAACAAAGTTATCGATTTTTTTTTACTTTTAACAAAAAAAAAATTTTTTTTTTTTTTTTTTTTTTTTTTTAAATATTGAGAATAAAATGGACTTTTTTTTAGATATTTAGTGTTATACTACTTCTCTAATATGGAAATCGTCTGCATTATCATAAAAGATAATTTTTTTAAATAATAATTTTAATAAATTACACTCCTTCTCATATTTATAAGGACACTTTATATTTTGAAATAACTAATGTAAAAATAATTATAAACAAGATTATACTAAGTGCACTTAATATATCTAGTATTCTAAAAACCAAAACTGTTATAATTTTTTTAATATAAAAAAAATTAATAAAAAATAATGCAAAATGTGTTTTTCTCCACATTTTTAGAGGGTCATAATTATAGGGACAATCCAGATTTTTTCGTTTTATTTAACTTACTAGCGGATAAATTACAGTTGACATGCGAATTTGTTAACTACTGGGCTAGATTAATTCATATATAAGCCTTCAATTTTTCTTGGACGGACATTACTGATAATTCCTCGAAAAAAAGAACATTCAAGTAGTGAAGTATGATAAATGTGTTTTTTAAGTGGAAGGATAATTTCAATCCACCGAATTTCTAATGAAATTTGAAGGTCTAAAATTGCTGAGGGAAATGTGATCAAACGTTGAACTGCTGGTTCGATAGGAGAGAGATCTGATGCAAAATCAGAGTTGTTTTACAGAGATCGAAGACTCATAATTCCTCTTACTGTTCTACTCATAATGACTGCTGCTGAATTTGCTCGTAATTTTTAACGAAAGGTTAGGGTCCACATTTATGCATGTTTAAAATAATTAATAATATGTTAAAATGAATAAAAAACCTGTAATAATCAATCAGCATTTAATGGGGGAAAGAACGTCTGTGTTAAAGTTGAATAAAGACAATATTAAATGGTAAAATGTTGCATCTTCAGATGAAAAACATTTTATTCTTGATTAACCAAATGGTTTTAACAGTTACTGGCACGATCTGAAGATAGCGAAAGACACAGCAGATTTTTTAAAGGCAGAATGAATTTAGTAATTTTTTCTATTAATATGAACACCAAGAGACTATCCGCAAATTTCAAACGTGGAATTATCAGTTTTTTGTTAGATTTTGGGGGGTAATAATATTTTTTTCAACAAGACTTACATTTTTGCTCTACTTTTAGAGCAATAGGAAATAGTTTGAAGAAAGAAACTTCTGTATTATTGCCTTTCCCATGGCCTAAAAGTTGTAAAAACCTTAACTTATGATATTAGAAAAGTGCATGCAAGTGGAAAGCAATTTTAAATAGCTTAAATGTATTAAGAATATCATATATTCTATATGAAATGGTATTGAAACTGAATATTAAAAAAATATATACCAGAGAGAATGTCTGGCTGTTTAACCCTAGAAAGAGACCCCATAAAATATTAATTTAAAGAATAACTCAAAAAAATTACTAAAATTCGAGCTGTCCTTATAATTGTGAACACCTGAAAAATCATCTTTTTACCATATTTAAAGTTTTTTAAGATAGAAAAACGATAAAACTTTTTAAATATAGTCTATTAATGAAATTCAAATTAATAAAAAATAAATTTGTTTAAATAATAGTGTTCAGTGTTTAGTTAATATAGAAAAACGAGTGTCCTTATAATTATGAGAAGGAGTGTATTTTTTAAAAACAGAATTATTTTTTAATAACCAAATTAAATTTTATATAAATCTAGGTGTATTAATGAAATGGAGGGTTGAGGGGTGCGGTAGCCCCCCTCACACAGAATTAATTATCATGTAAAACTCTTCTGAAGCCTAATTTAAATTCTTTAACATAGGTTTACATAACATCGTTATCTTACCTCCAACCTGTATTTATAGTATTAAATTTCAGGGTAAGAGAAAGTCATGTGAGTGACACACCATATTATTTATATCCAATAACAAGTAAATTTTTGAATTTAATCTTTGTGGGGGGGGGGGGAGCATTCAAGTCTGTAATCACAAAATTGAATTTTTGTAGTTGCTAAGGTTTAACTTGCTCTATCTAATCTCCTTTTTCTCATTTGTTATGAAACAATGTAATTGGATTTTCATTATATTATTGGTATGGTGAAAAAATATTCATTTTTATTCACCTAATTTTTGTGATATAATTATGTTTTTAAATAAATATTTATATATTTTGTTTTCATTAACGTTGATACTATCCTTCCACTTTTTAGTGTCCTCTGGATTATTTAAATGATTTGAAGCTGGTTAGTGATTGTCGTATTTCAGTAGGTAAGGGAATATTACTGAATTTTTTCTGTTGTAGTATAATGTTTGCATCTATGCTAACAAGAGTTTGTTTTTAAGTTTTGTTTTCATTAAATACTCTCTATTTTAAACTCTTCAGTATCTAATATTAGCATCTTTAGTTTAACTAATAATAACCTTATTATTAATAACTGAAAAATACATAATTACTATAAACTACTCCAACTTCCCTACAATAACTTTAATTATCCTTGTATAGTTCTTATACTTAAGTTTCACTAATCTCCAATTAAATTTCACACTGTCACTATTGGATGTAACACTTATAACAACGATGCTAATAAAACTCAACTGGATATTCTTAAACAAATTTATAATTGTACTTACAAAGTTGATAATTTACACTGCCTTAAAAATAGCTTTCAATTAATTCAATACATTAATTCGCTCAATAAAATAGACAATATTATGATTTTTTACTTTCAAGATCTTTTCAATAATATTGAGTTATCAGATCTTAGTAACATTATTAACAGTCTTTTCAATGAATATAAAACTCAAATTATTCTTCCTCGCAATTTTAAAGCAGAAAAATTCAAAACACTTCTTAACTTAATAAATCCATAATAATTATATCTTCCATAATAATATTCTTCCATAATAATCCATAATAATTATATTTTCCACAACAACAAAATCTATTTACAAAAAGTAGGAATCCCACAAGGGGGATATAGCTCCAGTATTTTGGCAGATCTATACCTTTATTATTATGAAAAAGAATTCTGTTATGACGATGTCTGGCATTATTGTTACATAGATGATATTATTGTATTTTATCTTAATAAGAAGTCACAAAATACTGTTTCCTTTAATTATCCATCTAATCTAAAGCTAACACAAAATACTCTAAATAATCAATCAATTAACTTTTTCGATCTAAAATTAATCTTTAATGGTAATAAAATTTACACAGATATCTATGACAAACAGCATGATTTTAGTTTTAAAGTGAACTTATTTACAAATTTTAATTACTGTCTGCATCTTTCGGTATTTAAAACGTCATCATCAACCACTTATTTTGAATTAATTATTCATGCTCTTCAAAGTATAAAAACAAGAATATTAATAAATTGATCACAGCCACTGCTAAAATGGGTTTTCCTAAAAACTTTGTATTTTCCATTTTATATCCATAACCATGTCTCTGTCAGTACATAAAAAAATAAAAAAGGGAGTGCGCATTTGTGTATTTAAAAAAAAAAAAAAAAAAAATTATAAAACAATAAAAGACAATAAAAGAGGTGGAGGTTGGGTGGGCAGATGCTTGATTACGGAGGATGGGTGGTGATGTTTGGCTGGAATGTGAAATTATATATATATATATATATATATATAATAAAAAAGCAGAAGACCTGTTGCATTTACCATGTATTAATATGCATTCTTTCTTTTTCCTTTAAATGTTCAATTTCTTCCTTGTTGAGTTGTTAGTTATTCTTTAAATTAGTAATCATACTCTTACACACATAATAAATATCTATGTTACTGTATAGTTTCATTATTCTTTATCAGTTATGAACCACCCCTGATGAATTTTTTCACCTTTCTGAGCTCCTCCTACTTGAAAAATATTCATTGCCAAAACGACAGTGGAGGCCCTCTGTTGAGACTCAAAACAGTTTTGGGTTCCGTTTGTGTGTTTGTTTGTCTGTGTGCTTGTCTGTCGCATGATAGCGGCCGGAAAAATCACGCTATTGGTTTGTAATTAGGTACACATGTTCATGTGCCCCATGGAATCAGCTGTATAGTTTTGGGTATATATTCTATTTGTAGTTCATATACAGGGACACGTCAAAGTTTTTCTTATCATTAGGGCCTATGGGAAGAATTTGTATGTACCTCGATAGCGGCCGTAAAAATCACGCTATTGACTTGCAATTTGGTACACATATTCATGAGCCCAACGGAATTTAGCTGTATAGTTTTAGGCGTGTATTCTATTTTTAGTTTGTGTACAGGGACACCCCAAATTTTTTTTTGCCATTACAGCCTATGTACCGCGATAGCCACCGCAAAAATCAAGCTATTGACTTACAATTTTTGCCGAAATGTCAGTGGTGGCCCTCTGTTGAGGCTCAAAAGTATTTTGGGTTCCCTCTGTGTGTCTGTCCGTCTGTCTGTCGTGCGATAGCGGCTCATGATCCCCACAAAATTAGCTGTATAGTTTTGGGTGGGCATTCCGTTTGTAGTTTGTGTACAGGAATACCCCAAAGTTTATTTTTACCATTAAGGCCTATGGGCAGAATTTGTATGTACCGTGACAGTGGCTGCAAAAATTCTCCGATTGACTTGCAAATTGACACACACATTCAGGCTTAGTATAGATATAGCTATAAATTTTTTTTTTGTCTATACTTTTTGTGGATTGTGTATAGGGACACGCCAAAATACTTAACATTACGGTGTATGGGGTGAATTTTGTTTAAATGCATTTTAACATCATTACTTTGCAATCAAGAAAATGAAACTAGCGTATGTGAGTAAGATGCTTAAACTTATGTTGCTTGTAGAAAATATGTGTTCTTAAGCTTTCTAATTAAAGTACAGGACCTTACAAAAGTGTTCTGATAATGTCACATAGTCATCCAAACGGTGTTAAATTTGGAACAGTTATTAATTTTAAACGCAAAATAAGCTGAATAGTTTTTACTGGTGTATACAATGTTTATGGTTCATTTACAGAGACATACAAAAGAATTTCGTAACATTAGAGCCTATGGAAAAATTTTTAGTTAAGCACACACTTTAATGCGTTTATGCTGCATTGAACTTAATAGAATTAACATACAGTATAAAGATGCTTAAAATCATGTTTACTCTTAAAAAAGGGTATGTATAGACGAAATAATTTATGGGACCACACAAAATAATTCCGAGGAAGTACTGTAATCATCCAAATGATGTCAAATTAGTTTGAAAAATTAATGAGTTCTTATTAATTAGGCATATTCTTATTATTGGCATTTATAATAACTGTGGCTACTTTTCTGGGATACATAAAAGAATTTTGTACTATTATGGTCTATAGTCGGTATTTTTTAAAAGTGTATTTTAACATGGTTACACCCTATTAAATATAATGAATTTTTATTAGAATTTTAAAAGCATGTTTTTCTGTTGAAAATTGTGGGCATAGAATTGGTAATTAGTTTACAGGGTTATGCAAAATATTTCCGATATGCTATGTAATTTTTTTGCATGAAATTTGGTATTTAGGAATTTCAGGGGAAAAAAAAAGACCGTCGTTTATTAAGAATACATATATATGATATACAGATAGGTATACAAAGAGAGATACAGCGGGGGGTTGAGGGGGGGGGGGGCGCAACCCCCCTCAGGAATGTATCTGATTATGGTAACAAGTCGATCAAATCAATATATACTATTATATAATAAGGAATAAATAAAAATGACCTATTGAATAATGTCTGATACAAATAGGACGTTGAGGCTCCTGATCTGCAGATCCACTAGCTTTTATTGGTCTATGTGGTTTCAATGATCTTGTATCCGTTGCTTGGCTATTGATTACTATGATTAATTGGCTATTCATTATATTATAATATATATGAAAGGATAAGAAGAAGTAAGATTTTAAATTATTATTTTAAATTAATAGTGAGTCATAACTTAAAGAAAATCCCATTAGAAATTCTTAATTTGAAATTAATTCTAAAGTTTCTCCTGTAAAGTAAGTTTTAGTACAATGCACAATCATAACGCTAAAGTTAGAAAATTGGATGAATTCTAGGATAATAAAGTGCTGAATAAACGCAACTTTCAGTTTCTTGCGGTTAAGTGATGCATATTAATTAATCAAGGAGATCTGCGCCTCAGCTAAGTTTTCAATCATTAAGTTAATAGCCAATGATTAGACGAAGGAGGGTTGAGGATTCGTGCCAAAAATGCCGATATTTAAGAGAAAACGCGCGGGGATGAGGCCTCTCACCGTGTGTGCTCTTGCCTAGTAAAATCACATCAAAATAATGGCACCAGGAGGTAAAGCGATGTATTTGCGGCTGCCGTCGTTTTTGGCTGACGAACTCGGTTCCACCTGCTCAGACCTAAATCCTGTACCATGACTTGTAAGATGTTCAAGATGTGCCAATAAACGACTGTTTCGAATCCATGGACTCATTAATGAGTGAAAGCCTCTCTTCATTAGGAATATTATGTGACATGGAGTAAAGAATTCGTTACATATATATATATATATATATTTACAAGATCATGCATTTTAATGTTGCTTTTATTTATTCTTTCTTCATGTATTGATGATTATTTTCCTTTTTAGGTGACTTTGATGGAGCTCTAAAGGTTTTGACTGAAATGCAAGTTATTGCAGAAAAAACAGGTTTAATATGTATACTTTTTTTTATCATTATTATTTATTTTATTATTACTGTTTTGATTTTTTTTTCTTTTTTTTTGGGGGGGGGGGGGAGAGCATTAAAATACTTTCATATTGTATCCAACATTTTTTATTTGAACTAGGAAGCTGCTTCACTTACTGTCACCAGAAGTCCAAGCCAATGTTATTCTATGGGAAATTTTTTTTACTTATAACTCGTTAGCTAATGCATATTTTTAAATTCTGTTTTCCCATTCAGAAAATTCACAACTGTTAAATTGACAGACGTTTTATAAGAATGACTTTTTTTTAAATTTTAAATGTTTTATTTTGAAGCTGTAAAATATGAATTTTCAATTTGTGAAAATTTTCATTTTGCAGTTTAAAAATAAAATATTAAAAATTAAAAAAAATTTGCTTTTAAAAAACGTCCATCAATTTAATAGTTGTGAATTTTCTGAATGTGAAAACAGAATTTAAAAATATGTGCTAGTTAATGAGTTATAAATAAAAAAAACTTCCCATAGAATACATACATAGAACCCATACTTCCCATAGAACCCATACTAGACATTGGTTTAGGCTTCCAGTGACAGTAAGTGAAGTGGGCCCTTAAGTGAAGATTCATTTATGAATATACATTTTTTTCTTTTAAAATTTGTTATATTCGGAATCATTTCTATGTTTAGAATAATATTTGTGAATACTATTCTGAATACACTGAAATATTCAATTATTATTTTTTTTTTTAATTGGGATATTTTATATTGTTTAAAACAGGGATTGAAAAAGCTATTTAAATGTTAGTATGACTGGCTAGAAAATTTAGGAAGAAAGGGAGTGGTAAATGCAACATTTATAGAAATCATTTAATAAATGATGATAATAACCTCTAAATAAAATTAAATTATGTACACTTTATTTCATACGATAACTTTTTGGACATTTACATGCCTAACACACTTCATTTTTAAATTCCAGTGGAAACTAGTTTTTTCAGGATTAAAGTTCTTCATGTCCATTCTATTAAAATTTATCAAAAGTAAATTGTGTAAAGCTGACAGTTTCAGGTCAGCTTCTTAATTTATCTTTTATTACAATTTATCTTTTATTACAGGACTTGAAATTCAACTTTTCTCAAGAATAGAGTTTTCCCCCAACCGTCATTTATAAAATGAAGAGAAAATGGTATGTTTGGGAGTGAGGAAAAAATATCATTCAAAAGACATATTTATTTGAACAAGTATTGCCCAGTGGCCGAAACTCAACCTACAGGCATTTTTTTTTTCTCAACATGTCGATGCATATTCCTCTCAGTCGAACTGATCAAAGTTCTTTTGTATCAACAGTTTGAAAAAATAAAATTATATTCACTTCTGTTGCCAGACTAATAAAAAGTAAGTAGGGGAAATAAATGCAAAGTATAAGCTAATTTATGAGACATGGCATTGCATTAAAAAAAATTACACATGCAGATTAAACAACTTCCTTCTAGAGGAATTTTAAATACAAAAGATTATGTGTGTAGCAAGGCAGTGAACATGCAACAAATTATCATCTTCAGTTTAAGACAAAAGATGGCATCACCAGACATCGGCATCGCTACACGAAAAAGTGTATAAAAATAAAGGTATATTTGTGTGCCGTTTTGGCCTTATATGAAAATAATTTTTCTTTTCTCAAATTCACATTAACCATATCTTTTGAATGACACCACTTTTAATCCCCTAGTTCTATAGTTAATATGTTAAAAAGGTATGACAAATTTCTTGTTTGTGTAGTTTGTTGGTTATTGTTCACCCTCAGCTAAATTATCATTAATAAATCATTATTAAGAAAAAAAAAAAATATTTTTATTCTTTTATTTTAAGAAATTTATTTTAAAGAAAATTAGTTTGACTTTATCAGTCTAGTTGGATGATTCCTTTCAATATATATCAAATAGATAAGTAAGCTCTGTTGCCTTCAATAGCAGTTTTCAAAATGACAACAGTGTGTTTTCTAAAGTAAATAATTACAAGATAAAAAGAACTTTTTATGTACCACATTTTTAAATTTTCTGTTTATTTAGTTTTAATCACTTTTTAGTCGTTTCTACTATCCAGATTAAAATAGTGCTTAATGAAATGAATTCTCAGATAAAAATCGATTATTTATGTGACTATTATTTCTATTTTAATATTATTTCTGTGATATTTTATATTTTATTTATATTTTTGATGTGATACTTCGCTTAAAATGGCTATTGCTAAAATAATGTTCTGGGCGAAAAGTGTTCAGTATACGTCAACGCCAAAATAAAAAAAAATGTCCATGAGGATTTATAAATAAAACTAATAAAATTAAAATAAATTTATGAGTAAAGAAATGCTATGCAGTCAAATGTGACACCATGGTTTTTTTTTTTTTTTTTTTTTTAAACTTGGCTTGGCAGTAAAAATATAAAAAATTGTAGTTTTAAAAATAAAAAATCCTTTTAGAATAACATATTAGCATAATGAACTAACTGCATTAGCACTTTATCTATGTGTAGAAAATTTTTAAAGTTATAATGATGTCAATTTTTGTGAGATGCATAATTTAACTTTTTATAATTTTTTTATGTTCACGTTTAATTTAATGTATTTATTTTTATGTCGAAAGAAAATGAACTCGTAAATTTTTTTTGGCAATAATTAAATTATAGCTAATACAGTAGAGCACTGATCATTTGCGAGCGGATATCCGCGAATGTGAGAGCTGCGAAAAAAAATTTAAATTGCTAACCTCCAAAAAACCCAATTTTAATTCAAGCCAACAAGAAAAATACAAAAGGTTGTACAGTAGAAAATTACTGACATGTTTATTGTGCATTGTAATCCTATTGTAGGCCTAATTGAAAAAATTTTGACGGTTTTAGGAGGAAATGGATCATTTTACTTTAGAAATAGGGTTTATACTGTTCTACCGCATATTTTTTTCATCTTTGCACCCCATTTTACTCTGTTTTTCAGATTATCCGCGATTGCCACTCAATATCGTGGATAATTGGTGCTCTACCATATTTAAATAGCTAATTTTAAAGCTATTAGGAGGTTATTATTTTCATATTTTAATTAATTAAAAGAAGACTAATCAAAAATTCGAGCTTCTTGGTATTGCATTGTCATTGTGTTCTGAGCTATTCTGAAAGTTTCAAATGTCTAGCTAATCAGGAAGTTAGTTAAAAATCGATTACAAGATTTGTACTGGACGAACAAATAAACAAGAAGCAAGTTAATAAAAACATGATAAATAATAAATTTTGTAATTCTTTGAATCTCATGTGTAGATATCTATAATTTTCCTTTTAAGGAAAAAAAATTGAAAAAAAAAAAAAAAAAAAAAAAAACTGAAATATTTCATATATAATTTGTGGAAAAAATTATTATTTGTCAGTTAGACATGTTTATCTTAAGTTTAAATTTTGTTTTGTTTTTTTATTGAAATCTTTACTGAGTTGCAAGTTTGAGGTTTACAGAAGTAGGGGAGTGATCCCTTTCATGGAGAATCACAATTGTGACGCCATGTCTTTGGACCACCTCAAGAAGTGAATTCCAGCCTGTCATCATTGGTCTTTAAGTGTAGCTCAAGTCCAACATTAAACTTGCTCAACCTCGACCCAAACCTGAGTTGCAAGCAAGACATTTTACAATCATACTTTGCTAATTCTTTAGTTTTCATTCACAGGAAATTTCATAGACTTCAGAATTTGATAGATCTCTCTTAATTTTGAGGAAAATTAGCCCAGGGCAGGAATAAAGAAAAGATACATATTTATTAATTTCTTGAAAAGAAAGTGAGAAATGAAATCTTAAGTTTTATGTATTAGACCACTTAAAAATAACTGTTCAAAAATATAAGGGCACTGTTAAAATACGTGAAGGATAATTTAAATGATGATATGATTTTCAAAATATCCATTGCTAAATACCTTAAATACAACAATTTGGAAAAAAAACTTTTTTATCTTGTTTTCTTAAGTGGAGTAGTTCAAGTTTGTATTGCCCATTTCTCTTATTACAGAAATGTGATCATTTAAAGATATTTGCACATGATCAAATGCTCCTATTTTACTCTTTAAAAAAAAAAAAAAAAAAAAAAAAAAAAAAAAAAGCCTTCTGTTTTAATATATAAGATTAGTGACTTGAAATTTAGTTGCCAGGTCTGAAATTTTAGTAACTGTGATGACCTGGCGACTTGAAATTTTCAAACTTTGGTTTAAGATATATATTAAATTAACACAGTATATATTATATTTATATAATAGGATAGAAAAAGAGGTAAGATTTAAATTAGTATTTTTATATTTTAAAGTATTATTTTCGTGTTTTAAATTAATATTGCTAAATAACATAAAGAAAATCTCATTATTAGCAATGATTTTAATAATATAAAAAACAAAGCTGAATTTCCTAATCATGTTCATTCGAAAATGATGAGTGCTAAAGGATCTGGTAAAGTAAATTGGAATAAACTAGTCAATAAATTAAAGTTAAGGAGTATCTGGCACCTGAAATATTTAATACAAGAATTAAATGAATAATGTTAAAAGAAATAAAGGATTTATGGATTCAATTAGGGAATAACTGATGAAAATTGGCTTCTGATTACTTATGTCAAATGCAGTTCTCATAAATATTGCTTTTTTATGACATGGTAACTTTAGGTGCCGCCGCATCTAGCCTGTGCGAAATCGTTAGCCAATAAGACACGAGTCATCTCGTAATCAAATAGTATAATCAACAGGAAATTGGTATTGTGCCAAAAATATGCCAAATTTATGACTATAAAAGATGAAACATGCCAAATTGAGAATCTTCCACAGCTCTCAATCGCTAGGAGTTGCCTAGAAAATCCACACCAGCCACCAGATCTGAAAGTTAACTAATGCGCGAGATTGCCTAAAGTCTTCATGTGATACTGTGGCAAAGCCCGCTACCTGTGATTGGGGCTGCAAATTCCGATGCCCCGCCAGTTCTCCAAACGATTGGATTTCCATTGCCTTTTCAGTACCCCATGCCACAGTATGGATGTTAAATCTGTACTGATAAGTATAAAGGATTTAAGTCCAAAAATGTCGATTTTGAGTTAAGTACATAGTCAGACTCAGAAAAAAATTCTCAATCGATTGGTATAAAGGATTTAATTCTATGTCATTTAGTCTTTGAGAAAATCCATTGGTAAAAAAAGGTTCAAGTCAGAAATTTACCATTCATGTATGGTATAAAATATTTAATTCAATTTTTTCCCGTTATTAAATGAAGGTGTGCAATCACTGAATGGTATAAAGGGTATAAGTCAACAAAATACCTTTTTCCTAATCGATTCTGCTGATTAGTTTTTAGTTAGTTTAACTTTATTTTTCGTCTCCTGAAAAATCAAGAATATGGACTTAAATCCTTTATACTTATCAGTACAGAAATAAAGAGATGTTCCAGAAAGCAAGCCGGTTTCCTCGTGGAGTCCACGATTGCAACTTCCTCCTGTCAGATTATGTTACATATGTATTTATTCTGTTTATTTATGGACTTTTATTTGAAATGACAAAATTCTTTATTGCTCTATATCCAAAACAGTTTGTTTGTTAATATTTTATGTAAATGAGGCTCAATTTATTTACCGTAAAATTCCGATTATAACCCTTTCTTTTAGAAATAAAAATAATTAAAATTAGAAGGTGTGATATTATTAGAAACTTTTAAAAAGCTGAAATTTTAGGAAAAACTTCAGTTTATAATAGCCAAGAGAATGGAAGATTTTTGGAAAATGAAAACATCTGAAAATCACAGAGCAAGGCATATTTGGGTGGGGGGTTACTATCAGAATTTTACAGTATATTTGTTGTGGCAATGATAATACAAACTATGATAAAATATCAGTTGTTGAATTCTAGTTTCTCTTATCTTTAATTATTTGTAGATTATTACATTAGAGTTATTTATAATTTTCATCTTAAAACATACTATTTCATTAATAGAAGCTTTTAAACTGTTCAGATCTAAGTTTTTGATCTTTACAGGTAAAAAAAAAAGAAAAAAAAAAAAACTAAGAAATTTCATAATATATTGGCGGCTTATATTTCTGTCAAATAATTATAATTGCATACATGTTAAATAGAAAATGTAGATTTTAATTTCATAATTTAAGAATAAATGTTGAAAAAAATTAAAATACTTTGCAAAAAATGATTATGACAGTCATATTCAAATGTATGAAAATTCAAAATAATTCTAATCAGAAATTCAACTCTCAAAACATGTCACATCTAATAGTAAACTAAACAAAATATGAATGTAGATTGTTTTCTGTTATATTCTGTATTGTAAAACATTATTTTAAAACTACTCTTATCAGTTTATATTGCATTTTAGCAAATTCTTACATGGAATAGAACTCATGGAATAGAAACTCATGAAAATAATTATTATATTTCTATAAAAATGCAAGTGTACAATGCCCTCCAAAATATAATATGGTACATCTTTACAAAGCAATAAGACTTTTTTAATCTTAAATTAGCCGGTAATTATGTATCTTAAATTGCATCTCTTTTCAATATGTAAAAAGCTTTGGCAAATAGGGCATATGTAAAAGCTAATCAGTTGAGAGAAGAATTTCACCAGACATAAAATCCAGCTTTTATTTTAATCTGTAATGTTGATGAAATCACATTGAATGGGAAGCTACAAGTTATGCTAACAAGTGTTAAGAAGAATTGCAAGTTTTGTTTTCAACAAAATAAGGTAGGCGAGAGACACCAAATCACATATTACTGAGATACTTGTCCCAACAATCCAAGGGTATATCTAGAAGTTTGCTATATAAAATACCATATAAAGAAACAATGCAGAGCTTAATTTTTAACAAGTCTTCTCTGAGGTATAAATGTACATAAAGTATTAAAATATATGTTAATTTATATGTGAACTCATTTTAAGTTAGCTGTAAGAAATTTACCAGATATCGGGAAAGTTGTCTCAAGTTGTTAGTTCGCCTGAACAAAAAAGGCCTTGAGTGCAAAGAGCTAAAATATCAAGTATACAAGAACTCTGAAATTGAAAAATAATTAACAAAAACTGGTACAGAAAATGCAGCATTATTTTATAATTTGTAAAGTTTTTTAGCATCTACTTAATTAATTAATTATTTTTATATTAAGTTAAATTTTATTATTTTCTCCTTTTCAGTGGTTGTTTTAACTTTTTACTATAAATAGTATTAGTGAAAGTTTTATAACAGGAATAAATGTAATGTTGTTAGAGATTTTTTTGTTATTACTTTTTTTTTCTTCAAAAGTTATATCTGAATTTATATATATATAAAGTTGTTTGATATTGTACACAAGATGTTTTTTCAGTTGTTGTGCGTCTTTATTCTTTATTTTTTTTTTAAATAGTTTTCCTTGGTGTTTAAAATTTTTTAAATCTGTTTTAGGCATGAAAGAAAATAATGAACGTATTGGTGCGTACGCTCAGATTTTAAACAATGTTGAAGTATCTAGGATCTTATTGCTGATATTTCTTCAGGTATATTGAAATATATTTTTTAGTGGGTGAAAGTTGTATTAACAGAAAATATCTTGGAAATTTTTGCTTATTTACTGTAACTGTACAATAAGCATATCTAAATGGTTTTCACATGAAATGTATTTAGTAAATTTTCTCAAGTGTTTTCAAAATTATATCATTGTTACTGTAAGGTAAATGTGTATCAGATATCAAAAAATACTACTACGCTTTGTCTGCGTTGCTGGTCACTACATTTATATGAGATTTTAAAAATATGAATCACAATTTTTATATCGCATTATAAATAAAAGCTAAAAAATTTCCATTGAAATTGTTCAAAACCTCATTTCAGGCAATTATAATTTTTGAATTAATAAAAAAGCACCCCAGAACTGGCATTTTAAATTATTGCTTACAAAACTTTGAATAATTGCATTTTATGGTGTTTATTCAAAGTTTTGTGAGTTATAATTTTTGGACTTTTTGGTTTCTCAACCGATCCCACTGACACTGGCTTATATTTGAAGAAATCTATTTTCAGATACTTATAAAATACTTTTAAAAAATTGTAAGCAGTAATGTTTGAAAAAACTCCTGTAATTTTCATCATGGACAAAATTATAATTTGTTAGCTCTTCACAGAGCAATATTAATTGCTTTTAAAATTTGAATATTACAAAATTAATATTTTATTAAAAACTAACAACCTTCAGTGAACAGCTAAGTACACAACCCCTAAAAATTTGGACTGTTGCAAATTTCCATTTGGTTACACTTGCAACAGGCTCTATCTGATGTCTTTTTAAACAGTTCTGACTGTGGCAAATACTACCAGGCAGTTAGTGCCTCAAAAATCTTGACTATGGTAAACTCCCATTTGCAAGTGTCTGTGGTGGTTTTCTCCAAAGATAAATTACCAACTTATTTATGTCCTATGAAAAATCTGAAAGTACAAAATTCTGTTTGTGAATACATTACCCTGTGTTGCATTAAACATCAAGGTTTCTTACTGTACCAGAAATAAATTATTTATTATTGTTTAAGTTTCACTTCTGTATATCTTTTTAAAAATAAACAAGCACAAAAAAATGCATTTTTTTTTTTTTAATTGTGATACCAATTTTACACACACACACACACACACACACACACACACACACACACACACACAAAAAAAAAAAAAAAAAAAACACTCATTTATCACATGTAAATATATATATTGTCTCTTTTAATCATAAGGTAATTTTTCCTAGATTTGACAAAAGTCTGAAATAAAATATGATGCAAGTTTCATAAAATGTTTTTTCACTTGTAAATATATTGCCGTTCAATCACGGCATCATTTTTTACAGAAAAATTTGTTGAATTGAAAAAAATAAAATTCTTCATGAACAAAAAAAAATTCAGGCTTTGTATGTGAACTTTCTATATGTACACTTGTGGTACAAAATTTGGTGGATCTAGGTCACTTTTTTTCCTGTGCAAAAAAATATTGTCAAATAGATTTAAATACACACAATTTTATTACTAGTAGAAATAAGCAAATAAGGAATTTGATATGATGCTGTGCAAATGTTTATAAGATTTACAATATTTTCTATTCTTTTATTTACAGCCACCCTCTTTTAAACTCAATCCAGAGCATGCAAAATTGTTGGAACGATATTCTGACATGGAAAAAGACCCTGGTAATTATTTTTTACTATTATTTATTTTCTAACTGTAACTTTATCTTTCTACAAAAGACTTGCAAAAACATGTATCATATAAATTTTCATGAAATTCTGATCTTTAGAATTTGTACTTTTTGTTATTTTGTTTAAAAATTTTTGTACAGTAGATCTTTTTTTTTTTTTTTTTTTTTTTTTTTTTTAAGGTATCTTTTGTAATTTACTCCTAATTAATTCAATGTGATGAAAAGGTAGTTAATATTTAAGATAAAATATGTTAAAATTACTAAAAACCATATTAAAATCAACTTGTACGAGCACTTTCAGCTGCTTCCCGCAGCCTTCATCAAGTATGCTGTAAGAACTGACACCCCGGTGGTTTTGCTGCTTGCTTCTTCCTTGCTACCTTGTGTCAATTTCAATTGGCTCTGTGTTACATGAATTTTGGTAATGAGTTGGCTAGGTCTGGTTCCAGCACACTCTTTTGTGGCCCTGAGCCTGTTCTGGGTATTTCTCCCACTGCTTTCAGGGCTTCTATCTTCAAGCTCCTTGGTAAGGAGCACTATAGGCAATGGCGTAATTCTGATGGTCAAAGGCAAGCAAAAGAGCTTAATCGTGACTATCCTGGTCTTCGTCATAAAGAGCTTTTAAAGCTTAACAGGAATGGTTTGAGGAAGGTTATTGGCCTTCTTACTGGTCACTGTACCCTTAAGAGACATCTGAACATTATGGGTATCAGCTCTGATCCTATTTGTCGGGGTTGTTGTCTGGAAGAGGAGACTGCTCGGCATATTTTATGTGACTGTGAGGCCTTTTCTGCACACAGGTTTGAGCATCTTGGTCGGCATCTCATTGAGCCTTGGGAACTGCAGGATATTCCTGTCAGGTGTTTGCTGAACTTTGTTTCAGCTACAAGACTTTTCTCTTAAGGGTGCATTTGGGTTGGGGTACAATAAACCTCTGGTCAATGTGCCTAGTTCTTAGGTTCTGCTGAGTGCTGCCCTCCATTTCAAGTCATAAGTCATACATGAATTTTTATTTTTTGTTTCGTCATTTTGTAAGAATGATGAAACGAAAAATAAAAATGTGTTTAAAGGAACATGAAAATGACATAAAATATAATAAAATAACAACAGCTTTAACCAAAATAAATCAGAAGGAAAACATAAAAATAGATTTCAAGAATTTTTCTAAACTAGCTTATTATAATAATTATTTTTACGCCACAAAACGTGAGGCTATCGAAATTTTGGCGAATGAAGATTCATGTAACACGGAGCCAATTGAAATTGATGCAGGGTGGCATCAATAATGCCATGCTATGCTAGAGGAGGAGCAAAGGAAGAAGCAAGCAGCAAAAACACTGGGGCGTCAATTCTTACAACGTACCTGATGAAGGCTGTGGAAAGCGGCTGAATGCGCTCGTACGAGGTGATTTTAATATGCTTTTCAGTAATTTGAACGTAAATTTTAGATAAAAATCACTTTTAAAATGCTTTTAAATTAATATTTAAGATATTTATTTGCTGCTAAGGTAGTCTATTTTGATTTCCTTATTTTGGCATTTTGTTTAAATTGTTAATTTAAAATAATTATTTTCATCTCATTTAACTATTTAAAAACAACTACAAAATATTTACATTTAATTTTATTTGTCTTTTTCATGTTATTACGTTCTCCAAGATACATAGAAAAAAGGTATTAGATTCATAAAAAAATTTCAGTTTTCGATGAATTTACACATTTTTAGATGTTCTAAATACAATTTGACCATTTTTTTTTTAAATGTCCATCTTTTTATGTGTGAGTGATAAAAATTTTGTGACAGCTCTATATTAAGAATTAATGCACAGCATTTAATAAAAATTTATGTTTTACTTGCACCTTGACATAAATTGGCATCTATCAATATATATTGCAGGAGGTCCATATCTCAGATTCTATGGTATATAATTGCACAAAATTTGATATGCAAGATAGCCGTTATGAAAAACTATTCTGATTCAATTTAAGTGCATTTTGGCCAAAGGTGGGACTACTATACTGATATTTCCCCTGCATATAGGAAGACTATATCTCAACTTCCTATAGAATATAAATGCACTAAATATAGTATGTGAGGTGATGTTTGATGAAAAAGAATATTGACTTAGTTTGGGTATATATTGGCTGACAGGTGCTGCTGTTATTACCCACCTTCTGTGATTTTCCGCCATGGCTACATCCCATCATCTATTGGTTGAAATTGCATCAAACTGCATCTGTAAAATATTTATCATGAGAAGTTATGATTAAATTTTTGTGCATGCTAATTAATGGCGGTGTTATACAGAATGATACAGAATAAAGTTTTGTGAAGGATATTATACTAGTTTTATGAAATCTTGATATATTTAAAAGGTTTTTTTTCAAACATTATTTAATCAAGTTAAATATTCCTACGTTTTTTTTTTTTTTTTTTTTTTAAATGGAAAAAATTAATGGTGTTTTTATTTATTTTTTATTAAGATATTTAATATCTAAGTGTTCATTTAAAATATGAATGAAGTTATTTAATATTTTGCATTTTTGAGCTTTGAACATGATTACAGAAAATTAGTTTAATTCCATTTCTGATTAATGTTTTTATTTTATTTATTTTTTATTGGGTAGGTACTACTACAATAGCATTATTTTAACAGCATGGTTTAAAACAAAGAGACAAATAAAATTATGTGACAGAATACTGATATATTTAACATGTTTTCTTGGTTGACCATATTCACATTAAAATATTTTGCTTAGCATTGTTCACGTTTCATTCCAATCCTTATAGATGAATCTAACTGTGAAAAATTGATTATTTTTGAATTTCACTTGTAACACATTCCCCTATTTTAGTACCTACCTAAACTTTCTTCTAGATGTTGATTTATATCAAATTTATTTGGATTTTTGAACAATTTTAATTACAGAGATAAAGATTTTTCAGCTAAATTTAGCTTTTGTGTGGTATTTTGCTTTCTGTAATAATCTACATTTAACAAAATTGGTGCTTTGTAAATTGAAGTTTGTTTTTTCTGTTATATCATCTAATCAAAATAGGTTTTTACATGTCCATGTTAGTGAAAACTATCCTCTCTATTTTATAGCTTAAGGGCACTTATCACCACTAAGGTTTGTTCCATAAAATATATATTCAGGCAACAATTTTTAGTTTTTGATATACTTTTTACAGATTTGAAATCTTTAAATTGCGTTTTCTCAGTTTGCTTTTTTCATGAATTCATTATCTTCAAAATGCTAAAACTTCTACAAATATATAAAAAAAGCCTTTTTTTTTTTTTTTTAAATAAAACCTAATTAAAAAAAATTAGGGATGGATTTTCAAATTTATTAATTAATTTTTGGAAAAAAAGTTAGAAAATGCATGTCTATGTAAAAATTTGCAAAAAAAAAAAAAAGAAAAAAGATTTTTGTTATATCTTTATTTTTAATATTTTTTGTTTAAAGATATTGCAAAATCCACCCCTTTTTATTCTTTTAAGTGCGTTCTATTGAACATCCTCGCTCCCTTCCCTTTCCAAATAATAAAAATAATAATAATAATGAATCTTTCTTAAGTATCTGTAGAAGTTTTTGAAGATCACAAATTCATGAAAAATTGCAAATGAAGAAAATGCAATTTAAATATTTCAGATGTATTAAAAAATCATAAAAGTTGTTGCCTGAATATATATTTTATTTAATAAACCTAATGTAGTTTAATTTATAAATATTAAACAGAAATATAAGCTTTTATATGTAAACTTGTAAACATTCAGTGGTTCCAAACCAACTCCCCTTAAACATTAAATAATTTCTTTCTTTCTTTTTTTTTTTTTTTTTTTTGTAATGTGATGCTTTTGCCATTTCAATTCTGGTATTTTGTGTTAATGTTCAGTTATTGCATACAATTTCAGCTTTTATTACCCTTTTGTCAATCTCATCCCAAAATTACTCACATTTTCTCTCTAGCACGCCTATTTTTTTTTCTTTCTTGCATTTGCAGATTTAATTTGAAATTTAGTCATGTGGAGCATTAAAAATAATAATAATAATAATAATAAATCAAAAATCAAAACTAAGCATTTTTTTTATTTGCATCCATTTCTTGCGTTTGTCACGAACATGTATAGTAGTGTCATCTGTACTTTATTTATTCTCTCCTAGTTATGCTAAGTTTACTGAAATCAGAATTTTTATTTGTTGAAAGACCTTGTTGTATTTTTATATTTCAATAATAAAAAGGAAACCTTATCCTTTTTTTGAAAAGGATATTTCCAATGAAGTAATACTTTTAAAAATTCCTGTAAGCATTTGAGGAAAGAGTCAGGAAAATTTAAAATTTTCTTCATCTGGGATGTAGTCTTATAAAGCTATCAAACATCTGGATTTATAAGTTGATATTTTTCTCACAGTTGTGAAATTTCTTTTCAGATTTATGGTATTAATATATACATTCTTTGAAATATATATATAGATTGATTGCAATTTAGTTTATGTATAAAAGACTAAAAGGCAAAATTTACATCACTGATACTGTGAAGCCAAATGATAATATAATCAACTCTGTAAATTTTGGTATAAAAATCATATCCTATGCAGAACAGTAAATTAACATCAACATAGAAAATGCCAAATTAAAAAATACTATTCATGTACTGCAATTTCGGGAGTGTTAAACATTCCATCATCAGAGCTAAATAACAAGACAGATTATGACTCCTAAATGTAACCAGGAAGTGGAGTCTAAAAACCCAGCTAATAGAATTGTGGGGATTATGAAGGGAATAGGAAATTGGGAATCTTGTGCTATGAAAATGGAAAGTTAAAATTAAGATAATGCAGATTTTATGTTTCTAACAATCAGACAAAGGGAAGTAGTGCAAAATCAGAATTAATGATATCAATTATGGTACCAGGTACCAATCATTGAAAAGTCTTATCAATTCAGAATTAGAATAAATGTTGAAGGCACAATTAATAAAACTACAAAAAACAGTCATTTTTTTTTAGGGGTAGATTGGCGACATGAAGGAGATAATGAATCCAGTTCTAGAATCTTCTTCCTGATTATATTTAGGATTAGTAATCCATCTTCCTATTGCGAATTCTGATATACTTTATGCCATCAAAACTGCAGCATACTTGCCAACCAATTTTAATAAAAAAAGGGAAGACTTTTGTTGAAAAACCAGAAGATTTCATAAAAAAAGGGAAGATTTTTTTTTTCCACTTTGACGTATTAAACAATACAGTTTTACAATAGATTGATTATATACTAAATATATAAAAGTTTTAAATGAAGTTATTCCTCTTCAACATATAAATATCTACAAAACAGAATCTGTAAGAAATTTATTTAACAATAGACAAAAAAACTTAGTTAAGTTAAAGTATAGCTAATTTTTTAAATAAATATAGAATATGATTTTTGCGTATGTACATTAATCATACATATAAGAAAAAGTAGCAGTAGCTAATTATCAGTTTCAAACGTGCATAAAACCAACTGAGTATTAATTTTCTTGATTGATTTGGGAAAAATTTTCCTACCTGAAAAAATTATTTTTCATTTTTTTCCCATGTTTACACATTTAATATAAATATGACATACAAATATTTAATTTAAATGAGGAAAAATAAACAGATTCATTAAATTCAGCAATAAAGATAAAAAATAATTACATATGTGAGAAATATTGAGCACTTTCATTGCTTTATTGTTTCTAGAATTGATCACAATCCGGGGAAAGGATGGGGGGGGGAGATGCAAAAATAATTACAGAGTAAGAAATATTTAAACTATTTCAACTCTACTTCTAAACTAGAACTTTAAAATTAATATTATCATTTATGTTGCAGATGGATAAAGATTATTAAACAAAAGACTTCTGCAGAACATTTGATTGCTGATCACTAGTTGTAGATAAATAAAGGGGGGGGGGGCAAAAAATAATTACATCAGCAAGAAATATTTAACAACTCTATTTCTTTAAATGTTCTAGAATCTCATAAAGCAAGTTTGAAATGAATATTGACATTTATGTTATGGATGGAAAAAGATTGGGAATCAGGAGTTTTCGTAGAACATTTGGGTTTCTTTTTAAAACGAACGATATCCGCGACTTTTTTAAAAACGGAAGATTTCATCATCTGTCCGGAAGACACGTTAAAAAACCGGAAGTCTTCCGGGAAAACCGGAAAAGTTGGCAAGTATGCTGCAGTATGAGAATTGGATTTTTTACTTTGACATTTTTAGCATTAATGTCAATTTATTTTTCTATATGGCATCAAGTCACTGCTTTATATTTTATCAATCGTATCCTATATATATTTTTTGCAGTTATGTAACTTTAGAAACATAAATTTTTATCAGATTCTTAAAAATATGAAATTATCAAGACAATAATTATTGTTTCTTTTTTTATGAAGTTTTCGTAGTTATGATAAGTTTATTTTTTCTGAATTTTTTTTGACATTGAACTACTGAGTAACTTCAACACAGATTTTTTTTTAGTTTACTTTTGTAGTCTTGGAAAATTAAATTAAAAATTTAATGAATAAAATTGTATGTTTCAGTTGATTATATTGAAGAGGATTTGTATCTGATAATTCAATCTTTAATGGTATTGTATTTTTCTTTTCTTTTTTCCAGTTATTTAATAAACTATTTATAGTATACAAATATTTTCAAAAGCTGATTTTTGGTCAAAATACTTATTTTATAATTTTAATATAATATTAAAACTCAGGTTACTATTTTTCTGAACCTATTTGAATTTTGTTTTATCGTATTTAAAACTAGAGTTATAACCTTTTCAATATCACAATATATTAGGATTTTACATAGAGTTATTTATTTATTTATTTTTTAAGAACTTTCTTTCCTATTTTCTTATAATCAATTTTTTTTTTTAAATTTTTTGCATGTAAAGCATCATAATAGAAAATATTATGAATCAAAATAACGAAATGTTCCACGCAATCTTTGTAAAAGTTAATAAAGGGAATGACTTGCACTCATAACTATAGATGTATTATTTTCTTTTCCTTTTTTTTTAAAAATAACTTTTCATTAATAGTAATTAAAAGTTTTTTTTTTGTTAATAGTAGTTAGGATTTGCTGTACATTTTAAATATTTTTAACTTTGCTAGTGATTTAACTTGCATAATATTTTTAAATACTTAAGCTACAGATATGAGAGTAATTCATTTCCAGAAATTTTGTTCTATAATGTTAATAAAATTCACAAAATTGAAATATTTTGATTTAAAGTTGAATTGTTATGTTTTGCGAAAGTACCTTTTTTAAATTTCCTTTTCTTAGCTAATTTTTTTAATGTTCTTTTAAGTTTTTAGTCATATTTTAATGTATGATAAAATAATAATAATAATAAAAAAAGCTTTACAAAGGTAATTCAGATGAATTCTTTGTAGCTGGGCTTTTTTGGGAAATACTCAAATAATATTTTATATATATTTGAGAGCTACTAATTGTGAGTATTTTTTCTTTTTATGTGTTTCAACTTTGTCTAAAATTATCATAACTTAAAATAAAAAAGAAAAAGTAAAAACTATTAAAATTTAATTAAAATAAACATAATTTATATGTCTCATTAATATATTAAAACTAATGTAACATTTAAAATCAGATAATGAATACAAAAATTTTTTAAACTTTAAAAATACATTTTAATTAAAAACATTAAAATACACGGCAGGCGTTTCGTCTAGAACACTAGCCCTCCTCAGTGTCAAACATACAAGTACAATATTTACAAAAAAATCATAACACATCATAACAAGATTGTATATTCAGGAGGAATAGCTTTAGCCTCGTTCAAGGCAGAATGTTGCATTTTAGTAAAAGCGTCCTCTAGAAAAATACGGGATTCATATAAATTTACATTAGATGCTAGAATTTTAAAGTTGTCAAAATCAGGAATATGATCACTATTGAGGGAATGGATTACGAGTTTCGATCTTAAATCACCTGTTTTGTATGAGCGTTAAATTTACTTGAATAATGTTTTGAGTCAACTATCTGTGTAGACGAGTTTGTCTCAGAATATATATTTTTTTCATGCCCACATAAGTACCAAAATTGCATGCTGCATCTTTGAAACAACTAGAATACCGTATATTTCCATGAATAAGCCGAGAATTTTCGGAAATTTTTCGGAAGCTGAAGTACGGGGGGTCGGCTTATATATGAGTCCGCATTTCTAGCAAAAAACGTACATTAGAAACAATGATTGAATGCATATATTTTAAGCTTAAAAACTATATATAAAGTAAAATAGTGATATTAAACCTTATTTTCAAATAATTATCACATATAAAACTCTTAAATTAGCAATTTTAAATTTATTTCTGGAGCAGCTCAACGTAGTCACGTGTGTTTACATTTCTTTTTTTTTTTTTTTTTTTTTTTTTTGACCTGCCGATAGCTGACGTCATCGGCAGATTCCATGAACAGAGTAACTTCTCTGTCTGATTCAGAAATAGTATAAGAGAAACTTGAAAAAACAGGACTCTCAATCATATTTTTAATTTATACAATTAAATCATCTCTGTTTAAAATGTTTCTAGGCTTACACTATCAAAAGAAGTGGCAAATCTTTGTTTTTGTTTTTTTTATAGAAGTATTTTTTTTTTTTTTGTTGAAGATTGCCTTGAGGCACTGATAAAAATACTCAAAAGTAGAAAGATACAAAATAATTTAGATACGTCATTAAAAAAAAAAATCGACGCAATCGGTCTTTAAACAGCTTATTTATGCAAACATCCAGCGGCTGCAGCATCGACGTTAGCCCTCCCGGTATTAACGGCGACTATCGTTTTCAGCTGCTGGCACTTGTCCTTCACTGTGTGTGCAAGTGCGTCTGTTCGATGCCTGTGCTAGCCTTCCTTCTGATAGTGTTGCCAGAGTCAAAACTATTACAGTTGGCAAACACATGGCGATCGTTTTACATCATAGCTAAGCAAGGTAAGTAATTCTATTGGTTAAGCACGCATTTCGCGAAATTTCATTGGACAGATTATCCTGAAATTTTTATAGATTGGCAATATTTTTGCCGTTTTGGCGATATACTCTAACTTTAAAAGAGCATTTTTTCAATTCGACTTATACATGGGTTTGCAATTTTGGGCAAATTTCTGAAGGGAAAAACATACTCTAGGCTTATATACGGATCGGCATATATTCAGAAATATACGGTAAATGCTTGCAGTGGTGGAGTAGTCTATTTTATTTTTACCATTTCTAATATGTTGGAAAATATTTCTATATATCCTAACTTGCTTATTTTTTTTTTTTTACCTGAGTGTTGATCATGTATACAAATGAGAAACATATATAATTAAGGCATATTATTATGATATCATAATTAGCATTTCAATTAAATTGCAGCTAATTAATGTACAAATGAAAAAAAAAAATAATTGAATAAAAATGTGAAATTAGTACATTATACACTGTTAAAAAAATGCAGAAAAAATACAGAAATTCTCTGTAATTTCAGAAAAAAAGGCGTAAATTACGGAAAAATTACGTAGACAAAACGTATTTTACGACTTTTTTTCTTAAATTACAGAGAATTTCTGTATTTTTTCTGCATTTTTTTAACAGTGTAAGCAGTGTCAATGTATAAGCAGTAAAGATATTATTTTCTATATAATATTGTTAATCTGTTCTTCTTAATTTCTGTTTTCATAATCAGCACCACCCTCAAAATGCTGTTAAATTGAAGTAACATTGGCATTCATGCAATTTAAATTTTGAGCCTGTTTAAGAGCTTCTATTAAAAACAGTCATTTGCTCCAGAAAATTAGGTGAAAATGAAGTCATTTAAATGTAGTCTAAATAGAAAGTTATATGTAGAATGCAAATTAAAGAATAATTTTTAAATAAGAAATATCCCTTATTCTTTTATCAGTTTTAATTTAAAAATATAAAAATGAAGCATTTTTGTTTTCAAAAGATACAGCTATCTTTTTAAAATCACTTAAGTATTATTAAAATTTAAGATGGTTTAAGTTTTTATGTTTTAATGTTTATGTACACTAACTCCCCATAAATCACTGAACATTTTTAAACATTTTGTTAAATATATAGAATGTAAAATTATCCTGAAACTTCAAGGCTGTCAAATATATGTGATGCTACAAATATTTCAGTAAAGTTTGTCTTGAAGCCGAAAAAGGGAATAATTTCAATTGTTTTTTTTTTTTTTTTTTTTTTTAACAAAAATTTGTTACTGGTTCCTTTTTTGCTTTCAATAAAAATTTTTTTTAAATATATTAACTATAACATGTCCTTTACGCCTGAAGTTTCAGGATAATTTGGCAAATGTTTTTCTAGCAGGGTTAGAAATAAGCAGACGTTAGTCATATTTTGCAACCAGTTTTTTTATTTTGACACCTAGAATTCCAATCATAGGTGCCATATTTGACACCTGGTTTTTTCCTCATCATATCTAATAATTTTCCCAAGCCCATCAGACTGTAAACAAGTCTATTTCAGTCAGCTGAACCTAATAAAAACTGATTTAAGAAATCGTATCTCTATGAAAGTAGTTGACGATTTGTTAATGATTAAGTTAAAAGGCCCTAAATTGGAAGATTTCTGCCCAGAAAATTCTATTAAACTGTAGTGGAATGATGTATCTTCTGAATGAAGAATGAATTTGTGATTTTAAATATGTATGTTTAATATTGTCAATGTAATTACATTCATTACATAAATATTTTTACTTTCCGAACACTATAGTGAGGAAAGTATTCTAATCAAGTCAAAAATCCGAATTCGAGATTTTGATGTTTCTATACGTTTTGAGGTCTCCTGAGTCCGTTTTCACTATTTTTACGATGATGTGTGTATGTGTGTGTGTATGTGTGTATGTATGTGTGTATGTCTGTGAGTGAACACGCTAGCGTCTAAACGCTTTGTTCGATTAACCTGAAAGTTGGTACGCATATTGTAAGTCACCATAGTACGAACCCTATAGATTTTGGTGAATCTAGCACTTATAGTTTTTTTACAGGGACACAAAGAAAAATTCTTTATCATTATGGCTTATGGGAGCAAAATCTTAAAAGTGCGATAGCATCTAAACGCCTTATTCAATTGAGCAAAAAATTTATACACATATTATAGGTCACAAATACTCAATCTGTATAGATTTTGGAGAATCTAGCACTTATAGTTTTTTTACAGGGACACAAAGAAAAATTATTTATCATTATGCCTATGGGGCCAAATTTTTAAAAGTGTGATAGCGTCTAAACGCCTTATTAATCTGAGCAAAAAATTTGTACACATGTTATAGATCACAGTTGAACTAACTGTATAGATTTTGGTGAATCTAGCACTTACAGTTTTTTTACAGTGACACAAAGAAAAATTCTTTATCATTATGGCCTATGGGACTAAATTTTTAAAAGTACGATAGCATCTAAACGCCTTATTGAATTGAGCTGAAAATTTATATGAGTATTATAAATCACTGTTGCACTAACTATAAGCATTTTGGTGAATCTAGCATTTATAGGTTTTTACAGGGACACAACGAAAAATTCTTTATCATTATGATCTATGGGCTCAAAGTTCAGTAGCGTTAAATAAAACATTGTGTAATAGATGGAGAAAAATACTCAAACACTCTATTATGGTTTTCTCTCTTTTGTTTGTTTAACAACTCCTCTTTCTTTACTTTATCTACAAAACTGTTAATTACTCAATGTTCGGAAAGTCGAGTGGAGTCACTCCAGATTTTTTATATAATCTTGCAGATATTATTTACAAGTTGATGTTTTATTATTATTTTTTTAATATACATATTTAATTATAGATGGCACCTACATTTTTCATTTTGACGCCCAAAAAATTTAATCCAGGCGTCATTTTGACACGTAGTTTCAAAATTCTTATTTCTAACACTGCTTTCTAGATTTTATCTGACAAAAGATCTAAATGAAAAAATGTATTGTCATTTATGGAAAAGTAGTGTATTAACAGTGGCATTAAATATTACAGATTGCAGTCCAAGAAAAAGATGCGTCTGCTGTAATGCAATTGGAAAAAGATCTTTGGTATACATTTTTTACTATTAGTAAATTAATTATTATTTTCTATTACTTGTTAATACGCATCAAAATTTGATGGATCATGTGCAATTTAAATCTTTTTACGGCATAAAGTTTTAAGCATTCCTGTTTTAATATTTTGCATTGCTCTTAACCAGTTTAAAACACCCTGCTGTAATCAATTATTTTTTGGTTGGAGGGGAAGCAGGAATAGATTTCATAAAATTTCAATATACAAAATTTAAGCATGCTGTATATCATTAAAATAAAATCTTAAGATTTTTCTTAATTTTACTCTAAATATGACCAAAAGAATGTGAGGAGTAACTAAAAGAAAGAATTTATAAATTATGGGAAGAATGGAGAAAGAAAGCACACATCAATACTTTTCATGCATATTTTTTTAATTTGATCGCTAATTTTTATCTTTAACATACTTTTCTACAAACAGCATATAACAAAGAATATGACTCGACAAATATTTATTTAACAAAACGGTATTAAGCACAAATCTTTTAAATACTAATTATTGCTAGCGCTTCAATAATTTTGCTGCCGACTGTATATAGCATGAAAATAAAGTGAATCGAGCCAAAGAATCTCTAAAGATTCTTTGTATCAAGCATCGATAACGATAATATTCCATTTCAGTTACAATATGACAGTGGCGCCATCTATAATATATCGATTTAAAAAAAAAAAAACTCAAAACTTTTTTTTTTAATTTTATTTATGAAAGTATTTTTAAAATCACATAAATTTATTAAGCAGAATAATTTAATTTAAAATAAATTTTAATAATGTTTTGCATTTCCTTTATATTCTATAATTATAATTTTATTTACACTTAGAAATATATGCTACTTAAAAATAAATGAATAATAACACTTTATTCTATCAAAATAGTATATTTAAATAAAAGTATACTGTTAAATAAATAAATAAATAAAAAATAAAAATGAATCTAATATTTTAGCAAGTTAATTTGCTCAGTAAATTTCTTATAATAAATTATACCATGTAAATTTTTACTCGTATAAAATATCAATATTTTAATGTTACTCTTCCTAAATTATTTTTTCTATAATATATTATGGAAATGAAATATCAGAAATTATAATAATTAGATTAAAAAAAAAAAAAAAAAAAAAAAAAAAACCTTTTTTGATTTTAATTATCTCTCTCCTTCTTTTCTAAACGAAGTTTTCCAGTGATAAAAGTTAATTTTTAAAGAACAATAAACTCTGAGAATTTGTTAATTTTAAAAGTTTTTTTTTCTTAGATGGTGCCACTGTATAAAACCCTGAAATATTATACTATGTAAGGAAATTTTCGGCGAAAATGCACATGACGGCAACCGATAAGAATTTGCGATTTGGTTTATTTTAATATACTGCCTTGGAAAGTATGAATCAATGAATTAATCGAGTGAATTATTTTTGTAATTGAGCTTTAATTAGGCGTCTGCTATAGACCTATGAAATATTAATGTTGTCTGCTTGATCTCTATCATCGGTATTCGTATTGCACTGCATAAAGAGAAAGGAATATTTCCATTCCGAATTGGTTCAAATTTTTCTTGCGCATGCCCAGATCGTATAATTTTGGTCTTACAGAAAGTGCTTTGTGTTTTAATATTATAGATTAGAGTAAAAAAGTGATATTCTAGAATTTTTAATTTTTTTATGTTAAATATTAGTATATGGATAGTACAAGGAGGGGGTAAAAAACTTTTGAGACATACCTTTATACTATAACACAGTTTTATGGTCTATATATCTTGAAAGATTATTTTAGCTTCAAGAATTTCTTTTTGTAAATTAAGAACACAGCAGAATGTTTGGAACAGGAAAAGTTACTCCTTATCTCAAATATGAATTAAAAAAAAAAAAAAAAAAGAATAATAATTATAATAATAAAAAAAAAAAACTTGACTGTAAAGCAAAAAAGAGGGGAGTGGGGTGGAGCAAAGCATTGTCTCTCAGAAAAAACAAAAGACCAATTGTGACTCCCAGAAAATTTGAGAAGTCAGCGCCTGTGTTTGTGGATGTTAACTGCTATTATGTAAAATTATACAGAAGAAGGTTTTGTGATGCTCAAAGCATACCATGTTTTTTTTTTTTTTTTCTTTTTTTTAAAATAATTTCATTTGTAATTTTGAATTATAAATATGTTTCAACAATGATTTGACTTGAAGATATAAGGGTGAAATTTTCAGGATTTATTTCCGGAGACATTTTTTATGGTGGGACGTTTTTTCCTAGAACCACATACATATATAAAGCTTACTAAATTCTGTAGCTACAATTTACTTTCTATAATCTATACTATTACTGTTTTATGAAAATTAATTGTATGCTAGCTTTTATGTAAGCCTTTATTTTTGGGCATTATTTCTGTACATATATTTTAACATAATTAAAGAAAAATCAGTTAAGAACTATGAAGCTAAAAGAGTATAATAGCTACTGGCTTTTGTTAAATTGCAAAAAAGTTGTGACTATGCTATGAGAGTTTACTTGCCACAGGTAACTAACTAAAAATTCCAATTTTCAGCCTATTACTTACAATTCAAGCTTAAAAAATATTACATTTATCTTCTATCTGATACTGAAAATTCTGTAGTCTAACGTTGTTAAGCATGAGTACTTTAGAAAATCCTGAAGTTGAAATTGACAAAAATAGCCATTACAATTTCTAATAAAACATTAAAAAATGCAAATAATGTCCAGATTTTTCAGCAGACCACCAAAATTTTGTCGCGTCCTACACTGATTGACAACCTCTGCTTTAGACAATATTTTAACATTTTTTATTGATTAATTATGTCATTTGGCTATTATTATTTTTTTATTTTAATATTGAAATCACTATAACTTTCCTTCCTCCTATAAATAGCTAAAACTTTTTTAAAATCTTTAATTTAAAATAAGATACACATTTATAAAGAATTAAAACATTAAAATCAATTTAAAATACTTTCAGTTGTTTATTTAATTATTATCAGTATGTTAAGGGGCCCTCTTCACTCACCTCCGCCGGAAGCCGAAGCTAATGTTATTCTATGGGAAAATTTTCTTTACAAATAACTTATTAACTAATACATATTTTTAAATTCTGTTTTCACATTCTGAAAATTCCCAGCTGTTAAATTGACGGACCTTTTTTAAAAAATATTTTTTTATTTTTCAATATTTTATTTTGAAGCTGCAAAATATGAATTTTTCAATATGTGAAATTTTTTCATTTTGTAATTTCAAAATAAAATATTAAAAAAATACATTTTAAAAAAAGGTCCGTCAATTTAACAGTTGGGAATTTTCTGAATGTGAAAACAGAATTTAAAAATATGTATTAGTTAATAAGTTATTTGTAAAGAAAATTTCCCTATAGAATAACACTGGCTCAGGCTTCAGGCAACGGTGAGTGAAGAGGGTCGTTAATGAATTCCGCTTCATTTGTTGCTTATCTCCTCCTCTTATAAACTGGCTGCAACATCGTGTGTCAACCAGGATTGGTTGCATGTACTCCAATGTACCGAGATTTTTTATAGCTTCACAATTCAATACATAATGGTGATTTTAATAATTTGTGAGTGTATTATAATTTTTGAAATTGACTTTAATAAAATTTATTTTTTAAAGATGAGAATAGATATTGAAATATTAACACAAGGTTGTGTAATAAGTATAAGAAATGTTATTCTTTTTTTTTAAGAAAAAAAAAAAAAAAGGTTTAATTTTAGATATCAGAAACTTTTTATGTTAATTATGTATTATCATAAGCATACAAATAAATATTTGATGTATTTAATGAAATAATTTTATAGCCATTGAATTATGTTTGTTTTCTTTTTTCCATTAGGCCACTTTTGACTGGATTCCAATGTGATATACTTAGTAAAATTGTAAGCAGATTTAATGAAATGTCAATAAATGTTATGTGTAAATAAAAAAATTTTGTCTGATTTTTTTTAATTATGTGTAACTGATAATTGTTAAGTAATTTTTGCAATTACACATTTAAATATTTCAAAAAAGTATAATAATAATAATAATAATTTTAAAAAAATGTATATATATATATATATATATATAGGTCAGGTTGGATAATTATGACCACTTATTATTTTTCTTTAACTTTGTAATTTTTTATTCTTTTTCTAATGAAAATAATTTTGTTTAATTATTAGGGGGTATCTTTAACCTTTCAAGAACACCCCATTAAATTTTTACATGCTTGGGCTTCTTTATTTGAAATTTATGGGGTGGTTTTAATTACCCCCCCCCCCCTCATACACAAAAAGCACAGAAATACAAAGAATTGGGATAATTGGGACTACCAATAGGAAAATTATAAACACTTTGGTTTTCTCTTCATACTAACTAATATAGATTTTGTTAGCTCAGCATTTCTCACATAATATCCGTTGGGAAGGTCACTGAGTCTGCAAACGCAGATGTAACAGGTGAGACGTTGTGCCACAAGTATTAAAAAAATTTCAAGCCAAAAATGGTGATTACAAAAAAAGTCACTCAACGAAATGGAAGAAATGACACTTAGGAGAATCAGGAAAAAGTCTAAAAACTTAAATGCAAACTTCCCTGATTTGCTTTCAACTTAAATACTTAACTGAAGAATTATTATGACTTCAAAAATGTTCCTTTTGATGGATATCATATTTAGTTTTTATTACTACATTCATTTCTTATCGAATTATTAGAAAATACAGTTTGTCCCAATCAAATGTCCTTATTTTCAATAGCAAATTAAAAAAAAAAAAAAAATCTGTTAACTACACTTTGTCACCATTAGAGAAAATTGGTTGCTTAATTCTTAGATTTTCCTGAGAATTTTTATACTGTGCATAGTGATGTGGAATGGGTAAATACCCAGTGGGTAGGTAAATATTTTTTGGGTATTTACTCAAGGCTTGGGTAAATACCCAAAAATTGGGTATTTTAGAGGGGACATATGATATAGATCTTTTAACAGGTTCTTTATGCATGACAGGATGCAATACTTGTAAACACTGTAATACTGTAAAAGCACTTATTTTCGCGAGCCGAAATTTTCGCGAAAATGAAGATATCGGTGATTTCGCGAGCTAAAAATTTCGCGAACTTTATATGAACAGAACTGAAAATTGAAACATCCCGAAAGTACCTAAATATAAAAACCTTTTTGCATAAGGCATTTTAAAAAATTTCTTTTTATCCGAACAGAATATATTGTGACAAGAAATATTGTTTTTTAGATATTTACAGATATTTCTACAAGGGATAAGTAAAATTTCTAAAAAAAGTGAGAAAATGGAATTTTTATATCTTTTTTTCCTATCTCATTGGGTAAAAATGTTCAACTTAGGGCAGTATTTGAATGTCCAACTTCCAAGTTAGAGGGGTGTTCAACTTATAGCGGTTGGACAGAGTGTTAATCCTATGGATACATTCTGTTCCGAGAAAATGTGTCCAGCTTAGAGGGGTGTCCAACTTGACAGGTTTCACTGTATAAACATTGTAAGTAAATGAGCTGCATTCTATTAGTTGTATTTTTGTTTTATATTTAAGAAATAGTTGTGTAGTATTCAAGAAATAGTTTTAGAAAGAAAGTCAAGTTGTAAGAAAGAAAGTTGTCATAAAAGAGTTTGTAACTGTGTACTAAATCGTTAAATTTTGGTAAGTGAAAAATTTCTGATTTATTATTATTATTATTATTTGAAGCGAAAAAAAAAGAAAAGTATTTCGTGAGGCTTAAATTTTCGCGATTACGATGGGCTCGCGAAAATCGCGAAAATTAAAGCCTCGCGAAAATAAGTGCTTTTACAGTAGTTTATTTCTCAAAGGCAATTTGTCTTGTAAATATGCAGTAATGACAATATAAAATTCTTTTGCATCTGCTAAAAATTCTGCTTTCAATTCATGAGGTAACGAGGATATTGCCAATGTCAACTTTTTAGCACTTACTGCTTTTTCTCTTACTTTTATACTTTGCAAGTCTTCTCCGGTTTTATCTTTTATCACTTCTTCATTGATAAAACACCCCATCAATTTTAACAAAAGTTTTGACAACTCATCATATTATATATGAATTAGTGTTTTTTTTTTCTTGAAGCAGTTTAAAAATTGCTCAAATAATGAACCAACACTAATCATAAAGTGCAAATATACTGGTGTTAAGGGATTTTCCAGAATTTTTACGATGTTCTTATATCTATCATTCTTCACCAATCTACTCTTTTCTTTAGGGAGATCTTCTAGAACGTAGATTTTTAATGACTGCAACAGAGTAACAGTTCTTTCACTAAACTCAGCCAGCGATTGCTCACATATTTTAATACTTTTAAGTTTTCATAACCAAAACTCTCAACTTAATTTTGAAGATCTTCTTGGCAAGATGGAAATTTTGAAAAACATGAATGAATATTTTCTAAAAAATGAAGGATTCAATTTTCAAACCACAACCAAATGCATTATGGATTATATGTAAATTACAAGTACCTATATTAATTAAGCCAAAGTCTCTAATAAGCTTAACTTCTCTATCAAAAATATTAAATACTACTTTATTCACATTAGGACCATCTGATCCCAGCATTAACATGTGTTTCAAATCAACATTGCACAATTTTAGTATTGATTTGATTTTCTCGGATAAATCTAAAGCTGTATAAAGATATGAACATTTTAAAGATGGATGTCTTGTGGGAAAGGAAACAAGAAATCGAAATATAGGAACAAAAAATGAAAATATAGAAAAATTGTAAGGAATAAGAAAATATAGGACGTTTTTCGTGATTTTAAAAAATATATAGGAAATATAGGAACACTTTAAGCCCTGTGAATGATAAATTTTTATTTCAAATATATATATATATATATTTCATACAATAATTCAACTAATGCCCATGAAGAGTGTTGATTAAATTGCTTTCATTGTTGTTTCTGGCTTTTTTTTTTCATAAAAGGACATTTACTTATAAAATGGTAATATAATATCGGATAAAATTTTTCTTCCTCTTATATTTTACATTTTTCATTTCTTCCTGTGATATGTTTGAAAAGGTTTTCATATGCTACTTTTCCATAAATGACCGAACACTTTTGATTTCAGATGTTTTTTTAAAAAACTGAAAAAATATTTGAAAAATCATCTTGAAACTTCAGGAGTGAGAAGAACATGTTACACCTCATATATTTCAGTAAAAGTTTTGCCCCGACAGTGAAAGAGGGACCAGTAAAAAATTAAAGAAAAATGAAAGTGTTTGGCATAACCTTGTAAAAAGTAATGCTTGAAATGCAATTTGGCTGTAACATGTGATTATAGGGCTCTTTCTTATTATCTGTACAAAGTTTTATGTCTGTACCACATGTAATCAGGGAAATATAAAGGTTTATTTAAAAATTTGCGAAAAAAAAAATCACTTTTTTAGCTATAAACAAGCAAGGTATTAAAGCCAGTCCAAAGCCGTTTTCAGGAAACTTGACATACAATATCAGACACAGCATATTGCAATCAGAATGAAAAAATAATAAACATCTAATGAAATATGAATATTTTTACTCAATAATTTTTAACTGTGCATGCATAAGATTCAGCAAAATTTCATTTGCATAATTTAATAGCCAAATGTATTGAGCTACTTATATAAAAACCCCAAATATGTATCATGTAAACTCAAAAAGTTGTATGTGATAGAATGAACTGCTATTCAGTTTCTCTCGTAAAAAAAGCTAAACTATAAGGGGTTTTACTCACATTTTTATTTTGATTCAATGAATATAATACAATTTTCGATGATTGGAAATAAATATTGAGAAAACCCCCTTATCGTTTTCTTAATTTTGGGAACAGCTGAAATTCAGTTCATTCTATCACATATAACTTTTTGGGTTTACACAATACTTGTTTGGGGTTTTTATATAAGTAGCTCAATACATTTGGCTGTTAAATTATGCAAATGAAATTTTGCTAAATCTTGCACATGCACAGTTAAAAATTTAGTAAAAATGCTCATATTTCATTAGGTATTTATTATTTTTTTATTCCGATTGTAGTATGCTGTGTCTAACACTCTATGTCAAGGTCAAGTTTTCTGAAAATAGCTTTGCACTGGGTTGAATACCTTGCGTGTTATAGCTAAAAAAGTGAAAATGTCTTTTGCAATTTTTTAAAGAAATCGTTTTATCTTCCTAATTATATGCGGCAGAGGTATGAAAATTTATACAGAAAATAAGAAAGAACTCCATAATCATATGCTACAGCCAGATCGCATTTCAAGCATTACTTTTTACAGGGTGATGCCAAACACTTTCATTTTTCTTTAATTTTTTATTGATGCTCTTTTCACCTTCGGCACAAAATTTTCACTGAAATATATGAGGTATAACATGTTTGATCTTCACAGTCCTGAAGTTTCAAGGTTTGTTTAATACTTTTTGAGATATTTCAAAAAACATCTGAAATCGAAAGTGTCCCGTCATCTATGAAAAGGTAGCGTATATGTATTTATAACATACTACATTCATGTTTGTGAAAACTGCAACACTAAGAAGGAATGTGAATATCAGAATGATATTTATTGGGCACATACATTATAGTAGGAAGAGCAATTGATTAAGTTTTGAGTAATATATCCTTAGAAAACAGTACATAAAGCAGCGACCTCTGGGAGTAATAACACTTATCTGCCTAGGCATTGAATCGAACAGCGATTGGATCACATATTCAGGTACAGCACTTCATGAATCTCCAACAGGATGCCACAGTTCATAGACTATAGTTACTGGTGAGGGGTGGTGGGTCGCTCGCTTTTCAACAATTAAACAGACATTTTCATTGGTGCGAGATCAGGAGAATGCGCTGGCCGAAGCAAAGGTTGAACACATTCAGTTTCAAGGAAAGTCCAGACAATACAGACAACTTATGGTCGTGCATTATCCTGCTTGAATATTGCGCTACTTAGGCCTTGAATATAGAACAGATGTGCAGGCTTTAACTCACCAGAAATTTAATGGCTGCAATTCAGAGTGCTGGGAATTCGTACAAGAAGTAATCAAGACGTGTATCCAATGGGACCCCATTACCATCACTGCAGGTGATAGACAGTGTGATGATGTCAAATCCCAGCTGGCAATGTGCATTATTCACAATGCCGTTAAATACGAATAAGGCAATCCTGATGATGTAAACAGGATTGTGATTTGTCTGAAAGGTGACTTTATGCCATTCATGCATCCAGGTTTGATCACGCATTAAAGGCATTGATGTAGTTATGAGGGTAATAAAAAGTTTGGTAGCCGAATACTAGGTCACCACCTGGAGTCATCATATGTGATACCATTGGATACACGTCTCGATCACCTCTTGTTTTCATTCCCACCACTCTGAATACCAGACATTACATTTCTGACGAGTTAAGGCCTGTTGCTCTGCCCTATATTCAAGGACTCCGAAGTGCGATACTTAAGCAGGGCAATGCACGACTGCAAGTTGTTCGTATTGTCCAGACCTTCCTTGATGCAGAATGTGTTCGACTGCTGCTCCAGCCAGCGTGTTCTCCTGATCTCGCACCAATGAAAATGACTGTTTAATCGTTGAAAAGTGACTGCCCCCCCCACCACTCACCAATGACTAGTGGCATCGTGTTGAAGCTACATGAAGTGCTTTACCCATAATGTCATCCAATCACTGTTTGATTTAATGCCTAGGCAGATAAGGGCTGCTACTGCTCACAGAGGTCGCTGCTTTATGTACTTATTTTCTCAGTACATATTACTCCACATTTCCTGAAATTTTAATCAATTGTTCTTCCTACTATAATGTATGTGCCCAATAAATATTCTGATATTCCCATTCCTTCTTGGTGTTGCAATTTTCACAAACATGTGTATGTATATATATATTTAAAGTGCAGCATTGATAATCTGGCATTGTCGGGAAATAGACGTTGCCAGATTATTAATTTTTCTGGATTATATGTATTCTGAAAATTTATCAAAATCTTTGGTCAATCACAACATCCAAAGAAATATTTCTTAAAAAATAGTTTTAAAAAAATGTATACCCTATTGAAAACATATTTAATTAAAATAATGTTTGAAATAAGCACAGGAAATATTTCCTGCAAAAGTACGTGACTTTTTACTGTGCTGATCACAAAAATTTTGAACTTGTGTGTTCCTGCTGCATTGGAGCATGCTAACAAAATAATTCGATACTTATATGCTATAATTCTTGAGTAAGATGGTTCGTTTTTACTTGCTAAGAACTTTTTTCGGCAAGCACCTTAGAAAATTGACATCAGTCCGTAAATCAGTAAAATTAAATGGAAATCTATAAACTTTACTGACAATGACAATCCATAAAAGTTGGCAAGCATTGCTATTCCAAGGTTATCTGCAAGTAACCTGCTGAGTATTACAATTTATGGGCAGAGAAAATAAGGAAATTAAGAAAAGGTCTTCAGTGCTGGATTATAGGTTTCTGTATTATGGATGCTTCACTGTATATTATATAAATAGATATTTAATTGAAAGTTTTAATGAAAATTTTATCATTCTATTTTAATTATTTAAAAAAAATAATTATATCAGCATTCATAATAAAATATTCCAAAAGTTAAGTGGAATTTAATTTTTCTGGTGTAAAGCAATGGCACTAACAACAGAATAATAATTTTTAACTATATTTATGCATATAATACAGATAGTGCGAGAGACGTTTCTGATTCTTAATATTCTCACAATACTATGCTACAAATCAATTGTAGTTTTGATTTCATAAACAGTCACAAACTTTGTATATGTATTAATATTGCTTATGCTGAAAGGCCAAAAAAAAAAGAAGGAAATGGATCTGCTTGTAACATTTTCAGTGTTAGGAAACTCTACTTATTGATGCTAGAAGCCAAAGTTAATATTATACTAAGGAGAATTTGGCTTTATTATTATTACTTATTAATTAATCTGTATTTTTAAATTCTGTTTTCACATTCGATTCAGAAAATTCACAACTATTAAATGATCTTATTATTTTTTTTAATATTTTATTTCGAAACTGTACAATTCAAAATTCCACAACATACTTATAATATATTTTAATTTTGAACTTATTACAAAACTTGCAAATATTTTATTATTTTCAGAAAGATAATTATAATCAATTTTTTTTACAGGTTTGCGAACAATTTTGCAATATTTCTCAAAATATTTTAAATAGTATCACAATCCCCCCTGCAATTGTAGCTTGCTTTCTTTCCTATCTCTCTCTCCCCCCCCCCCCAATTATCAGCATTCTTTATTATTTTGAAAGCATGTACATACATTCAAACTGAAGGAAAATTCAAAATTTTCTTTCAGTTTAAATTAACATTGCTCTTAAAAATCTATTACTATTTTTTTTTTTTTTTTTTTTTATAAAAAAAAAAAAAAAAAAAAAAAAAAAAATTATGCAAGTCTAAAATATTTCTTTATACACTGTCTTTCTCTATATGTAGCAATATCATATTATACACCAATATAGGTATTTTATTCGAATAAAGTTCACTGAAAAATAGATACCCAAGTAAATACCCATTTTGGGTGTTTACCCTTAAAAATTAATACCCGGATCACTAACTGTGCATACAATGCACAGGCCAACTGCAACCAAATGATGGACCTCAGCAGGTTGCATTTGCTCTGAAGATGTTATTTTGCATCAACTACCATAGGTAATGGAAACATATTGTATTTAGCTCAAAAATTCAATATCGAGTTTTCACCTGAAGTTTCCCGAGTCCAAAAAAGTGGTTTTTGGCAATTGGTCAGTGTGTGGGAAATCTTCTGAATATCATATCTCCGAAAATAATAATGGCAGAACAATGAATCTTCACAATTGAGATAGGTCTGGTGTACAGATCTAGTGACAATTTTTCCAACTTTTGGTGAAAATTGGAATTGGGACTGTAGGTCAATATCAAAAACAGCTCTAACGATTTTCTTCAAAGCTGCTATATAAACCCCCTATTAGATGACCACCAGTATGTATTAGTTGGTTAATTCAAGAAAATTGATAGGCCTTCTGTATGAATAGACCGATTTGGGAAAATTTCTAACTATTATATTTTCAAAACTAATAAAGGTAGAAAGACGAAATATGAGACTTCAAATGTACAGATCAATTTTCCAACTTTTGGTAAAAATTGGAAGTAGATTGGTATCTCAAAAATAGCTCTAACGATTTTCTTCAAATTTGTTACATAAACCCTTTTTTAAGTGTCCATTAGTATGCATTACATGGTTACTACAGAAAAGAGTTTTGAGGCATCCTGCTTAAGTAGGTCAGTAATAGATCTGTGAAATGTGTGTTTCAAAAATATAGCTGTAACAATTTTTTTTTTAAAACTCACTATGTAAAGTTTATGACTTATGTATCAGTTTGCGCTAAGAAAATCATTAGGTGTCTAATTTGTTAAAACCAATCTTATGTCTTCTGACCACAGTATTTCTAAAAGAGTATATAATACGTAAAGTAGTGAGTAATAGATGTGGTGTGGTTTGGTTGTTACACACCAGAATTTTTTCTGATGAAGCAACATTTCATGTGAAAAACTCTGTGAATAAGTACAACTGCTGAATTTTGGGCTCAGAAAATCCCCATGCAGTACAGGAAGAGTGTGAAAAAAAAAAAAAAAAAAAAACTTAAAAAATCAATGTGTGATGTACTTTTTCATATGATACAACCACAGTCCGTTTTTCTTTGCTGAGACTTTGGTGATGGCAATATTTCCTGGACAAATTGCAAATTTATATATAAAAAAAAAAACCCTAAATGTAGTATTTACAGCCCTCTGAATTTTTCCAACAGATGTTAGATTTTCATGCCTCAATAACTGCTGCTATTGCCAATGTAACTATGAAAATGCTATAGCAAACATGGCTGGAATAGACTACTGGCTAGATATCCTTAGGGTTACCAATTGAACCAATATGGAAATTTAGATTTTTTTCTAAAAACTGTTATCTAATTTTATATTTTTCTTATGTTTTTAAACTTTATAGCAGCAACCTCATAAATTAAGGACGTTTGATTGACACATTCAATATAATACATTTGTTGAACTGCATATATAATTTTTGCTAACATGCATGAAAGGATAAAAAGAAATAATATATTAAATTAACATTTTATAATAACTTAAGGAAAATCCTATTCAAAATTGGTAAATTGAAAATAATTCATAAACTGTGCCTGTAAACTTCATTTTACTGCAAGACACTTTAGAACACGAGAATCGATAAAAGGGATAAAATTTAACAGCAAAAATTTTTTGAAAATTTTAAAAATGATTTTCAAAGATATAGACCCGATTTCCCCCCATATTCTTTTATATATGAATGATGATGTAAGATTCTATGAATTGTTCAACATTTTACTCAATTGGTTTATTAGTACTGGAGTATTCATATTATGTGACTGATCTTATAAGGAATGGCACCTTGGGCTATTTCCATACAAGTGGCTAGAAACAGTACATTATAAATAGAATATTTTTCATCTTACTGATTGATTTGCTTATTTCAAAGAAAAATGTAGATATGATGACATTTTGACAGTTAATTGGATAAATGAGCTTTTTATGATAATGGACTGTTTCTAGACATTTGTATGGAGATAGCTGTTTAGGAAAATTTGAGTTTACTCTGAAATGAATGTAAAAACTTGGAGTGCAAATTGACTTATCTTCAGGAAAATTCACATTTGTTGTTAACCCTTTATATGACAGAAATTGGGTTTACTCAGAAATAGAGATAATGATTTCAATAAAAAATTAGGATTAAAGGCTTTTTGAGAAGACAAACCCATCTTTAGAAAAATTAGAGTTCACTGTTAATTCCCAATTCGCCTACAGTAAAATATAATAAAAACCTAATTTTTCTTAAAAACGGATCTAACGATTTTGGTAAAAACTTAGGGTTAAGAGCTTCTTGAGATGACAAATTTATCTGATTTATTCTCATAGTTAAGAAAATTATTATCCATTATTAACCCTCACCCCACTCGTTGGAAAACATGGCAGAAACTTTATTTTCTCGAGAAAGCTCAAGCAGTTTTGATAAAAACTAATTGTTAAGGGCTTTTTGAGGTGACAAACCCATCTAAATTATTTTTATCATCAGAAAAATTATTGCTTACTGTTAACTCTTACTCTACCGGTTGCAAAATATAGCAAAAAGTTGGTTTACATGGAAATGAATGTAATGGATTTGATAAAAACTTAAAGAGTTGAAGGATTTATAAGAACACAAACCCATCTGACTGATCCTTGTTTTCATGAAAATTAACATTCAAGATTAAGCATCCCTCTGTCTATTGCAAATTATGGTAGAAACTTTGTTTCTTAGAAATGGATTAACAATTTTGATAAAAACTTAGGGTTAAGGGTTTTTAAAAAATGAAAAACCCATCAGACTTATCCCCATCTTCAGAAAAATTAGGAGAGTAGGAATAACACAGAGTTAAAGGTTTTTATGAGATGAGAAACTCATATGAATTATCCTCAATTTCACTAAAATTATCATTTACAGTTAACTCCCATTCCGCCCATGGCAAAATATAGCAGAGACTTGGTTTTCTTAAAAACTACTTGAATGGTTTTGATAAAAATTTAGATTTAGGGGCTTTTTGTGTTTACAACGCAATCTGAATTGCTCTCCTCTTCAGCACTTAGTATTCACCAGTTTTAACCTATTTGCAAATATTTCTACAAAAATTGCTAAACTTTGGGGATCAGCGCAGTAATTTGTGCTTCACCCTGTTAAAAAAAAAAAAAAAAAATGGCAGAAACTTTGTTTTCTTAAAAAGCAATTGTATGATTTTAATAAATATTTAGAATTAACATGTTTTAGAGATGATATTTTGATCTGAAATACCGTAATCTTCAGAATAATTAGCATTCACTAGGAATTTGCACGGCACTTGGGAAAAACATGGCAGAAACTTTGTTTTCTTGGAAACTGCTGGAATGATTTTGAGAAAATAAAAAATAAGGGGGGAGGGGTAGAGTTTTTTTTTTTTAGATGAAAAACCAGTCTCACTTTTTTTTTTTAGCAGTCGCTTGTAATACGTGTTTGCCTGGAACAAAATATAGCAGAAAGCTGGTTTTCTAGGAAACTGCTTAAATGATTAATAAAATTTATAGTTAGAGGTTTTAAGATAATTTGAATTGAATTTTCCTAACCTTTAGAAAAATTGGCTTTTATTGGTAACTACAGACCTACCTAGGCCATGACAAACAAATCAATGTATTTACACTATGAATAATTTAGTGAGCTCTCCTCTAGGTATATATATATATATATATATATATATAATAAAGATGATCAATTAAGCATAATAGAAGCCAAGCAACAGATACAAGATCACTGAAACACCAATGACCAATAAGATAAAAAAAAAAAAAAAATCATCAGTGGTTGAAATACACTAATGTAAAGAAACCAGATCTATTAATTAACAGCCTGCAAAACAAACGAATCAATAAAGTAAAACAACAAATCTTAACTTAAAACCATAAACTTATCAAAATTAAAGAAAAAACAACCCAAGAAACACAAGATAGGAAGAAGGAGGCAGGCGGCAAGACTTGTGACTTGCCTGTGGGGTTACACTAGTTTTACGCTGGCAACACTCCCCCAGCCTGCCACAACCAGAACAGGAACCATATGGATTTAAAAATGCAAAATTTCAAAGCAGATGAACAACAATGAAACCACGAAGCCACAATGAAATTCACCGATTGATCACATTGTGTTTAACAGTATAATTAGAACATTAAATATAGTTGACAACTCAAAAAGGAAAAATCTGAAATTTTATTAGAAAATTAAAGTTTGCATAGTAATACAAAGCAAATGCAACAAGCCTTCTGCTTTTTTTTATATTTAATTTCACAAACCCACCCAACCATCCAGCCTTACAACACCACCCCACCTCCGTAATCAAACAACTGCCCACCCAACCGCCACCTTTTTTATTGTCTTTTATTATTTTATAATTTTTTTGTTGATATACACAAGAGTGTACACAGCTTTTTTTTTTTTTTTTTTTTTGTACTGACAGAGACATGGTTAAGGATATAAAATAGAAAATACAAAGTTTTTAGGAAAACCCATTTTAGCAGTGGCTGTGATCAGTTTATTAATATTCTTGTATATATATATATATATATATATACTACTTTCAATATTTGTTCATACACAATTTTTTAAATTGAATATTGGTGCTTCAATTTATTAACTGTTTTATATATAAACTTGATTATCTTGCGACATAGATGTACATGGAGTAAAATTTTTCAAAGATTGACCTGATATAGAGTTTAGTCAGTTTAAAGCTCAAAGTGACGTTGTAAAAAACCACTTATCTGAATTTTAATTTTATAAAAAATATTCATATGTGTATTATATACATATATCAGTAACAATTTTTTAATATATAGTTTTGTCTTTATTAAACTTACAATGTAATAAATTTAAAAAAAAAGCTTTATTTGTGTTAGGGAAAAATACTGCTCTTTATTTATTTAACCTTATTTCCTATTACTAAGAGAGTTTAGCTCCAATTTGTTTTTATTAACATATTAAATATTAAGTTAATTTTACAATGATGTATTTTGGTTGAACTATTAAAGAGCGGCACAGACAGATTTTTTTTTTCTTTTGAAATGCTAAGGTATTATAGTTGTCAAATTATTGACTGAATTATAAACTAAAATTCATTTATCGACCAGTTACTTCTATTTTAATGTGTTATGATTCTAAAAATATATAAATAAGCTAAAATGTCAGCCTAGGTTCTAGAAATCAACCATTTGGCATGAAAACAACATAATTTTAAATGAAAGAAAATATTATTGAAATAAGTGGGAGATAGGGGCAAGGTTCCAATTATTTTTACTTAACCCTCATGGAAAAGGCATTACACCCAATCCCAGTCCTAGAGTATTTAATTGACCTTAAATCACATATCAACATCAATACCAGAAATCATCATGTCTAAAGTAGTTATGAATTAAAAAAAATTTCAAATAATAAAATTTTCAAAGTTAAATGCTTTTACACTCAGTTATTTTCACAATGTAAGGTGATAAGGTTAAGCCAATTGACTATACAAAGGTCCTAGGTCTTGGTGCCCTCTGTGGTCTTAACCTGTATTTACGTGAGTTTTAGAGAAAATCACAGAAAACTCCAAATGGCTAGCTTGATAATCATAACCTAGAATTGGACCTGACAATTCCTGTCTATCAGCTTTGAGCACACAACAACTTGGCACTGGTAGGGTTTGACAATGTAAGAAAAATTAACAATTTAGAGAAATACAAATATAAAAAATAATTATATTTAACAAACATTTCAATTTTTTTTTTTTTTTTTTTTATAATTTAAGGAAGAGAACAATTAACAGCAAAAACACTTTTTTTTTTTTCTAATTATTAAAGTTTTTCCTTAAAATGACTTTTAAAGGGTTTTTTTTTTTTTTTTTTTTTTTTTTTTAAATATCTTGTTTTTCTAAATGAGTAAGTGTCTTATTTTTTAATATGTTTAATTTTAAATAAAACAAATTACTCCAATATTCTACACATAATTATTTTAGTGTTGAATAATCTTAATCACTTATACCAACAAAATTTATTCAAATACAATAGCAAAATGTGATTTTTAAAAATAAATGTACTTAGGAGGGGGATGGCTTGCTACTTGAGCAGTAAATCTGACAACTCTGGCTTAAAGTAAAGCGGTTTTTCTTAGTTAATAAAATCTGAACAAAATCATTTCTGAAAAACACATTTGTTTCCTGATTCTTATACACACATGATAAGTCAATTGTGATATTATAATTATTAAAATGTTTATATTAAAACACTGCATTAATAGAATACTCATAAAAACAAAATAATTCCAAGAAACAAATACACAATTTACACTAATATGTGAAGCTTTTTATTATAAAATATTTCAGGGAAAAAAATATGTAACAAAACAATGGTCACATTAAATAAATTCCTTTCATCATCTAAAAAAATTAAATTCACATAACAAAAATTATATATTTTACAGATTTAAACTCTTATGAAAAGTCATGAAAAATAAAATTTGTACCTGTTTTAGTTTACATATGATAATGCACAATATATACAGGTGTAAAAATATCAGCTATATTCTATAAGATATTTTCATTATAAAATATCTGTTAGAACTCTTATTTTGGGCTACTAATCAAATTTAACTAAACTTTACAGATCTTAAGATTACTTTGAATAAAGAAAATGACAGGCGAATATTTAACTGCAAATAAAAGTATGTAAAAAAAATTGCAGTATAAGATGCAATTTTCTTTCCTAACAGTATACATATATAATAAACGGGGAGGAACACATAAATGACTTAGCATACTTTATCATATCAAACAACAAGCCATGCAGCTAATGTAATAAAAATGAAAATTCTCAAAATTTCCTTGCAATCAATCTTCTATATAACGTATGCATGTATATTTTTATATTTTAAAAGGAACACTTATGAGAAAACATAAAATAATATTACTTATAAAATGAGATTTCTGTAATTTTTTCTAATTTATTCACTTTTTTCTTCTTTTTCTTTTTTACTTAAAACTACCTGAACTTGAATGGTGCATTCTGTTGCATAAAGAACCCTGTGTCAGATACTTAAACAGAGTACAATACAATATCCAGTTAAGGTTAGTTATTTCGTACATTCGCATTCTCAAGCATACACAATTTCATAATACAGCTATAATCATCAGCAATCAACTGGCATCTGCTTTTCAACTCCAATCCATTTTAATTATTTTTTATTTCATCCAACAATGTGTGTCACTGATGGTCATCTCTGAGAAGAAGGCTCCAAACCTGGAAGACCAACACGAGGAGTTGAACGAGTTCGAGATCTTAGCCAAGCTGCAGATGTAACATGGGAAGTTGTTACATGAGAGGTTGTTACTCCAAGTGTCGGGCTATCAGTTGTTGCGACCATATTAGTAGAGGCAGAAAGGTGATGTGGCAAAGAGCGGCCAGTAGCAGGACTAATCGAATCTGGAGCACCCCGTAGCCGACTGCTACTAGCTGTAGTAGGAGCTGGCAGTGCTGCTTTGGATGTTGGAAGAAGGCGATCCCCTAATGGTCCCTTTTCTTCTTCTAGCTCTTGTTGACTTCGATAACCACCCTGAAATTATCTCATTTTAATAAGCATTGATATATTTTTAGAACCTAATAAAAAGTCAGTTTTTGAATGTAAAAATTATCCTTCTGATTGCTAGTTTTGAAAAACAATTCAAAAGTTACGTCTGTTTGTCAGAGATTAGTAATGCTTTTAAATGTTAATAGAAATTCAGTATATAATATAAATATGAATAATTATAAGATAAAAAGAACTTATATTGATATACCATGTTTTTAAATTTTCTGTTGAATCATATAAGCGCTACCGAAGGCAGCAGGGACCCGAAATAATTGGCTAAAAGTATTTAAAAAATGCATTTAAATTCTTAAGTACAATACATATCATTTAAATTTTTTAATTCCCCTCATGCTATAGGTATGGAAAACTTAGGTAATCGTGAAATTTTTTGACCTCAGTTTAAAAACTTTGTAAATTATTAAAAATTTATGCTTTTTTTAACGTGGGAGAATAGGGCAAAATTTCACTTAAACGTGCATTAAATGGAAAATTTTTAATGAAAAAAATATGAGACCAGTTTTAAAATATGAGTTTTGATGTCGAAAGGAACATCAGTAACTAGAAACATACTACTTTGAAATTTTTGCAAGTTATTGGAAATTTACGAATTTCTTAACATGGCAGAATAGGGCAAAATTTCACATAAACGTAAATTTTGAGGGATATTTTCACCGTAAAGATGTCAGACCACTTTTGAAATATTATTTAGGATATTGGTATGAATATCATAGAGTACGGATTTTTCAATTAAAAAAATTCATAAATTATTTGGAATTTACAATTTACTTAAAATGGCAGAATAGGGCAAAATTGAGCATAAACGTCCATTTTGAGGATCATAAATATATCAGACAACTTCAAAATAACATTTATGATACTTGTTTGAACATGATTGACTACAAATATTCTAATAGGAAATTTTCGCAAGTTATTCGTAATTTAAGATTTTATCAACATAGCAAAATGGGGCGATATCCCATATAAATATGCATTTTGAGGATTGTTGCATTGGAAATAGTAGTATGAAAACAAAAGTACAAAATTGACCCTAATAAAATAAATTAGAATAAGATAAATATATCGAAGTGAACGGTGGATAGTCCATTAGGCGGGGATTTCATTCTGTCACTGTGTCAAGCATTTGGTCAAATTCATTTCTCTTAACATGATAATCATGTTAAGAGAATGTCCTGTACTATAAATTTATGAGAACATATAGTATATGATGGGGAACTGAGCAGAGTACACCTAAGCCGACTAGTTTTAATTATAAAAATAAATTGCACTGATTTATCCTTTTTTTTTCTTTTTATAGTTGAAATGGTTATAGAAGAAAATTTTATTAGATTTATAATTATGTTGCTACTAAAATTAAAATAAAATAATTATAAAGTTTTAAAACTAAACAATTAAATTAGTTAAATATTGATTCTGAACAACAATTATGTCCACTGTTAAACAAAAATATCGTTCGGTTTTACAGGAAAAGGAAAATTGAACCAATTATAGAAGATAAACTTGCTTTTATTATATTTATAACTGTAGTTACTTTTTATGTTTAATACTATTTTCTAGAAAATAAAAATAAGAGTTTATTCTTAAAAGGTAAGGTGTTTTCTATACTCTATAGATGGGATTTGTGAATTATAAATAATTTTTAACAAAACCCCACTTATTTGCAAAAACTGAGCGGGTTTTTGTTGGTGGGCCCGCCCAGAAAAACCCAGGCGGGTTTTTCTGGGCTGGGCCCAGTTTGCCAACCCTGATTAAAAGATACAAAATACTTACATTTTGTATATAAAATTCATCATAATCAAATTCTATTTAAATATTATTCTATATTCCTTTTTATTTTAATTTTTTCTTATTTGTAATTTTTAAAATACCACACCAAAATGATAAAAGAACATAGTTATGATTATATAAAAATTACAATATTAGCAGCTGAGCACAGAAAATATTTTTAATGTAATGAAGAGAGATCATAACTTAATGGAGAGTTAACTAAGAATAATATTTTTAAAGTAAAATAATGGGAAATAAAAAAATGCTAGCTACAAGAGACAAAAATCTGTTGAAACCTGTATCCCTTTGGTTACAAGGAACAGAATTCCCACTCAATTTCAGAAATAAAATTCCCTGACTTTTCCAGGTTTTTAAGTCTATTTTTAGAAAATTCCAGTTACAAAATTTGATTTGTGACATAAAAAATAGCTCACGGCATAAAACATATAACAACATAGTTTGTGACATAAAAGACAACATAGTAACAAGACTCACAACATAAACTGAATGCTCAAAAAGCATTTTGCAGATTTATCAGGGGTTGATCCAGGTTTTAATTTTTGGGGCCCATTTTTGTGGGAAAACAAATGTTGCTAGAAACCTTTCATTTTAGCAATTACTCTATCTAATGTTTAATATCAAGTTAATAACATTTTATTAAACAAGTATAGACACTCATTAACCCCTTGAACTGAAATGACGAGTCCAGCTCATCATGAATTTCCTGACACTAATTATGTTCTTATATGTATATATAACAATAAACATTCATATAAATGTGTGAAACAAATATTATTTTTAATAATAACAAATTATTTGAGCAAAAAAGCCATAAGTTTCTATATCAATCCCTCCTTTTAAAACTAAGAAAATTAAATTGTCTGCATGTGCAGTGCTGACTGAAAATAAAATGCAGTTCAAGGGGTTAAAAATAATACTTGTAAACATGGAAAAATTTTACAAAACAAAATTTTGTGAAAGGGCTGTTTTTATAAATCTGAATTTTGTGAAGGGACCCATTTTCTGAATTTGAATTTTGTGAAGGGGCCCATTTTAGAAAGACTTTGAATTTTGTAAAGGGGCAGCAAAAGGGTCCTAATTTTTGCCTGGATCAACCCCTGTTTATATAATCATTTTTCCAGGTTTTGGAGCAATATTTGTAATTTTCCCTGACATTTCTCTGGCTTTTTTCATTAATTTCAAATTCCCTGACTATTCCAGGTTTTCCCTGACTCAAGGCAATCCTGAAGGAAGGATTAGAGTGAAAAGGATTCTACGAGAGAATGAAATACATTTTACAGTGCTGACTTGAATTTTTTTTCTTTCTTTCCTGGTTAAAAAATTAAAGATTTAAAATTGCACTATCAGAAAAAAAATCTATCTTTTTATAAACAACTTAAAATTCAATCTGGTAATAAACCTATGCCATTTAGTTTTTTCACTTTTTCTTTTAATAGTTTGAAAAGAAAAAAAACTTTATTGTAAACCTTAAAAAAAAAAAAAAAAAAACTAGTATGTTGTGGCCACCACAAGACTTTCTTCTATATTTACCTATACATATTCAATCAGTAATAATATTAACAAAAAAAAAAAAGTACAATTTTTTTTTTTTTTTTTTTTTTGTTAAAAGTAAAAAAAATCGATAACTTTGTTTTAAATTATCACAGATTTATAGTTCAACCATTCGTTTTAAAGGTATTGACGAGACCTTTCGAAAGATACCCATCTTGAAAATTTATCCCCCCCAGGGGGGGAAACGATGCCCCCCCATGCAGAAAATTTTTTTCCTAGTTACATACTACTATTATCAATAATTCATATTAATTTTACAATCACAAGTTTAAAACAACTCTTATTATGCACATTTATACGAATTTTTGTCCTATGCTGCCATGTTAAAAATTTAGATAAAATGCTATCACAGCGCCACCTGTTGAGCTATTGATCCCCAAACATAATCAGCACCAGTTAATGTCGGGGACCAACTAAATACCAAGTTTGGTTAAATTTCGTAAAAAAAAAAAAAAAAAAAAAAAAAAAGCGATATTTTTCTGTTTTTTTTTTTTGTTAAAAGTAAAAAAAATCGATAACTTTGGTTTAAATTATCACAGATTTATCGTTCAACCATTCGTTTTAAAGGTATTGACGAGATCTTTCGAAAGATATCCATCTTGAAACTTTGCCCCCCCAGGTGGGAACTTCCCCCCCCCCCGGTGGGGGGGGGGGGGGGGGAACCGATGCCCCCACATGCACAAAATTTTTTTCCTAGCTAACTACTACTATTATCAATAATTCATATTAATTTTACAATCACAAGTGTAAAATAACTCTCTTTATGCCCATTTATACGGAATTTTGTCCTATGCTGCCATGTTAAAAATTTGCATAAAATGCGATCACAACGCCACCTATTGAGCGATTGATCCCAAAATCTAATCAGCACCAGTTTATGTCAGGGTGCAACTAAATACCAAGTTTGGTTAAATTTCATTCATTGGTTCGTGAGATACAGTGTCCACAAAAAAATGATACAGACAGACAGACAGACATTTTCTAAAAACTATTAATTCGTGTTCTCCATATCCCAAAACATGTAAATCCATCAAAAAGTGGACTTCGAAAATTTTCGCGAATCCAATACTTTCTCTATATTACATATAGAAGAAAGTAAAAAAAAAAAAACAATATCGTGACTTTTACTCATAAATACTTACTTTATTTTATAAAATTTTAAACTCATTCAGAAACTAGTATGTTGTGGCCACCACAAGACTTTCTTCTATATTTTCCTATACATATTCAATCAGTAACAATAAAAAAAAAAAAAAAAAAAAGATTTTTTTTTTTCTTTTTCTTTTTTTTTTTGTGAAAATTAATACATATTCAATCACTAACAATAATTAAAAAAAAAAAAAAAAAAAAAAAAAAAAATCGAATTTTTTTTCTAAGTTTTTTTTTTTTTTTTTTTTTGTTAAAAGTAAAAAAAATCGATAACTTTGTTTTAAATTATCACAGATTTATGGTTCAACCATTCGTTTTAAAGGTATTGACGAGATCTTTCGAATGATACCCATCTTCAAAATTTAACCCCCCCGGGGGGGTACTTCCCCCCCAGGGGGGGAACCGATGCCCCCCCATGCACAATTTTTTTTTCCTAGTTAACTACTACTATCATCAATAATTCAAATTAATTTTACAATCACAAGTTTAAAATAACTCTCATTATGCCCATTTATACGGAATTTTGTCCTATGCTGCCATGTTAAAAATTTGCATAAAATGCGATTACAGCGCCACCTGTTGAGCTATTGATCCATAAATCTAATGGGCACCAGTTCATGTCAGGGTGCAACTAAATACCAAGTTTGGTTAAATTTCATTCATATGTTCGTGAGATACAGCGTCCACAAAAAAATGATACAGACACACAGACAGACAGACAGACACACAGACAGACAGACAGACATTTTCTAAAAACTATCAATTCGTGTTCAGGACATCCCAAAACGTGTAGATCCGTCAAAAAACGGAGGTCGAAAATTTTCGCGAATCCAATACTTTCTCTATATTACATATAGAAGAAAGTAAAAATACATTACAAAATAAATACTACTTAATATTAACTATATTTTGTGTAAATGAAATATGCTCATAAAAAATTACCCTTATACTTACAAATTTTAGTAAATTCCAATCAAACACATAATCATAAGTAAATCCCTGACGATGGAATAATTTTTTCAACAATTGCCTTAGATGAGAGTAATCTGGCTTTTCTTCAAATCTGAGAGCTCGACAGTAGTTGAGATAGCTTGCAAATTCCGCTAGAAACATAACACAAAATATGATTGTATTTAATGATAGACAAAAAATATAAAAGAACACAGGAAAAAGAGGAAAAACTAAAGCAAGAATTCATAATGTTGTATGTTCAAAATTTTGTCAAAGATGATAATACAGTAGAACTTGGATAATTCGAAGTTGAAGGTATCAGAGAAAAATTCAAAACATCCAAAAATTCGAATTCGGTATACTATTTTGTCAAAAAGAAGAGATAAATTAAAAAATTAAAACTGTACGATCAAAGATTTTAACACATAAACTTTATATCTAAGAATACTGCTACATCTCCCTCCCCCCCCCCCCCCCCGCCCCATTAAATCAAAATTTTTTAAGAGCTTAATTATTCAACACTTTTTAAAAAAATTATTCATATTTTTGATTGCTTCTTTAAGCACAATCTTTGTGTCATAGCATATCACTTCAACCTATCAATTGATACAAAAATATAATTTGTTCTATGTTAGACATGCTTTCAATTAAAAAAAAAAGAATTTCGAAGTTCATGTATATGCACCATATCTTCTGATGCAGAGGTAGATGCTTCTCTTGTATATCCTTATCCTTCTTTTGAAACACTGTTAAAATAAATAATGCTCTTCAGCTGAGAAAAATCTCGGGAAAAAATGTTAGTGTAATATTTCAAAGATAATCGGATGAAAAATTCGAATTATCCATGAGTTTTTAACATTATTTTAATACAAAATTCAAGGGACCGAATAAAAAATTCGAACTATCCAGAATTTCGAATTAAACAAGTTCGAATTATTCAAGTTTCACTGTATATATATATATATATATATATATATATATTTAGGTTTAGGAATTTTTGAAATTTGTAATAAAATTTCTCATAATAGGTATGCATTCTTAGCTCAATAACTACAAAAGGTAATTTATTCATCAGATTCAAATGCAAAGTAACAATAAGTATGATTTGAAATGCCATTTAATTAATTTCAAATGACATAACCCCTTCGTGACAATATACATAATAAAATACACACATCTGCAAGCAGAGCAAAAAAATTTATTTCATTTTTTGGATCAAGAGATTCTTTACAGTTAAGTCCAACTCTTATAAATTTTTAATAAATTTATTTTTCAAAACCCCTTTTTCAAAATCATATAGATGGTATAGGTTTTTATTATAGAAACACATATAAGATGTAGTGACTTTTTCCCATAACTTTATATAAAAATGGCATTTTTATTTAATAAATCATTTTAAAATATCTTCTTTGTTTAATTAGGTAGATATAAACAGATGCAAACTAAATTTGATACAAATTAAAAACCCTGAAAGCAAATGAAAAATTAATACTGAATTAAAAAACTGGTGTACAATCAATATTTAAACTTAAAAACGTCTTTGCACTTAATAAAATTAAAGACAGCACAACTGATTTTGAAAGAACATGCATTGGAGCTTCAATGTAGTAGCACATGTTTTTTGCACTTGAAGAAAGAGGCCACATTCTTTCAAAATCAGTAGCGCTGTCTTTAATTTTATGATGTGTGAAGTTTTAAAGTTTAAATACAAATGAAAAATTGTCAAAATTTAGGATAAATACTAGGTACATAGAAATTACAACAAATAAATGAATACTTGTATAAACTAACATGGATATGTTCTACATAATTCTTCAATAGGAGTGGACATTTTCTTTTCACTAATTCTTTCATACTTTTGTCTTTTGGTAGCTGCTCTTAAACCTTGCCAAGGCAGACTTCCTCTGTTAAAGTACATTAGCACATAACCTAATGACTCCAGATCATCTCTTCGACTTTGTTCTGAAAGTGGAAAAATTACATTTACATTATAGAGGGGGGGGGGGGGGAAATCTCAAGAAATAACTATAGAATTAATAATACTCAAACAAAACTTTATTACATAAAAATTTAAATATAATATAATAAAATTTTCATGATTTGAAATGAAAAATTTTTTTAGAGATAAGTAATTTCTACTTTGAATTATATATACAGTAAAGCACCATTTATATTATATGCCATTCAAGGAATTGATGTAAAAGGACACGTAATCGAAATTTAAAAAATAAAACTTTGATTATTACAAATTTAATGGCACTGAAGCAAAAAAAAAAAAAGTGTGAAAATACTAATTAATAAAGTTTTTTAAGATGGTATATTACTTTATAATAGAATTTAGATTTGAAGATAATTGAATTTAAAAAAAAAAATTATTATAAAAAGTGAGAAAAAATCAATAATTCACGCCTGACTTGAGTACTAACTATAAACCCCATATCTTAATTATATATATTATGTATCTTTTAAAGTGTTGTACAATTTATATCTATCCAAATAGTTATTTAATTACATTAAAAAAATCTTTTAATGCTTGCCTGACGGGCTAATTATATGTGAGTATTAAGAAGTGCATGGAAAATTGAATTAAGTTCATTAAATGTTTTTTTTCACTTGTGTTTTGACAAATAAAACAAGTTTAAAGCTTTCCAATGCAGTCCACTGTGCTTAAAGAAAGATATACTTTTTCACATTTTACATCATCATCGTTTAAATCAGCATTTGACAACTTGTTTTCAAAAAGTTCAGCAATTGTGAATAATTCTGAAGTCATCATATAGGTATCACAACTCAGGTGCTCATCAAAATTGATATTTAGAACAGATTTAAGATCTTATTATGAACAGAAAAATGACCGGTCGAGAAATTTTATGAATTTTAGAATAGTGGAAAAGACATATCGATATTGAAGGCAAAAAATGAAGAAATTTTAAAATGAACTGGGACTTTACTAAAAAGATGTATAAATGGTGCTTTACTGTAAATGAAAAGATAAAAAGGAATTAGGATTTTATTAGAGAAAAGCCTATTAAAAATTTGCCATTTAAAAATAGGTCTCAAATTGCCCCTTATAACATAAATTTTGTAATAAAATCACTTTATAATGCAAAAGTCTTAAAAGCGACAATGTTTATTATTCATTCATTTTTTACATATTTGTAATTCAAAAAAAAAAAAAAAAGTAAAAAATTCATAAATGTGAAGGTTATATAAAAGAGTCATAAGGTTTACCATCTTCATATATCTGTACTGATAAGTATAAAGGATTTAAGTCCATATTCTTGATTTTTCAGTAGACGAAAAATAAAGTTTAACTAGCTAAAAACAAATCAGAAGAATCGATTAGGAAAAAGGTATTTCGTTGATTTATACCCTTTTATACCATTCAGTGGTTGTCAACCATCATTTAATAACAGAAAAAAATGAATTAAATATTTTATACCATACATGAATGGTAAATTTCTGATTTGAACCTTTTTTTACCAATGGATTTTCTCAAAGACTAAATGACACAGACTTAAATCTTTTATACCAATCGATAGAGAATTTTTTTCTGAGTCTGACTATGTACTTAACTCAAAATCGACATTTTTGGACTTAAATCCTTTATACTTATCAGTACAGATATACACTTATACTTTTCTATTAAATTTGAAAGAATCTATATTCTAATTGACTGTAGAAAATTAAGAGTAAAATATTGCAAATTTTCCATTTTTCAAGGTGGTCAGACGATTAAATGAATGAAACAATTATTTTGCCGCTAAAAAACAAATTTTGAAACTGTTAGTAATTCCCACAAGAAATGTATCAATGTGATTAAATAGAGTGAGTATCTGTTTTAGCTTTCTTGTTTTAATCTATTCAAAAAAGTCTTTGTTACTTTTTTTAAGAAGAAAAGGGAAAAAATAAAATTATTAACAAAAGAATACATACCTATTCCTAAATGAGTATTTATACTTGCATATCTCGCAGTACCTGTCAAGTTTTTGTTCTCCCGATATGGAATATGCATCTGTGTTCGGCTATCACGATACTTTTTGGCTAATCCAAAGTCTATAATATATACAAGATTTCCTTTTTTACCAAGGCCCATAAGAAAATTGTCTGGTTTGATATCTCGATGGATAAAGTTTTTACTGTGGATGTATTCTATTCTACTTATCTAAAAAAAAAAAAGAAAAAACAATGCAATATTAACAAAAATATAAAGCACAAATTAAATAATAAATTCCAAAAGATTAAATGATAGCGTTTAAAAATATATCCAACATGGTTAAATTTTAAACATTTAAAAGGTACCAAGACTTAAAAGATACTTTTTACTTTTTAAAGGACAAATGAAAATTAAATGCATACCCATTACACACATGTCTAGTGATGCAAAATACCCAGGTAATTATTTTTAAGGGTGAATACCCAAAAGGGGTATTCACCAGTCTATTTATTTTTCATTGAACTCTATTCTAATAAAATATATACATTTGTGTATAATATGATATATATATATATATAGAAAGAGAGGGGGGGGGGGGGGATTACAAACATTTGAGCCTTTTTACAAATTTTTAAATTTTATAAAAATAAAAAAATTTAATCGGAAAAAACACATGCAATATAACATTATGAATTTTGCATAAAATATTTATTTATAAATCAATGCTTTTTCAGTCATAATGTATTTGCTGATTTTTAAGAGTAATATTAATTAATTGAAATTGAAATAACAGGTTGAGTTTGGTTTTAAAATAATAAGAACACAGACAAAATATATTACAAATTTTGTAATAAGTTCAAAAATAAAATACAAATAGTTTAATAGTTATGAATTTTCTAAATGTGAAAATGGTTAATGTTAATGAGTTATAATAGGGCAAAATTCTGAATAATAATAATATTGGTTTGGGTTTCCAGCAGCAATTAGTTCCTTTAACCATACTTAGATAAAATGAAAAACTTTCTGCAAACACATAAATCACAATGAAAAATTTTCTGCAACCCCCCCCCCCCCCCAAAAAAAAAAAAAAAAAAGGTTCAAATAAAGTCATAAAACAACAAATATATAACTAAGGTAAAAAAAAAAAAAAAAAAAAAAAATTCAAAATAAAGCATTTTCATAAATTGATTTAGAAAAAAAAATTCCTACAAAAAAAAAGAAAATCTTTTCTTTATTATTTTGTTTACAAGTTTGGTATAGATATGAAACATAAATTTTTAATTTAATTGAGAAAAAATAGATTTATCAAGTTTAGTAATAAAATCTAAAAATAATTACGTATGTGAGAAATATCGATTACTTCTATCGCTTTACTGTTTCCAGAATTGGTCATTGGTCACTGTTTGAAGATGGGAAAGGTTGGGGGGGAGGTTAAGTAAAAAAAATTAATTACATAATAAGAAATATTAAACTCTTTCGTTTCTAATTCTAGAATCCAAAAAGCGAATTTAAAATTAATACTGTCATGGAGTAAGATTGAGATACAAACGACTTCTGCAGAACAATTGACTGCTGATCGCTAGTTATAGATAAGAAAAGGGGGAAAGGGCAAAAAATAATTCCATGAACAAGATATATTTAACAATTTTATTTCTTTATAGGTTCTAGAACGTCATAATGCAAGGTTAAAAAGAATATTGACATTTATGTTGTAGATGTAGAAAGATTGGGAATCTGGAGGCTTTGCCGATCGTTAACGGGGTGGGGTTTCTTTTTCTTTCTTTCTTCTCTTTTTTTTTATTTTTTTTTTTAACGAACGATATCCGCGACTTTTTTGAAAGCAGAAGAAATTAATTCATAGAATTCAACGAATTAGGGAAAAAAAAAAAAAAAAATTTTTTTTTTTTTTTTTTTTTTTATGAATGCTGAAAAATTTTCTGCAAGGAAGAAAATCTTTCTGCGAACGGCGTTCGCGCGTTCGTGTATATTATCTATGTCTGCCTTTAACATTAGAAAAGTTCCAAGCAGTTCCTTCCTCCCCCTCCCCTTTTCATTTTAATTATTTTTCTTTTCTTTTCTATTTATTTATTTTTTCAGCATAAAATTTAAAGTAATATTAATACATATAAAAAGTGGAGACTAACTGTTCATGAAATTAAAACTAAAACTGATTTGTAGTATGGTACTGTGAGAAAATTAAGAATGAGAAGCTACTTTGGCACCATCTATACTATAGGACGTAAACATAATTAAAAATTATTCTATTCTTAGTGCATTTGTTTTACACTAGAAAAATTGAATTATAGTGTAATCCCATTTATATTTTAGAATATTTTATTATGAATGCTAACAGAATTCTTTAAAATAATTTCATCAAAACTTTTAATTAAAAAACAAATAAACTATGTTATTTATATATATATGAACCTTTTTTCCAAACATGTCAGAGAAAAAAATTTTAAATGTAATATATCACAGGAAGAAAAAATTGATCCAATATTATATTACCATTCAATAAGTAATAAAAGTTAAAGTCCTTAATTAAAAAAATAAACAAAGTTCAGAATGAACAATGAAAAGCAATGCAATAATCAACACTCTTTAGGGGCATTAATCAAATTACTGTATGCAATACACATATAAATTTTATTTTTGAGATAAAAATTTATCACTCATTCACAAATACTTTTTTTTTCTTTTCAAAATACCCAATTTTTCGGTATTTACCCAGGCCTAGGGTAAATACTCAAAAAATATTTACCTACCCACTAGGTATTCACTTACTCCACATGTCCTAATTTTAGGCATACTGCACTTTTGTTTAATATGCTCACTAAACACTGTAATTTAAAAATCTGTAATTGATGTGCAAAAATATATCTTTTTTTTTTTTTTTGACTTTGTTAAAAATACAAAAGAAAATTCAAAATTTTGGAGAAATTAACAAAATATACAAAAATTTAATCATTTTAATTGCACATCATATTAATATAATTTCTCAAGTTATTGCATTAAAATATTTATTTATTTATTTTAATGATCACTCAAGAGTTTCAACTAGAAAGCAGCTAATCCTGGCTAAGATATCTTCTGTTTGACAATCATTCTGTTTGGTTTGCAAGGCAAAAACGAAAAGTTCCCTGATTTTGGGTATTTTTATGAAATTCCCTGACATTTCCAGATTGATAAAGTTCTCTGATTTTTCCATGATTTCCCTGGGGCTTGGCAGCCTGTATAATTTACTTTTAATAAAAATTTATTATTTTTAGAGAATTTTATTAGTGATACATATAAATATGTAAAACCATAATAATAATGATAAGAAGTTTCAATTCCTTTTTCAATACTTTACAAAACAAAAACCTTGCTTAAAGGCTTCATAATTAGTGACTTTCACCGGGGTCCCACAGCATCATCAGAGGTCAACCTTCATGGTCTGCGTTAGAGTCCTGCGCGGGTCGGGTTTTACCCGACCCGAACCCGACAGATGAATTTTAAATCAACCCGAGACCCGACCCGAACCCGACAAAAAAAATTTCATCAACCCGAAACCCGACCCGAACCCGACAAAAAAAAATTCATCAACCCGAGAACCGACCCGAACCCGCAACAGAGAATTTTTTGCGACCCGAACCCGACCCGAAACCCGACTTATCTAACCCGAACCCGACCCGAAACCCGAAAAATAAATCAACATTACTTATTCATCTAAAAATCATGCAAAACAAGGTAAAATGATACAACATGATATAAAATAAAGTAAATTTTCATTGTCACACAGTTGGTAAATTATAAAAAAAACTAGTATGTTGTGGTCACCACAAGACATTCTTCTACATATTTCTATCAAATTCACTAAGTGCGAATAATTTATTAAAACTATTATTAAAAAGTTTAACGTGATGAATGCAAATAATTTTCATCTTAGGGAAATCTTACACTAAATAACCAAAGAGAGACAGTTTTATCGTCTATAAATAACTTCTTAAACAATGCGTTTTTATATTGGTTATCTCACATATCATGGTTCATACAGTTATATGGCATAGAAGTTGAGATACAGCCATCCTGTTATCGATGAAATTTGCAGTATAACAACGCCACCTATTGGCCTACAAGCATTCAAACTGAGTCAGCATAATGTCTCATAATCTCGCCTTCTCACATATTAAGTTTTGTTTGATGATACACAATAGAACATGAGATATAGCTTTCCTTGTAATTGTAGAAATCGCTGTGTAGCAGCGCCACCTGTTGAGCGGTTTACACCAAAAGTTGACAGGCGCTAAAATATATTAAATGACACCTACATACAAATTTATATGAAATTATGTGCAGTAGTTCTTGAGATATAGCCTTTCCTTAAATTGCGAAAATCGCTGTTTAGCAAGCGCCACCTGTTGGCTGATAGGCATTCAAATTGAATCAGCATAATATCTCATATTGGTCTTCCCACATATCAAGTTTTGTTGGATTATATGCAACAGAACTTGAGATATAGCCTCCCCTGAAAGTTCAGAAATAGCTGTATAGCAGTTCCACCCGTCGAGCGGCTGACACCAAAAGTTGATAGAATCTAATACTTTCTTCTACTAAATATAGAAGAAAGTAAAAAAAAAAAAAAAAAAGAAAAAAAAAAAAAAACTTGTAAACTGCAAAATCTTTTCAATTTCCAGAATGCAAATGCGAGGTTATACTGTATTTGTATTTCTTTAATTTATATATTAACAACAGTCGCGAAAGATTTATAATACTTTTCTAATTTCCATACAATTTCTACAACAGATACATATTAGTTCCGTTGAAGAAAAGAAAACAGATCCAGATACAAATACGGATCTATTTTTCTGGCGGATATCCGCGGATACGAATAGGGAGCTCCGGTACATGTCTGCCCAACAGCGGCTGAGCGGCTCTGCGCTCGAAGCTGGTAGATGGGAGGTGTCGTGTTCGATCCCAGTTCGCACTCATCGACCTAGCCGTTCGGAGTTTTCCGTGGTTTCCTCCGAAACACGCGTAAATACGGGCTAGGACCCCTTAGAAAGACTCAAACGGAGGGCAATCCCTAGGACACATCTGGAGTCAATCGGCCTTAAATCCTCCAACCAACCGATACATGTCTAGTATGTGCAGAATGTTTAAATTAGTTACATAGTTGTAAACATGCCAATAAATTTATGTTTATAATTGTAAAAGTATTTTGAAAGGTGCTCTCAAGTCGACCCGACTTGTTGAAAACCAAACCCGACCCGAACCCGACCCGCAAGGAAAAAAATTCAGTCAACCCGACCCGAACCCGACCCGCACGAAAAAAAGATCAGTCAACCCGACCCGAACCCGACCCGCAAGAGAAAAAATTCTGTCAACCCGACCCGAACCCGACCCGCGGGTCGGGTCGGGTTCGGGTAAAATCGGGTTACCCGACCCGATGCAGGACTCTAGTCTGCGTTCCTGAAGAAACCAATGTTTTCAGTTTTTCAGCTTAAGGGCCCTCTTCACTCAGCATTTCCTTTTCTAAAAGCCAATGTTATCTTATGGAAAACTTTCTTTGCACTTAAAACAGTGGCATATTAATTGATTGAGACGCGGTTTTTTTTATTGGATTACTCTCATTTCGTAAACTGACGCAGCTTTTGTAGATTTTATGAAAGAATAACAGTTGTTTTTTAAAAAAGCTGTTTTATTGCAATATTTGGGTTGATGCATTAAATGGCTTATAAAAAACTCTTTCAATTTTTTAAAACAGAATTTAAAAAGCTGCGTCAATCTCAAAGCGTTTATTTCAATGCGGAAAAAAATCCTGTATTTTAATAAAATTTTAAATCAATTAAATTTGCAAAGAAAGTCCAAAAATTTTACAAATTTGTGCCGATTTTTCTCTTTGACACACCCTTTATTCGGCTACGCCTCTCGTTCGTGGTTTCGATGGAAAGATGTTTACATTTCTGTGGTGAAGATACGTCTAGGCGTTGTGGTTTTTTATTCAGTTTTTATTTTTATTATAGATTTCACCTGTATTACGGATGTGAGTAACATAACAATTTAGAAGACAATCGTTCAGAGACTTATTTATAGGAAATATATGATCACATTTTATTTTCAATAGTTTTTCATTGCGCGTAATACTATTATTATATGAATACTTTGTACATAAATCTGATATTTTACTGATAATGCCACGATTGACAATATACAAACATTTTTTTTAACAAGTTATATAAAACTTTTTACTAAATTAAACAGATTTTCAATAATAAATTTTATTTTAAAGTATATAATCTGGTGTGGCACCCACACGACTTTTTCTTACCCTACATTTAAATTTTATACAGACAGATTCAGATTGAGGAATAAAATATCAAGTACTGTATAAAATTCTATAGTAAAAAGAATTTAAGCTAGCTTTACGAATTATTTAATTTGACAAATAATTTTCTGTGAGAAGGGCGGAGGGGAGTACCACCTTTCTCAACCCACATTTGAAACTAATATCTACATTTCTATAGAATTCACGACTAATATTAAGTTTAAAATTATGTTCAACAATAACTTTCAATCACATTTATTGACAACTTTAACCCGTATCACTCGTTGAAACTTATCAATATTGATCAAACTGTTCAAGTATGAATTTTATATGAACTTTAAAATATAACACTTGAGTTCCCTGCCGGTATTTAGTTTTTAAAGTTACACTGATAACAGACTCACAAAGAACAACTGTTAAAAATTGTTTAATTATTCACGGAACCGCAAAATACGTAGTTATTAAAAAAAAAAAAACGAGACTTCAAATTAAACTAAATATTTTATTTACTCTTTAGGTATGGAGAATTAATTTACATTCCTGAGCAAAATAAGTTGTATTAATATTGAAGTCTAGGAATTGAATGAAACAAATATTTTAACGACATAAGCAAGTTGATTTTATAACTGAAGAAACTAGAACAATTTAAAGTTTGCAAGAAATGGGAGTCAAATGTTTATGAAATTATTTATACACGACGAAATCACACTATTATTTTCAAAGATTTTGCGCTCTTATTTTCGCGCCTAACATAAAAGCGCAGCTGAAAGTATGGTACCTGAACATGAACACTGTTTCTATGCGTTCTTTTAGAATTACAGTAACTGGATATCAAGCTGTGTATCGATATTAATAAAATCAGAATTTTGTCTGTAAATTTATCAGAATTTAAAAAAAAAAATGCGATATCTTCACGTTCCACACACCATAAAAGTCGAAAATTACTTCAGAAAATTTTGTCTGTGTGTGTGTCATCGTGTCTGTATGTCTGTAACGCTATTATTGTCCGGGTATCACGTGAGAATGGCTGGACGGAATTCAACGGCGCTTGGCAGAAATTTAGGCTTTTACCCAACTAAAATCTGCCAACTTTTTCGAAATTCCCTCCCCAGTTCTCGCCGGGATGGGGGGAACAAAAGTCAAAACATATTTGTAAGCATAACACCGCTCCAAATTACTTCACTGTAAAGAAATTGCACATATAAACAATAGTCATGAGTATAAAAAAAACGTTATCAGCAATTTAGAAATTTTAGATTATTAACCCTTTCAGTCACAGTGTTCCCGCTGATGGAACACCTTATTTTAATTCTCAAGTGCAAAAACTCATCCCGGAAACTTTTTAGCAAAAATTTACGTTTATAACATATTAGAAAAGGCCCCTTTTTTTTACCTGAAAATAAATTTCTTTTATTTAAATTTTGTTCGTAAATTCCGGTGGCGAGAAATTTCGCAGTTTCCGAATTTTTTAAAGAACTCTACAAAAAATGGAACAAAGATGTTAAAAAAAGCTACGAGACTTCCTTAGAAAATTTCCAAAAACACATTTTTCCCCCCCTAATTTCCGATATTTTTGTGAGAAGGGGTTACGAAGGGTCAAAATCGAGACAACCCTTTTAGCGCTAAATTCCTCCTGAGAAATCTATGGAAGCTGCGGTCACGAATTTCGGTGCTGGGATTATATGTATATATCCGACACCTAAAGTAATTGAATAAATAAAACATTGCGATTTAGGAAATTTCGATTTTTACGGGGAGGGAAGAGGGAAATCAGTTTTTGGCGGGAAATTGTGCAAATTCCAGATTTTTAGTAAAATTTTAACAAAAATGGAAAAAAGATGTTAAAAACAGCCATGGGTCTTCTTTAGGACATTTTCAAAACACGCTTTTTTTGTGATTTGCCTTTCTTTTTTATTTTTAGGGGGGGGGGGATAGGTATGTGTTACAAAGGGCAAATTCGAGGCACCACTTTTAGCGCTAAATTTGTCCTGAGAAATTTATGAGAGCTGTGGTCAGGGTCAGAAAGTTTCATGCTTGGATTGCTTATATGTGTATCCGACCCCTAAAGTAACGGAATATATCGAAATATCCCCCCTTTCACCCTGGGGGGTAGGAAGCAAAAAAAAAAAAAAGTTTGTAAGCATAACTCGGCCCCAAATTACTTCACGCTGAAGAAATTGCGCATGAGAAAACTAGATTTGAGTATAAATAAAACATTATGTACGATTTTGGAATTCTTGACAGGAGGGAGGAAAGAAATCGTTTTTTGGGGGGAAATTTCAGAAATCCCGGACTTTTTAGTAGAGCTCTACTAAAATGGTACAAATGTATTGAAAAAAGCTATCTGTCTTATTTGGGATATTTCCAAAAACATTTTCTTTCTTTCTTTTGTGTGTGTGTGAGTGAGATTTTCGATTTTTTTTTTTTTTTTTTTTTGGGGGGGGGGGGGGGGGTGCGTTACGACGGAGCTAATTCGAGACCCTCCCTTTTAGCGCTAAATTTGTCTTGGGAAATCCACGGGATTAATGGTCGCTAAATTTGGCGCGTAAATTTTTTATATGTATCCGACATTATTGTAACGGGATTTTACAAAATTCCACCTTTACCCTACCACTCGGGGGGGGGGGGGGGGGGGGGACAAAAAACACGTGTGAAATCTCGTTTTTCCTTTTGAATTCGCTTTAAATTATCTTGGGGGGGGGAAACTTGTGCGAAACAACTACACGACTTCCATTACCCACAATTACACATATTACATGCATTCTTTGGAATTTTCCAGTAAGAGAAATTTGATACACGTATAAAGACATATAAAATAGAGTTTACATAGCGAGTTATGAGAAAGAGTATTTAAAATGGATCAATGAAACAATTTTCCAGAAAATCGTTAGAGCCGTTTTTGAGAACGAACTTTTACCAAAACTTGATATTCTAGATTATTGACTGGAAAACAATAATTACATACAAAAGGATATTTAAAAGCGAGTTAATATGGCGAGTTTGAAAAAAATCCGTACAGCCGTTTTTAAAGGAACGCACTTGCGAGACTTTAAATTGAGCTATTTATACAAGACGCCTATCAATTTTCCAAACCTAACCAACTATATCTGTCGAAAGAACATCTAGTAGAGTGTTTATATAGCAATTTTGAAGTAAATCGTTAGAGCTGTTTTTGAGATACGGACTTACGCTCCCATTTCCATTTTACGATGGCCCACTTCTGTTTTTAAATTTTTACTAAAATTTGTAAATTTTATCTGTACACAGACTTGTTCCGGCTGTGAAGATTCGTAGTTCTATCTTTATTAATTTTGGAGATATGATAGCCAGAAGATTCCACATATACATACACACTGACCAATTGCCCAAAACTACATTTTTGGACACAGGAGGACTTAAAACGTGTAAATCAGGTGAAAACTCGATATCGAATTTTTGGACAGAATACAATACAGAATACAAATTACCTACGGTAGTAGAGTAATGGAAGTAAAAAGAGATATCCGTAAAATTTTTGCTTTGAAATATAGCTAATACAAATACTTAAAAACTAATTTCTGGAATTTTAAAAATTCAGCCGCACTGGGGGGAGGAGGGGGGTCATAACGTAATTTCAAATAATCCTTTGTATATGTATATATATATATATATATATATATATATATATATATATATATATATGAGACTTTTGCTCTAAAATATAGCTCACACAAATGCCTAAAATTAATTTCTAGAATTTTAGAAATTCGTCCTAGGTGGGCCGGGGAGGCGGAGGGACAAAAAAAAAAAAAAAAAACGGAGTTAGATTGTTCAAAATCGGTACATAGAGGTTTTTGATAACTACAAATCGATTGCGGATAGTTTCGAATTTGTAGAATTATTAGGATAGAGGGGTAAAAATATAGAAATAAGATTTAGAGCGTTGAAAATTAGTATTATTAGGTTTTAAGGCCCTATAAATCGATTGCGGATATTTACAAAAGTGTAGAATTATTACGAGGGGCGGAAAGGGTGAGCGCAGGGGCAAAAATAAAGAAACTAGGTAGAATGTTGGAATTTAGTATTATTAGGTTAAAAGCCTGAGAAAACGATTGCGGATATTTTTGAAAGTGTATAGATAGATTTTAGAGGCCTGCACGTCGAATGAGGATATTTTCGAAAGTGTAAATAAGCTATTAGGAGAGGCGGGAAGGGGGTGACGGAGGGGAAAAAATCTGGAGTGACTCCACTCGACTTTCCGAACACTGAGTAATTAACAGTTTTGTAGATAAAGTAAAGAAAGAGAAGTTGTTAAACAAACAAAAGAGAGACAACCATAATAGAGTGTTTGAGTATTTCTCTCTATATGTTACACAATGTTTTATTTAACACTACTGAACTTTGAGCCCATAGATCATAACGATGAAGAATTTTTCGTTGTCTCCCTGTAAAAACCTATAAATGCTAGATTCACCAAAATGCTTATAGTTAGTGCTACAGTGATTTATAATATTCATATAAATTTTCAGCTCAATTGAATAAGGCGTTTAGATGCTATCGCACTTTTAAAAATTTGGTCTCATAGGCCATAATGATAAAGAATTTTTCTTTGTGTCCCTGTAAAAAAACGCTAAGTGCTACATTCACCAAAATCTATACAGTCGGTGCAACTGTGACCTATAACATGTGTACAATTTTTATGCTCAGATTAATAAGGCGTTTAGATGCTATCACACTTTTAAAAATTTTGCCCCATAGGCATAATGATAAGGAATTTTTCTTTGTGTCCCTGTAAAAAAACTATAAGTGCTAGATTCTCCAAAATCTATACAGATTGATTATTTGTGACCTATAATATGTGTATAAATTTTTTGCTCAATTTAATAAGGCGTTTAGATGCTATCGTACTTTTAAGAGTTTGCTCCCATAGGCCATAATGATAAAGATTTTTTCTTTGTGTCCCTGTAAAAAAACTATAAGTGCTAGATTCACCAAAATCTATAGGGTTCGTACTATGGTGACTTACAATATACGTACCAACTTTCAGGTTATTCGAACAAAGCGTTTAGACACTAGCGTGTTCACTCACAGACATACACACATACATACACACATACATACACACACACATACACACATACATACACACACACATACATATATCATCGCAAAAATAGTGAAAACGGACTCATTGGATCTCGAAACGTATAGAAACATCAAAATCTCAAATTCGGATTTTTGACATGATTACAATACTTTCCTCACTATAGTGTTCGGAAAGTAAAAATAGAGTTAGATATCGTTCAAAATTGGTTCATAGAGGTTTTTGATACTTACAAGTCGATTTTCAAATCTGTAAACTTTTTAGGAGAGCCGGGAAGGGAAGGGCGAAGGGCAAAACAATAGAAATAGATTTAAACCGTACAAAATTGGTACGTGTTGGTTTTGGGGACCTACAAATCGATTACATTTCCTGAAGAGAAGAGAAAAAGTATAAGGATAGACGGGAAGGAGGGAGGGGGTGGGGGCGAAGGAGCAAAAATATAGAAATTAGAGTTTAAACGTTCAAAAATAGTATTATTAGGTTTTAAGGCTCGATATATCGATTGCGGATATTTACGAAAGTGTAGAATGATTATGAGGGGCGGGAAGGACCAGCGCAGGGGCAAAAATAAGAAATTAGATAGAACGTTGGGATTTAGTATTATTAGGTTTAAAAGCCTGATAAAACGATTGTGGATATTTTTGAAAGTGTAAAACAATTAAGAGGCTCGGGAACGGTGGGCGAATATGCGCGTTGTGTGCAGGTTTGTACGCTGTCGCAGTCAGCGGGGACCCGGATTGATTACTCTACCGATGACAGAAGATTTTTTTTTCGTATTTTATATCTATGTTTTTCCCTTACGATAATATGGATATCTGCCACTTTGGTGAAAATAGCGGATGAAGTTCATTAATAAATTTTATTGAGACATTTTTTGGTTTATGTATACATTAAAATTCATACAAATTCGGAATATGCTTTTTACAATTCGAATTTGAAAATTTTTTGAAAGCAGAATGTCGCTGCAACTAGGTTAAGAAACTCATCCAAGATCTTCATAAAATAAGTTAAGAAACTGTCCAAATTTGGTTCGATTTGGAGTATTGTTTCGGAAGTTATCGTGATTTTAAATTTTCATGTGATGGTAGCCTGATTTCAAATGGCCCTGCTTAACTTAAGATATCCACCACTTTATTAAAAATGGCAGATAAAGTTCATTAATAAACTTCATTGAGACACTTTTATGATCTATGTATACATCCAAATAGAAACAAATTCTGAATACGCTTTTTACAATTTAAATTTGAAAATTTCAAGTGGACTTCGCTTGAAAACAAAATGACGGAGCAACTTGAACAAACTCACACAAGTTATTTATCAGATAAGTTCACTGTCCAAGTGTGGTTCGATTTGGAGTATTATTTGGAAGTTATCATGATTTTAAATTTTCAAGTGGTATCTTGATTTCAAGTGGCCCCGCTTAACTTAAGATACCCGCCATTTTAATAAAAAGGGCGGATAAAGTTCATTAATAAAGTTCATCGAAACCCTTATGTTATGTATATTTACATTAAAATACAAAAAATCTGGCTTTAAATACACTTTTCACAATGTGGGTTTGAAATTCTCAAGTGGCCGCCACTTGAAAACAAAATGTCAGAGCAATTTGGTTACCGTACTCATCGAAGATATTTATAAGATCAGTTAGCAATGCAAATTTGGTTCGATTTGGAGTATTATTTCGAGAGTTATCGTAATGACAAATTTCATTATAGATAGACAGATAAATATATAGATAAACGAAGTGGTTGCAATAGGTCGATTTCTAAAAAAAATCAACCTAAAAAGTTTTTTTTTTTTTTTCCTAAAAAAAACCCTGGTTTTTTGCCTACCCTTCGAAAAAAAGCATTTAGATGATATTGTGATCACTCACATACATACACATACATCATCATCATCATCATCATGAAAATAGTAAAAATTAACTCATATGGGACCTCAAAACATGTAGATACGCCAACATCGCAAACTCAGAATTTTGTCACGATTACAATGATTTCCTTATGTATGTATTTTCGGAAAGCAAAAAATTGCATGAAAGGTACGTGAATCATTTAATTTCATCATGCTTAATAACTAATTTTTAAAAGATATATGTGTCTATGAGAGAGGAAATGACAATGTAGTTGTAAACAATGGAGGGAAAAAGTGGAGGATTGAAATTCAAGATATAAAATATACCTTTACATCCACCCTTAGAAAAATACAAATATTTCATTTATTAAATATTGTAAATTTTGCTTATTCCATGTCTATTTTGAAAAATTCAAATTGATTATACAAACATATTAATAAAATATCTGGTGTGAAACAACCACACGACTTCCATTACAAACTATTACACATATTATATGCATTTTTTGGAGATAATATGATCACAAGATATAAAAGTGACCTAAAGAAGTAGAAACCTAACATTTTTCTGGTAAGATAAACTTTATACACATGTAGAGACATATAAAACGAAGCTTACATAAAGCGAGGTAAAAAATTAGAAATATATATATATATATATATATATATATATAATGTATATATATATGTAGTAGAGTTATTTTTTGAAACACCAATTTCCGAGATCTACCTAAGCTTCTGACCTACCTAAATGATGGGCAAAATCAGCCATTTTGTTAAAAACAAAATAATAAAGATACAAAAGGGCATTATTTAAAAGGAAAAAGAATATAAAAATACAAAAGCTGTTTTACTGAAGACTACAAAGCTGTTTTATTGCCTTTTAAAAGGCTAAGACAGAAATTTGTGCCTTGACTGTGCCATATCATCTGGTAAATCTGGTGAGAAGTTTTCTTGTTACTTGGTCAGTAAACATTCATTTTATTTTGCAAAAACGCATTTCTAGATACATGTTTTCTAAGTACTCATCTTTAGCACCATTGATGCAAAATCAAAGATCATTGTTATATAATTTATATTGTATTGTAAAATCATAGAATAATCAATTTAATTAGTATTCAAAATTTGGATATTTAATAAAGAAATTAATTAAAATTATATGAATCTAGTATTATTTGAGAGTAAATTTATTTATTAATAACCATATTATTTTTCAGATTAATGTTTGCTTTTTTAATTAGGATTAATTTTAGGGCATTTCACAACGCATGCCCGAATATCGAATTGATATTCAAAGTGTACGACCATGAAGCTGTCACTTTAGAGCCACGAAAAGGAGGGTAGTCTGATTTTGGTTAATATCCGCCCAACACTAAACAGGGTAGCTGTTAATTTTCCTCTAATAATTACGTGATACACAAGAAAGAAATGGATTTATATAACAATTTTCAAGAAAATCGATAGAGCAGTTTTTGAGAAACCAACTTTTACCAAAACTCAATCATTGACAGGAAAACAATAATTACATACAAAAGCATATTTAAAAGTGAGTTAATATGGCGAGTTTAAAAAAAAATCCGTACAGCTGGTTTTTAAGGAACGCGCATCCGAAACCTGAAATTGAGCTATTTATACAGAACGCGTATCAATTTTTCTGAACTAACCAGCTATATCATTCGAAAGGACATCTAATAGAGTGTTTATGTAACAAATTTGAAGAAAATCGTTCGAGCCGTTTTTGAGATACGGACTTATGGTCCCACTTACGGTTTCCGATGTCCCACTTCCGGTTTTTCAATTTTCTCCAAAATATGGAAAATCCATCTGAACACCAAACTTGTTTCAATTCTAAAGTTTCGTAGTTCTATCTTTATTAGTCTCCGATACATAATAGCCAGAAGATCCCCCCCCCCCCCACACACACACACTGACCAATTGCCAAAAACCACTTTTTTGGACTCAGAGGACCTTAAAACGTGTAAATCAGGTGAAATCTCGATATCGAATTTTCAGACCGAATACAAATACTTCCATTACATACTGTAGTAGGGTAATGGAAGTAAAAATTGTTTTTTTTTTTTTTTTTTTATAAATTGAAAGAATAAAGATAATTTTCAATTTACTACTCGCAAATAATTAATAGTGAATAAAATTGGAAAATCGGAAGTGGGACATCTGAAACCGGAAGTGAGGCCATAAGTCCATATCTCAAAAAAGCTCAAACGATTTTCTTTAAAATTGCTGTATAAACACTCTATTAGATATCCTTTCGAAGGATATAGTTGGTTAGTTCAGGAAAATTGATAGGCGTCCTGTACAAATAGCTGAATTTCAGGTCCTGCAAATGCTTCCTGTCAAAACGGCTGTATTATTTTTTTTTCAAACTTGCCATATTGACCCTCTTTTAAATATCCTTTTACATATAATTGTTGTTTTCTGGCCAACAATTAATTTTGTCAAGCTTTGGTAAAAATCGGTATCTCAAAAACGGCTCTAACGATTTTCTTGAAAATTGTTACATAAACCCATTTTAGATATCCTTTCTCATGCTTTACTTGGTTACCACAGGAAAATTAATAGTCATCCTGATCAGACAGATCAGTTTTACATTTCGAAACTTGGTGTTTCAAATAAATAAACTCTACCAATTTTCTTCCCCTTTCTTTTTCTTAAAAAAAAAAAAAAAAAAAAAAAATCGCTGTGCAAACTCTGTTTTATGTTTTTACACGTGTATTAATTTTCCCTTACCGGAAAATTTTTAGGTGTCTATTTCATTAGGACAATATCATGTCTTCTGATAACATTATCTTCAAAAATGCATATAATACGTGTAATAGTGGGTAATGGAAGTCGTGTGGTTTCACACCAGATTTTTAAATAAATGTAGGCACTATAATTCAACGCTATTTATATATTACACTACTTATAAAAAATTTGACTTGTATAAAGAAACACGTATATAAATAACAACACAAGTACACTTTCTTTAGAAAACAGAGCACGAGGACTTGTGCGACCGCACCTGTCCGTGATCTTCGAAATACGATCCCGAAGGTCACGACCTGTCGCACACTCTCACCCTGTCCAGCTCTGCCTTCAGTAGTCTGAGCTAGAGGTGAGTTCGGGCTCTATTTTGGCAATCCGAGCCCGCCCGGGCCCGAAACATTTTTGAACTGAGCCCGCCCGAGCCCGAAAAATTTTGTGTGATCAGAGCCCGAGCCCGATATTGAAAGTGGTACGCTAAGCAACGCATACACAATAGTAAAATTAAAAAGAGTTCTATTTAGAAAAAGGAAAGTCAAAGCTACTAAGGTTTGCAAGATTATTTTGTAATTTATAACCTATCATGACTATTATGACATTACTAAAGGCGCTCTCAAAATGAATAAAATTTCTTTTTTTTTTTTACATTTTCCAGTTAGTGAAGAATAAAATAAACGGAACTTTTAGCTTGAATCCGAGCCCGCCCGGAGCCCGAAGACTTGCGTAAGATTTTGATATCTATCAGTTGTCCTCGCACATAAAAATTAATTTTATGAATATAAATGCTTATATTTTATATATATATAGTTGTTAACTTACCTTTGATTTGAATTTAAAAGTTTTCTCTATTTAAACTCGGTCAGCCATCTTTTACTTACATCGCGCCATTACTAACGACGTTCTGTTTACTTTGTTGCTGTTGCCAAATTTGCTCTGCATAATTTTCTTAATTTTTGCTGTTGCCACTTCTATTAAAATAGTTATGATAAATTGTATTTTTGACTTTGACTGTTGAGTGGCAATGGTAATGCATTATTTATATGTAGATTTTTGACTTGGCAGTCAGTATAAAAAGATCGCGATGTATGTGTTAAAGGGCAGTTATCGGCAGTTATCGGCAGTTATCGGCAGTGTTTAGCAATGGCCAGGTAGTCTTCAATTAGATATGAAGCGGTAGTTTATGAGTTGTGTAAGTAGCTTGATGGTCAAGTAACGATGTATGTGCTTATAGTATCGTTCCTGCTAAGCTATTAATGCTCTTTGGCTATTGCACTTTTTTTAAGAAATGATGGCTGCCGTTGTTAAGTTGTTAATAGTTTACACATGTTAAGTTTCTGTTTGTTAAATTGTTCCTTGTTAAAGGTTAAATTTTCCGTCGTTCATGGATGATGGAAGTTTTGAATAAAATGATAAATTGACGTCCTTTTGAGACGAGTTTGTTAAATTTGATAGTTTAATTAATGTTAAATGTTGTTTAGACGCTTTTTAAGCGTCATTTGTTTAAGTTTGAAATCTTGTTAAAAGTTAATTAAAAGTTAAATGAAAGTTTCTAAATTGAAGTGCATAGTGGATGAACGTAATTGTCTTCATTTCAATTTTGTGTTATTTCGTCTTGCTTCACTTTCGCTGATCAACCAGGCGATCGCGGAAGTATATTTCTTCATCGTATTTTCCCGCTGATCAACCAGGCGATCGCGGAGGCTCTGCGACGTTTCTTGAAGTATATTGTCATCTGCTTTTTCATTGTGTTTATCAATATGCCTAGCTCAACACCTGTAAAAGGTAATCTTGTTCTTGTTAAATCTCTTGTTAAATCTAATTTCTTGATAAATTTGAAATCTTAATATATCATTATATCTTGTTGAATAAAGTTGTTTTATTTGTTAAAAACTTTGGTCTTTAATGTGTTATAATAGTTGAACACTGGTCGGGTTATTTCTATTGAAGCCCTTAAAATTTTAAATCTTAATGTTTCCACTGTATTTAATCTGCTTAATAGAAATGATTTGAAACATAGACTTTTAGTTTATAATATTTGGTTATGGGCAAGTTTTTTTGAGGGTGTCATTTTTTTTAAACTTGACCAGTTGTTCTTTTCTTGTTTTCTGTATAATTGATAATTAAGTAACTATTAAAAAAATGGCTTATAATATTGTACCTCAAATTACCAAGTTAAATGCCACTAACTACTCTGGTTGGAAGTGTGATATTAAATTTTTACTTATGGATAAAAATGCTTATGATATCGTCATTGGTAACGAAACTAAGCCCAAAGTCAGTGAAACCGTGTCTGAGGAGGCAGTACAAGACTTTAAAAGAAGGCAGAATGCTGCCATGTCAATTTTATATTTGAATATTGATAATGAATTTAAAAGTTTAATAAGTGAATGTACTGACCCCTCAGAAGCGTGGAAAATTTTAAAGGTTAACTTCCAGCCAGATAGTAGAAGTTATCATATGAAATTGTTTTCTGAAGTTATGACATGTTTTTTAGAACCTGGCGAATCTATTGGTGTTTTTGCAGCTAGAATATCTAAAATTGCTGATCAGTTAAAATCCATTAATAAACCTATTGCTGACGAATACTTATGTTTTCAGGTTTTGAGATACCTACCTGATAAATTTGATCAGGTTGTTCAACAAATTCTTCGCTGGCCTGATAAGGACTTTAACTTTAAAAATATTATTGTTGAGTTATGTGCCGAGGAAACGCGCCTTCAACTTAGAAATTTTGATAAAAGTAGAACGGAATGTTCTATTGAGGCCCAAAATGTAAAATTTAAACGTAGGCCTGTTTTTACTTGTTGGAGGTGCGGGAAAAAAGGCCATGTTATAAAAGATTGTAAAGTTAAGTTAAATAATGATCTAGCTGCAAAAGAAAAGGAAAAACCACTCAGAAGTAATTTTTCTAAGAGGGGTGGCTCTAATCAACAGTCAAAACGTGATAAAACTCCTAAAGCTCAAAATTTCATAGCTGAAGCAAATTTAAGTAGTTTTGATAGAGAGGGCAGCTGGGCTTATGATACGGCGGCCTCTCATCACTTCTGCAAAGATAAATCTTTTTTTTGTAATTTTTCTGAAATTTCCGGTGATGAGCTTCACGTGGCTGTTGATGGCGTCACTTTTCCCATTACTGGTAAAGGTGAAGTAGAACTGAATTTTAATGGGACTGTTATTAAACTTTGGAACGTTTTGTATTCGCCGAACTTGCGGAAAAATCTTTTGAGTGGTTCTAGATTCGACCAGGGTGGTGCTAAATTTATTGGTGAGGCCGGCAAAATAAACGTGGTCGACAAGTATGGTAATTTCCTTTTCTCTGCTAAACTCCATGACGGGATTTATTATACATTTCCAAAAGTAATTAAAAATAAGCACAGTGTTAAATTGAATGGGGGGCAGAATTCTAATGAAAATTTAAATGATAATACTGAAATTTCAGCTTTTCCTGTAATAAAACCTGTTAATATAAAAGACTTTGATACCTGGCACCTTCGTTTTGATCACCTAAGTCCTGACTTAATTTTTAATACTATCCGTAATTCTGCTGTAAAAGGTCTGCCCAATTTAAAATCAGTTGATAATTTTTTTTGTGATCCCTGTCATGTGAGTAAGCAAAATCGTATTTCTTTTAAACCTTTAAGTCATTCTTCTTCCAAAAAACCTTTAGATCGACTTTTTATGGATACTTGGGGTCCTATTAAAATTCCTGGTAAAAAAGGTGAACGTTTTTTCCTGTCAATAATAGATGATTTTTCTGGTAGATCATCCGTTTACCCTATCCAGGAAAAATCCATGTGTTTTGATGTTTTTAAGAGACATGTTTTGAGGGCTGAAAGGTTTTTGGGAACCAAGTTGAAGTCGATCAGAACTGACAATGGCAAGGAGTTTGATAATGATTCTTTTAAGGGTTTCTGTAGAGAAAATGGAATAAATCATGAGCTGACCAACTTTTACACACCAGAAGAAAATGGAGTTTGTGAGCGGTTCAACCAAACAATCATGAACTGTGTTCGGGCTATGCTAAAATCCAGTGGTTTGTCTGATGATTTCTGGCCTGAAGCTTGTTTACACTTTAATTATACGTGGAACCGGATTTGTCACGGTGGGAACTCTAAAACTCCATTTGAACTCTATTCAGGAAATAAACCTTCTGTTCGACATTTAAGACCATTCGGTACGTTGACATATGTGGGTGTTCCAAAGGTTAGACGTAAGCACAAGTTAGACTCCAAATCAAAACGTGGTGTCCTTGTGGGCTATGCCTTGCGTACCCGTGGTTACAGGGTCTGGTTAGAAGACGAGAGGAAAGTTGTGGAAACCATTAATGTTTCTTTTGTTGAAAGCGGTGATGTTCTACGCAGTGGAGCGGTGATGGGCGACTCTTCTTTTGAGTTGGTGCTTGTCCCGGAGGAACAACCACGGCCCGTTGACCGGTACCTTCTTCCTGGTCCGGAGCCTGGTACCTCTGGGGTCTTGCCCAGCGAGACTGAAGTTGTCGTCCCAGCCGTCTCTCCTGTTTCTCCTGCTCCTCAAGTTACTCCGCAGACTGCTTCTCCTAACTGGATGACCAATCCCGTGTGGTACAGGAAGGTTGTGCCTCGACCTCAGGGAGAAAAGGTCGATATTTACTATTATCCTGATGGAGAGGGTAAAAGGTGTTGTCAAAGGTCACCTAATGATGTCAAAAAGTTTTGTAATTTAAATAATATTGTTTTTAACCCTGCTGATTTTGATTTTTCCAAGTTTAATAAGTTTACTGGTGTTGTTAATCCTGGTGTTATACCTTCCGCGTCCAGCACGGCTAGTTGACTAGATGTGGTGGTCCCGAGAACGTATAAACAGGCTTTAAAATCTGCACAATCTGATGAATGGCATGGGGCTATGTTGGAAGAGTTAGAATGTATGGCCACGAGAGGTGTCTGGCATCTTGTGAGACTCCCTGAGAACAAGACTGCGTTGGGAAACCGCTGGGTTTACACAGTAAAGCGTGACGAGTCTGGCAACATTGTCAGATACAAGGCCAGGTTGGTCGCGCAAGGTTTCAACCAGATCCAGGGCGAATCGTACGATGAGACCTTCTCGCCTGTGATAAACTTTTCTGTTGTTAGGTTTTTTTTCTCTCTTTTAGTCTCATGTTATGGTTGGTTTAATGTACAGTGCGATGTTAAGTGTGCCTATCTGTACGCTCCCTTAGAGGATGAAATTTACATGAGGCAACCAGTTGGCTTTACTGAAAAAGGTAAAGAAGACTGGGTCTGTAAGCTGGATAGAGCACTGTACGGATTACACCAGTCAGGCAGATTATGGTTTTATGAATTAAATAAAGTATTGTTGGAACTTGGTTTTAATAAATTTGAAAATTGTAACTGTGCTTATTCATATTATGATTTTTCTGTTTTATTGGTTTATGTTGACGACATCGTTGTTTTTGCCAGGACTGAATCTCAAGCTAATGACATTTTAAGTTTGCTGAAATCAAAGTTTGATTTGAAAATTTTGGGTATCACACGCAAGTTATTAGGTGTGGAGTTTGAGTATACAGATACAGGAGTTTTGATCCACCAAAATCAATATATTGACGAAGTCATTAAGAGGTTTCAAAATCACCGTGTGCCTATCTCCTCCTTACCTATTGTTAAAGGTATCAAATTTTCAAAAAGTGATTGTCCTGTTATTCAAGAAGACATCGATGAAGCTTCTCATTTACCTTACAGAAATCTCTTAGGTTGTATCTCTTTCATTTCAAATCGTACTAGACCTGATATCGCATATGCTACCAACATTTTCTCACAGTTCCAACAAAATCCAGGTATTAAACATTGGCAGGGTTTACTTAAACTTCTTGGATATATAAAATTCACCAGTCAATATAAGCTCCATCTTAAATGCACACAGGTTAAATTAATTTCTTATTCTGACGCTGACTTCGCCGCTAATAGGGACGACTATGTTTCTATGGGTGGCCAGTTAATTCTTTTGGATAGTGCTGCTGTTTCTTGGCGTACTAATAAACAGAAAGGGATTACCATATCAACGATGGAGTCAGAATTTGTTTCTATGTGTGATTGTGTTCGTGAGCAGGACTGGTTCTATAATATTTTATGTGAATGTTCTGGCTTAAATCTTATAGAAAATAATTTTGAAATACCTACCCTATATGCTGATAATCAGGCTGCAATACGTTTTACAAAGTCCAGGATTGAGAGTTTCCATACACGTCATGTTAATATTAAACTATTTTTTATAAGGGATTGGTTTGATGAGGGCAAATTCCATATTGAATATATTTCCTCTAAATTGAATCTTGCCGACCAGTTTACGAAGCCGTTGACAAAAAGTGATTTGTTAAAATTTATAAAAGTGATCTTTATATAAATCTTTCGTGTTTGAATAAATTTCTTCGCTCTGTAGATGCTTTTCATGATTTTTTTATATTATGTTATCATGGTGTGAATGTGTGTGTTAAATCGTGAGGCGCCTTGCGTATTTGTTCATTGTATATATATATTCATTTTTCATAATTTTTCATATATTGCATATATGTTCATTTCTTGTATATATACCTCATATTTACTTTTTCATGTTTGAATATTGCATCATATAATTAATGTTGTATATAATGTATATTTTTCATATCACTTTTTCTTTAGTGTATCTGCGGAGTGGGGAGTTGTTTTTCATCACTTGAAATTTTTTTGTCAATGGTTATCTAGTAATTAGTTTATTACATCACTTGTGACATTTCGTATGGACTATGTGGAATCTCATGATGGTATTTTGTTAAATTTTTTTTTATATGCTGTGGTGGGGGGCAATTGATATCTATCAGTTGTCCTCGCACATAAAAATTAATTTTATGAATATAAATGCTTATATTTTATATATATATAGTTGTTAACTTACCTTTGATTTGAATTTAAAAGTTTTCTCTATTTAAACTCGGTCAGCCATCTTTTACTTACATCGCGCCATTACTAACGACGTTCTGTTTACTTTGTTGCTGTTGCCAAATTTGCTCTGCATAATTTTCTTAATTTTTGCTGTTGCCACTTCTATTAAAATAGTTATGATAAATTGTATTTTTGACTTTGACTGTTGAGTGGCAATGGTAATGCATTATTTATATGTAGATTTTTGACTTGGCAGTCAGTATAAAAAGATCGCGATGTATGTGTTAAAGGGCAGTTATCGGCAGTTATCGGCAGTTATCGGCAGTGTTTAGCAATGGCCAGGTAGTCTTCAATTAGATATGAAGCGGTAGTTTATGAGTTGTGTAAGTAGCTTGATGGTCAAGTAACGATGTATGTGCTTATAGTATCGTTCCTGCTAAGCTATTAATGCTCTTTGGCTATTGCACTTTTTTTAAGAAATGATGGCTGCCGTTGTTAAGTTGTTAATAGTTTACACATGTTAAGTTTCTGTTTGTTAAATTGTTCCTTGTTAAAGGTTAAATTTTCCGTCGTTCATGGATGATGGAAGTTTTGAATAAAATGATAAATTGACGTCCTTTTGAGACGAGTTTGTTAAATTTGATAGTTTAATTAATGTTAAATGTTGTTTAGACGCTTTTTAAGCGTCATTTGTTTAAGTTTGAAATCTTGTTAAAAGTTAATTAAAAGTTAAATGAAAGTTTCTAAATTGAAGTGCATAGTGGATGAACGTAATTGTCTTCATTTCAATTTTGTGTTATTTCGTCTTGCTTCACTTTCGCTGATCAACCAGGCGATCGCGGAAGTATATTTCTTCATCGTATTTTCCCGCTGATCAACCAGGCGATCGCGGAGGCTCTGCGACGTTTCTTGAAGTATATTGTCATCTGCTTTTTCATTGTGTTTATCAATATGCCTAGCTCAACACCTGTAAAAGGTAATCTTGTTCTTGTTAAATCTCTTGTTAAATCTAATTTCTTGATAAATTTGAAATCTTAATATATCATTATATCTTGTTGAATAAAGTTGTTTTATTTGTTAAAAACTTTGGTCTTTAATGTGTTATAATAGTTGAACACTGGTCGGGTTATTTCTATTGAAGCCCTTAAAATTTTAAATCTTAATGTTTCCACTGTATTTAATCTGCTTAATAGAAATGATTTGAAACATAGACTTTTAGTTTATAATAGATTTGAGCCCGATCGGGCTCGGGCTCGGGCTTACGGGCTCGGGCTGAGCCCGTCTCATCTCTAGTCTGAGCTCCAGAGTACAGATAACCCATCTCTATATTAGTCCAGTCAAAATAGGAAAAATAGAAGAAAAAAATCGTGTAATTTTGAAATTTTGCATACTCATAGCCGAGGGGGTCCTGAACAACATACTAAAAGTCCCCGCCCGTGGGGGGTGAGCGGGGGGCATTTAAGGGGGGCAATTTTCAGTTTTTATTAAATGTCTTAAAAACTATCGCATTTAGAGAAAAAATGTCAATTACAAAATTAATCTACGTAAAATTTCCTACAAAAATGTATATTACATTTTGTTTGTACAATCATTAGTTTAGAAGATATAGGGATGAAATAACACATTTTCTTGAAAAATTCTTTTTTGCAATAGTAAAATCAACTAAAGTGTGCAATTAAAAGGGTTCTTGTCAAATATTTTCTAATGTAAAAAACAAATATATACATAGGGAATATGCAAGGATACTATAGCATGTTTTGTAAGTTTTAAATAATTTTAAGGCTAGCAGGCGCAAGTGGCGGTTTGAGTAAAAATTTAGATAACGAAGACCCAAAACCGATCAACATTTAAAAAAAAAAAAAAAAAAAAAAAAAAAATCGGGTAGCTTAGAAATTGAGCACAGTTATAAAGTTAAGTGCCCTGAATAACATACTAAAAGTCCCTAGCCATGAGGGGGGCATTTAAAGGGGGCACATTTCAGTTTTTATTAAGTATCTTGAAAACTATCGCATTTAGAGAAAAAAAAAATCTCAATTGCAAAATTAATCTACGTGAAATTTCCTAAAAAAAATTGTATATTCTATTTTGTTTGTATGATCAATAGTTTAGAAGATATAGGGGAACAAAATAACATTTTCTTGAAAAATTCTTTTATTTTTTTTGCAATAGTAAAGTCAACTAAATTGTGGAATTAAAAGGGTTCTGATAAAATATTTTCTAATGTACAAAACAAATATATGCATAGGGAATATGTAAGGATAATACAGCATGTTTTGTACGTTTTAAATAATTTAAAGGTTAGTAGGCGCAAGTGGTGTTTAGGTAAAAATCCAGATAACAAAGACCCAAAACCGATCAACATTTAAAAAAATCTTACAGCTTTGAGATTTTTTTTCTCTAAATGCGATAGTTTTTAAGATACTTAATAAAAACTGAAATGTGCCCCCTTTAAATGCCCCTCCCCCCATGGTTAGGGATTTTTAGTATGTTATTCAGGGCACTTAACTTTTATAACTGTGCTCAATTTCTAAACTACACGATTTTTTTTCTCTATTTTTCCTATTTTGACTGGACTTATCCAGATTTTTACTCAAACCACCACTTGCGCCTACTAGCCTTAAAATTATTTAAAACTTACAAAACATGCTGTATTATTCTTGCATATTCCCTATGTATATATTTGTTTTTTACATTAGAAAATATTTGACAAGAACCCTTTTAATTGCACACTTTAGTTGATTTTACTATCGCAAAAAAGAATTTTTCAAGAAAATGTGTTATTTCATCTCCCTATATCTTCTAAACTAATGATCGTACAAACAAAATGTAATATACATTTTTGTAGGACATTTTACGTAGATTAATTTTGTAATTGACATTTTTTCTCTAAATGCGATAGCTTTTAAGATATGTAATAAAAACTGAAAATTGCCCCCTTAAATGCCCCCCGCTCACCCCCCACGAGAGGGGACTTTTAGTATGTTGTTCAGGACCCTCTCGGCTATGGGTATGTAAAATTTCAAAACTACACGATTTTTTTCCTCTATTCGTCAAATTTTGGCCTTCGTTGCCTGGACTGTATATACATCAGTAATGTTATAATGTTATATATCTTTGTTATATTTTAGTTAAATTAATTATATCAAACTGCAAGTTTAATTATAAAGAATATTTACTTTTTTTAAATTTCATTGTTACAGAATTCGCCGATACAACTACTGAAAGCCTAAAACGGGCTGAATATAGAATAAAATATTTCGTCGGGTCGGGCTACGTTATTAAAATACATATAAATAGATAAGAATAAATGTAGAAAGTTGTATGATGTCAGGTGAAAATGACAAAGAAAAAAAAAAAGTAACACAAAAATAAGAAAAGAAAGAAATAGTCAAAACAAAACAAAGCTTGAGCGAAACCGCAAGTAAGGAGGTAGCTGATATTTGATTTATTCATCCAAAAAGTCAACGATTCGTCAGTGAGTCAGTCAATCTTCTCAAATTAGTTAACACCTCCTGTCAAAACCACGTGGGACACTTTTTATCTGTTTTCAGCCGACTTCGGAATTTTTTCCAAGTGAAGAGGGCCGTTAATGGCCCTCTTCACTTACCATCGCCGGAAGTCTGAGCCAATGTTACTTTATGGGGAAATTTTCTTTACGAATAACTTATTAACTAATACATATTTTTAGATTCTGTTTTCACATTCAGAAGATTCCCAACTGTTAAATTGACTGACCTTTTTTAAAAATGTATTTTTTAAATTTTCAATATTTTATTTTGAAATTGCAAGATTAAAAAAATTCACATATTGAAAATTTGTATTTTGCAGTTTCAAAATAAAACATAAAAAATAACTTTTTAAAAAAGGTCCGTCAATTTAACAGATGGGAATTTTCAGAATGTGAAAACAGAATTTAAAAATATGTATTAGTTAATAAGTTATTTGTAAAGAAAAATTTCCCATAGAATTACATTAGCTTCGGCTTCCGGCGGCGGTGAGTGAAGAGGGCCCTTAAGTAGGTGGTGGCACACACAGTCAATGTTTGCCTTAGACTCCTCGTCATTACAAAAATCGGGCTTTTTAAATCAAAATTATTAAAAATTCCATTGAAATTATGCAAGGTTTTTGATTTGTAAAGTAATTTATAAGCTTCATAAAAGCTTTTACTTTTATATATATGTAAAATAATTATTGTCATAATATTGCTGGGGATGTACTGTGGGTGTTCTAGGAGTATTACACCCGATTCTAGAGTCATTAAATTGCACACTTGCAGTCTAGGCACAATAATCACTCAGCTGTTAGTTTTAATTGACTTTATTTAATTTCAAGGCATGACTGAAGGTAGTTGAAGGCAATGGAGTTCGGGGTTTCGCTGGACATTATTATCGAAACTTGCCGAAACTTTTCCGAACCTCGGGGCGGGTGTACGGGTCGCAGAGCCTGGCGGCCCGCAGCCAACGAATATTCTTTAAACCTTTCTAGCCGATGATAGTTCAAATATCTCTAAAAACTCTCTAATTTTTGTGAGTTTCGTGTTTTATACTCATATTTTTTGGTGTAATTTGGCATAGTTCTAATTCCATCCCCTTTTCTCTAGTCTTATTGGTTGTACTTTCGTTTTTCCCAGACAGTCTGGAGCCTTCACCCGCCAAAGTATCCAATTCGCCAAGTCATTAATACAATTATTTATTGCTCTCTTTTTGACATTAAGTAATCAACCCTTAATTTAGAATCATAAATCTTTTATTCTTTTAAACTGAATCTTTCCGATTTACTTTGTTTATTTCAAATGATCGTGATTGCAATTTCCATTCCTTATTTTTTATGCTTTTAATCTTACAGCCTAATATGAAATCTCCTTTAATTTATTTTGCAATATTACTTTGAAGTATAAACAGAATACCCTGAAAATATGAAAACAATTTAAAATATAAAATATTAATTCTTACTTCTTTTTATCTCTTATATTTCATATATATATATATATTATTATTATCAGTCGCAATATTACTTTCTAAATAGTGTAGAAAACTTTTTCTGCTAGAGCTGCATCGTATTTTCAGAATTTCCATAAATTTGAAAATGCTATCACCACTGTGCCAAATACACAAGTGTAAAGCAATAATAAAAAAAAAAAAAACTAAAATTGCAAAATTAATAAAAATACGAATTAATTGAAAATAACAAATACTTACTAATTGATCTGCAAGTAATAAAACAGTCTTCAAAGTAAACTTTCTATTACAGAAATTAAAAAGGTCTTCTAAACTAGGCCCTAAAAATTCCATAACCATCACATTGTAATCGCCTTCTGAACCACACCATTTTATGGTGGGAATTCCAACTAAAATAATAATAAATAAAAAAGGACCAAGAATTTAAAAATTATCACTTATGCACACATATAAAATATTGAAATATTTCAGCTGCAATTATTAAAAAATAAAAAAATATTTTTCAATATTTTATTTATTTATTTATTTGACGTACAAAGAAAGGGAGCAGCACATATTTAAGCATATTTATGAGCAGCACATATTTGAAATTGCAATATTTGCATTACCCCCAGCCACAACAATTTTTTACCCCGAACCTAATTTGTTTAAAAAGTTTAGCAAGAAACTAAGTTACGATTACTTAAACACCTCTTTTAGGTTGCTTCAAAAGCCACACCAAGAATATAAGTCTACTCACCACTTCAATCTTATTTTCCCTTTTTAGTCCTCCATCATATAATTATAATATGGAGAACTTAAGTGTTCACGTATGAATAATTATGTTTTTATATATTTTGGGGTGTAAGGAATATAAAAATCACAAAAACAATGCACTGTATATGTGCAAGTGAGTTGATTTTGTAGTTAGTTTGTTATTAAGTTTTTTAGTCTGTCCTTTGTAGATAATATCTCAAAAACAAGTGATCACAAAGTGGTCAGACCAGTTTTAAATATCACTTATTATATCTTACTGACAAAAACCCTATTTATTTTCAGTATCTAATTTGAAAACTTCGTAAGTTATTTAAAATGTTCTTTTTTTTAAAGATGAAGAATAGGAAATTTTCCATAGAATACAAAATTTTCCATAAATGTGTATTATAAAAATTATTTTCATCACAAAGATGCAAGAACATCATTAGCCATGAACATTCTTTTCTTTGCAAACTCTGTAAAATATTTGAAATTTACAAATTTCCTTAATATGGGAGAGTGAACCAAAATTTTGTAGAAATGTAAATTGATTTTCATGGTAAAGATACCGGATCTGTTTTAAAATATATATCATCAATTGAACATTACTGACTAGGGATATTCCAACTGGAAAATTCTGTAGTCAAATTAAATGCTTATATTTGATGAAAACTCTCTAAAAACAATTTGATATTCAGGGTTGGCAAGTTTCTTCCAAGGTGGAAAAAAACACGGAAAAAACCGGCCGAAGAAACAGGTTTCTTCCAAGTGGAAGAATTTATTTTTCTTTAACATTTATTATATAAACTGTAATTAATGCATTTTTTCAAATTAACAACCTTAAGTAAATTTAATTACACCTATAAAAATTTAATTATTAATTATGTATAAAAATTTAATTATAACTTGTAGAGAGGAGTTTAAAAGTGTATTTTGATACACACGTCTAATTCACTGGTTTATCAGTTTAGAGTTCATACAAATGATTGTATTCTTAAAAAAAAGAAAAAAAGAACAGCGGACAAATATTTCAGCTAAAAATTATATTAACTATTATCACTTATACTATTTGAACATATGATAATATGTGATAGTATCAATGCAAAAAAACATTAGTTATTTTAAAATAAACATTGAAATATGAATGCTAATACACATAAGAGATAGTAGCTAATTACATTTTTCTTTCTAATTTAATGTATTACATAATAATCTTTGAGTAAAAATTATGTATTGTTATATTCAAATAATATTTTGGGGGATTTTTTTTTTTTTTACAAAAATGGTAAAAATAGTTTTAAAAAAAACTACCCTTACAGTGGTAAAATCCCATCACCTGTAGATATTTAAGGTTTGTTATTGAATAACTTATTTTCAAAAATAATATTTTTAATATTAATTAAATAATAGACTTTAGATTTGATATTATACTATGTTCTGAGTTCAATTCTTTTACATAGGTAAGGTAGTTAATATATTTTAATCTGGAACATCTGTTTTGTGTTCTGTTGGTTTCTTCCATTTCTTCCACTTTCTTTCACTGTCCTGGAAGAAACCCAACCCTGTTGATATTATAAACAAACGTTTTCAGTATATACATGTGATAGAAACAAAAAATTGTAACAGAGAAGCGCTTGTTTTGTCTAACAAAAATTTTGTACTTTATCTAAACCATGATCATTGTAATATCATAAACCATTATTATACAACAATCACTATAACAGAGCACTGTGTGCTTTATGTCCAATGCTTTTTTCCTTTTCCTACCTTATTAAAAAAAAAAAAATCCTTTAGCATGATACAATTTTAGAATCAATAACATATAATAGTAAGCACCACACAAACATTTACCTCCTCCTTGCATCATTTTATAGAACTTGCTTTCGATATGTAGTTGAGGATGTTTTGTCTTAACATATTCTAGCTTGATCGCAACCTCTTCACCTGTAGCTATATTTGTACCTAAGCATAAAATATACTATTTAGCTTTATATGTAAATAAAAAGTAATCACATCATACACATAATTCAAAAATCAAAAGTTTCAATAAATTTTGTAACTCTTGCACTAACAAAAAGTATTCAGAATTTTCAAAAGCAAAATTATTTATTATAGAAATATCCCAGTCGACTAAACTCAGTGGCTAATTTTATTTTTAAAAAAGTTTTCTGCCTTTTTTTAAATAATGGTGAATCTAGTTGAGAGTAAGCTAGATCCAACAAAACATGTAAATAAATTAGTTTAAGACTTTTTTTTCTCTCTCTTTACAGTTTATTTTTCTTCCATTTATAAATATTAGAAGAGAGACTTCATGTCCTCGAAAAAACGAATTTCATACCTATATTTTTGTTATATGATAGCAATAAAAAAGAAATTAAGAAGCTGATCTGAAATCAACAGTTTGCCATTGGGGTCATTCCATGTCAAATCAACGAAAAAAATCCCATTTCGGCAAGCTTAAAGGCAAAGGTAGATTCCTTTACGTTAATGTTACAATTGTAAAAAAAATTTACATATGCATTAATACCTAGCCAATGGCTTTGTTCCCACACATTGCATTATTTACGTCGCTATTCTGTTTTCAAGAAATTTAATTTTCAACTACAAAAGGGTTTTATTCATTCTATTTAAAATTTTAGGCTAAATTTATTGAAATTTTTTTTATTTTTCCGACTGAGTGAAAATCATGCCTGGACCGGGACTCGAACCCCGGAAAAATAAAAAAAAAATTTCAATAAATATGATTTTCTTCCACAGTTGATTGTGTGATTTTAATAAAAAAAAATTAAATTTATTGGTTTGTAAATGTTTCAATTTTTTAAAATTCAAGCTCATAATCATTCAACAAATAAAAGCCTTAAAGATATACAATCCCAACAATGGTTAATCCTGGAGGGGGCTATTGGGCTACACCCCCCTCCCCACCCAAGCTTAATCAAAATTATATTTTTTATTTAAAATCCATATAACTGTTGTTCAATATCTTTCTTTTAAAAGAAAAAGTAATAGAAACGTGAGAATGCACTTGTGATCTTACTGGTTCGGGTAAGCCTGGCGTTGTTATGGTCAAGTCAAATACAGATAAGTGGTAGCGGTTTTTGGATAGTTATTTCATTGTAATTTTTATTGAATTATTGAAAGTTTTGTACTGTGTTTTTGTGATTCTTATTGTCAGATGAGTAAAAATTGTAAAGTGAAACTGTTTTGGTTCACATAAGCTGGAACATTAACATTAGTTAACATTTGACCCTTTGGCACCGCTGAATTTCAATGTTAATTATTATGAATTTAGTAAATTGTATGATTTGGCGAGATTTTGGTGACAAAACTTGCGACTTAGCAATGAAATTTGTGATTTGGCGGCAAAAGTTGATAGTTGACGACAAAATTTTTGACTTGGCAACAAAATTTGGCGAGCTTGGAGATGGAGAAAGGCAGCTTTGGCGTCATTATATTTTCTTTCCATGCGAAAACCTCATATCTCTTCACAGACCAATATCTTGTTTCGACAAGATAAAAAGTCAAAGGAAGCTGTAACGTATTACTCTCAGTCGTAAATTTTAAATTCTTGCCTAAACTGACATTCTAAACTATTCACCACAAACGATATTTGTATTAGGATTGACGTATTATTTCAATTTTATATTTTTAAATGATTAATTAAAGCGTTTAACAAGGTTTTTAATTAACATACTTTTATTAACTTGATATGATGCAACTATTAATGTATGTAACGGAATTTTGCAATTCAATTTTCGGCAACTTCTTGTCATCTAAAGGACCTGAAATTTCGCACACGACTTCATAATCAATAACAATACTAGATACAAGTGTTTCCAGGCACTTTTCCCATCAGGGGCAGGTTCCAAGGGCAAACAAAAAATCTATACTTATACAAAACTATCGTATGTGACACAGGATTTGGATGTATTTGTATAATGTCGAGTGGCAACAATTAATTTTTTTTAAATAAAGATTTAAAAGTATGTAATAGATTTCTAAAACATTTATTCGTTCATTTTTCAATAAAAGAGTGTTCTTTTTTTTTTTTTTTTAATGGTATAATTTTATTTATCAAAATAAGGGAATTCGAGTAATGAAATACTTTAATTTAAATTTAAATTTTCATGAAAATAAACTTCAACGGAAAATTCATTAAAATCGTCCTTAGTTCATTTGTTAAAGGGATACCTAAATGTCCCCAAATTTATTACCTTTTCTACCATGCCAGTTTAATTCGTTTAGCATCGATTTACAAGATTTTTTTTTTTTTTTTTTTTTTGTTAACGATGACATTTATCTTTTACATTATCCGTGATTGTAATGAAATGCTCGCTCTCTGGTGGGCTAAGGGGAAATTACAATTAACATGCTTTAATTCGAATTCCATCAAGCCGCCATTGCTAGCCGATGTTTAGTTTCACATATATTTATTGAATAAAAATGAATAAATCCGGTAAAAAAGATAACACATACTGTTGTGTGCTCCAGTGTAACTCCAAAGGACCAAGAAATCCAGAATTAAGCTTCCATTTATTTCCAAATGACAAATTTAAAATTTCAGTTGCTTCGGCTAATGGAAGTAAAGAATTAATCAGATGATTTGAAACTAATATTTGTTCAACTTCAGTTAAAAACCTACTTCCGATCGAACTTTGAATAAACTGAAATATTTTTTTCCAAAAGCAATCAATTTTCCATGATGTAATGGCGGAGAAATTATAGTACGAAAATTAAGTAAAAGAACAAAAATAGATACACGTGGCTGTAATATTTACTAACAAAAAGAGCTGAAAAAGCGCCATCTATCGATCATTACAAACGCGGATAGCATCAATGTCATAAAGCTAAGTCTAAATCTGCTTAGCCCTAAGATATGTTGAGTTTATTTACTTATTTTTTTATTAACTTTTATTTTATTTGTTTAAAATCATGGATAAATTTTAATTTAATTTTTCTCATGACATTGTTGTAATTGTGACGTCATATTTTCTGTTAAATTAAACTTTTATTTTTTTTTTCTCAGTCAGATTATTATATTGTTAAAAAACATGATTAAAATTTTATTATCTTTTCAGTGATCTTTTTTATTATCATTTGCACGTGACATAAGCCTCAGATTATAAATTTTTGCAATGAAAGCTATAAAAAATGTCGGCTTCATCACAAGAAAAATCACTTTTTAACTTAAAGTTTAAATACAAAAGTTGTTCTTTAGGGTAAGGTGGTAATTCGCCTGATTTGAAGTATTTTCCTATTTTCAATATTAAAGAAATTATGGGCAAATGAAAATTTCCACCCCCCACCATTTCCACCCCCTTTGAGCAGGATACCCCATCTACGAACTCGACCGAGATTTTTACTGTCCTGACAACATATCCCGAGCTGGTTAAATAAAAATTACTTCAGTTATCGTGTTCACAACTTAACATGGGAAAAAGCGTTATACATATATATATATATAAACTTTTGAACGGAGGGTGGTTTTGGGTTCTAGGGGTCATGATCGGTGAAGATATGAAGAAATTTTCCAGAAGTCGTGTCATGAGTACCATTGCAATAGGTAGATCTCCTATAAGGAATCTACCTAAAAGTAGCATTTTTGACCTGACCCGCTCAGATTTCTATGAAATTGGGCTCATTTATTTGTTCTATAGAGAAATGAATCTGTACCAATTAATAAGTCCCTACCTCTTTTAGTTTTTGATATACAGGGCTGCAAAAATTCAAATTTCTTGTTTTACAAATGTGCCCATATGTCCTTCCCTAATTGACTTAGAGGTATAAATTTGGTATCATTAGAAAGCTTATAATACAGGCTTTCAAAGGATATATCGCATGCACCCAATTTTTAAATTTTTCATTTCAAGGTCAAACTTTTTTACCTTTGACCTTCAATAACTCAAAAAGTGCATTTTTTATTTTCTTTTAAAAAATATATGTTGTCCCTGCATTTATTATCTATAATTACTGTGATTTTCAGAATGGGATTGCCATGGGATGCTGAGTTATAAATTAAAATGTAACATCTATCAGTGTATTCATACTAACATCAGGGTCATTCCAAAGTCAAATCAACGAAAAAAAGTAACATTCTTAACCTGATCCTCTTATTTATTTTATTTATTTATTTTTATTTTTTATTGGGCTCAGATATTAGGTTTATATAGAAATTAATTAATACTGAATAAAAAGTCTGCATCTATTTTGGTTTCTGTGATAATAAACTTCAAAAATGGGCAAAATATGTTAGTTTTTGCATTATGCATCTTGCGTAAGTCATAACTTGTTCCCTAATTGTCACAGAACCTTATTTTTGCTGTTGTTAGAAAGTGCTTGAATAGGCCTTTCATTTGATATATGATATACATATATTTCTTGGATTTTTAATTTCAAGGTCAAAGACTTTGACCTATATTTCAAAAAGTGTGTTTCTTAAGAAAAAAAAAAGTATGGTATTCTTACATAAATATATTGTAAAATATCTGTGCATATTAATTTGGGATTTCTATGGGATTCTGAATTGAAAATAAATATAATACAGTATTAGATTTTTTTAAAAGAAAAAAAAACTTATCTTAAAAAAAAAAAAAAAAAAAAAAAAGGGAGAGAAAATTTTTACTGCAATCATATTACAACATAATATTTAGTAATAAAATACTGCAATTAATATCTCTATTCTATTCATCTAATTTTATTTTACATGAATTTAAAAGTAGAATTTTTTTTTTTTTTTTTTTTTTTTCCATATATTAAAAAAAAAAAAAAAAAAAAAATGCATGGGGTACTTTTTAACAAAAAGATTCTACTACTAAAATCTAATTTTGCTATGAGAAATAAACTGCATAGCAGTTTTCTCATTTTCACTTTTATTTTCATTTATCTTAATATTCCTTTTCACATTTTTAAATCATGCTACATGATCATTGTAGGACTATATGTTGTATCTTTTTAACTATG